>JAWZYV010002449.1:0-429684 GCA_038373885.1 Cheiracanthium punctorium
CTAAAGCTTTCTTCATAAAGAATTTTTGAGCTCAGCTTAAACCCTAGACAATATGAATTATAAAGAATATAAAGGCATGCACTTTGTAATTTTTATTTGAAGAAAGTAATGTTTTTGCAACATAGAACTACTTAGTATATACTCACTAAAATATTTATAAATTTTACAACCATTTAAATATTTGATCTTAAGTTCTATGGCTGTATTATAAATGTCTGCGAATGCTGTGGTGGTGATACGCTTAAAAACTGCTCAAGTTAGCAAGTTATATCACAATGAATATATGCATACCACAAAATACAAATAAATAAAATAACAAATAGCATCTGGAATGAAATTGAGAGATAATTTATCTCTTTTTATATATGTATTTATTATAATTCTATTCGCAATGGTTATTTAATCTAGCAGAATGCAGAGAAATTTACTATTGCTTCTTTTTCCGGAGGAGGGGGGAGGGGGGGGGGAGAAGCTTTGATGATAAAATTATATAAATGAGAAAATATGTACTAAACTTTTCATAGAATTTCGAACACGCGGAATTCGCGCAGAAGCGCAAAGACAATTAAGAAAATGTACGGAAATTTCTGAACACGCGAACTTGAGTAAAAGCGCAGAAATTGGGAAAATGTGAACAGATTTTCAGGATGTGTGATTTTCAGGAATGGTTTTGCTATTTCTATTTTTACGAATTTGTTCATTGGCTTTATTTTATTTTTCATTGTACAGTTTGAAATTATTTTAAGTTATTACGTTACAGCTTCTATTACTCACAATTTGCCAATTTAATTATTATTTATTATAAACAATATGTTGAAAGTATTTAGAAGCGAGGCAGAAAATGTACAAAGAGGTGTAAAAATGTGCAAGGAGGAAAATGTACAGAAACGCGAGAGGTTTTTTAATAAGTGGGATTCGCGCAAAAGCTCAAAAATAAGGAAGAAAATGTGCGGAAACGCCCGAGATTTTTGAACACGCGTGATACAAAAATTCTCAGTATGCTATGTAAATGTACACCATAGCGACGGGTAAAGAGGGGGGGGGGGAGTTGCGATCCACTTGCTCCCATATATAAGAGTCCATACCTCAAATCTAAAAATCATAGCTGAAAATTATTTACCGAATCATGTATCATCCAAAATGCTTTTTAAGTGTCTTATTTTTAAAAAAAAGTCCCACCCCTTTATTAAAAAATGTGTATATTGTGAGGTATGCCCTTAAAAAAATGCAACATGCTTTTGTAGAGTGACACATTTACACAAGTAATACAAAGCTTGCTTTACGCACTAAAACAACTCACTCAATAAAATAATACAAAATAATTTAACTATTTACACAACTATTAATTCATTAAATATATCTTAATATGCCATTAGAGTTTAATTAATATGTTTTATAAACAAGGACCAATTGTTTATGTTGGAGAGGAGGGGTGGTGGAGGGTCGAGAGAAAGAAAAGGACGAAGAAATTTGAATGAAAATATTTAATAGGTTCTGAGTACCATCTATCACTTATCAGATAACAGAGTAAAAAGGATATATGGCTCTACATATTTAGCAACTGTATTATCTTCCGCCATAGATCTTTGAATGCCCCACCGTGACACAGCGCTTACATAAGTACATGCCGCGAGCCACAGCGGAAGTATTCAAAGACCGATGTCGGGAAGCAACGATTGACGAAGAGAGGGAATCCCTGGCGTCATGTCTTGACACCGATGAGGTCAAAAAGATGAACTGTTCTTTAAACATTGGTAATCAATGCAACTGGAGCGATTTAATCTTTATTTGTAGATAGTACGTGTGCATGAAAAAATGAAGAAGTATACATTAGTTTAATCTCATTTTGGCTATAACGCTTGTACAAACCAGATCATGCAGTATTTTTGTGAATATTTCGAAGCATGAAGCGATCCGTAATTTTTATCAAATTATATATTCTAAACAAAAGCTTATATTCTATATTTGTATTCTATCTGTTTTTTAAAAGAGTAGCTGAAGTGCCCGTCAACTACAGGTACTTCAAATAGTTATTAATATAAAAGTAACAATTAACCAAACACTGTGTAAAAGGTTCTTTTTAATTTATATACTTAAAAAAACAGTGTACTTTTGATAAATGTAAGCTTAAGATTAGTGTTTATTTATATTTTGAAATCTTTACACAAAATCATTATTGAATCTTTATGTTTCTGAAATATATGAGGTCCCCAGAAAATATTTTGCAGGGAGACCTAAAATTTTAGGAAACGCCACTGGCCATTGGAGTAAAAATAAAGCGAACCTTTAGTTCTTTGCCTACAGAGCGAATTCCAGAAGACCACATGTTTCTTTTCAGTGTGGACAATCAGCTTTTACAAGAGGCTTATCGGCGGCCGACGAACAATCCTTTTGTCAACAACCTGGCAGACAAGTTTAAAAGGCTGTGCAACAGATTTTTCAAGGAAAAGGGGGAAAGGGAGGGGAAACAGTTCAGTTAGCAAGAAATAAATAGTTTTGTATGGCAGGTTTGATTTTGACAAACGAGCATAAGCGTAAAGTTTTCAAAATTATTGGGGGGGGGGGGCGGGCCCCACGACCACATATATTCACGTCAGTGGAATAGCCAAGAGGGGGGGGGTTAGGGGGTTATACCCCCCCATGAGGAATTTTTTGCGATACAAAATGTATATTCCTCATTCCCTTATCATACACCCGTACCGTATACATATATGTGAGTTGCAGAAATCGTACCCCACACCCTTCCCCGTGAAAACTTTCTGGCTACGCCACTGATTCACGTACATATAACTTACTCTTAACTGCCAACTAGTACGGAATAGAATTAACCACTTTTTCTACATGATTTTTCGGCTTAAAATATAGCAAAATTTTTGTGCTGCACGCTCAAGCTGGTTACTATTTTGAAAAAAAAATAATTAAGAAATATACTGTTTACAAAAAGTGGTTAATTATATTCCGTAGTAGTTGGCAGCTATGACTTACTATGTATAAGTGTAAATTATTGGAGGCGCTCGAGCTCTATTGGGTCCATAGAATTCTACACCTATGTAAGGTAAGTATCCATGTTAGTATCTTTCTGCCATGTTATAAGTTAAAAATAGAAGCAAAGAAAAAAATCCAATAGGAAAAAAAAAACATTTTCGATGAGATAGTGCATTTTAGACACATCTGAACTTTTCTTCATTACATACTTTACATTGCATAATCTGATTTTAATTAACCAGAGCCTGGCGAGGGCAGCTTATTAGTAACATTGTGTGTTACATGGCGTCACAATGAATACTAAATCATGATTGAAACCAAAAGAAGAAAATTTTTAAAAGTACAAGTAAAGGTTTTTTTTAAACGTTTGTAAATGGCGTAAAATACTTTTTTTTATGTCAGTATAAATTAGTTTTCTGTATTTAGTGGTAAATTATTGGGTGGGCTCAACCCCTATTCACAATTTATTGGGGGGGCTCGAGCCCCACGGGCCCATATAACTCTACGCCTATGCAAACGAGTAGACTAGTACATGCCGGTCGAACGCGAAAATCCATCATTAGGCTTTCTCAGAGTTTAAAGCTTGATGTGAATGCTAAACACAAAGCAATTTATTAAATGAAAATTTATATACGTTAAAAATGGAATTGTGTATGCGTGGATAAATTTAAATTTAATAAGTCAAAAAATGTGGAGCTTTAAGAATTCAACTTCCCTAATTAATTAAATAAAAGCAAACAGTCAGAAATTTTTGAATTTAGGGAGCATTATTTTCACAAATTTAATCATCGTGACTAAAATTGAAATCCAACTAGTCTTCGAAAAATCTTATCAAACCAATAAAAGAACTCGGAAATTTCTGAACATCAGAAATGTATTCAGCAAAAGGATTCGGAAATTTTTTAATTTCGGATTTACAACTCATACAGAGGAAAAATAAAAAAACGTGCAACAGAAAAAAAAAATCTGGAGTGACTCCACTCGACTTTCCGAACACTTACAATTAAGATCATTACCAAGCATTTTAATAAATTTTAATCGATGAATAATTCAAATATATATACCGAACTTAATCTCAATTGAATGCGCCGTTTAAACGCTAGCGCACTTTCAATAATTCCCCCCCCCCATAGGCCATAATGTAAAAGAAATCTTTGTCGTAGCCCTGTAGAAAAAGTATAAGTCCTATACACACCAAAATCAATATCGGTCTTACGATAGTGGTTTATAACATGTATATCCAATTTGAGCTCAATCGGATCTACCGTTTAAACGCTAGCGCACTTTCAAGAATTTCCTCCCATAGGCCATAATGTAAAAGAAATCTTTGTCGTAGCCCTGTAGAAAAACTATAAGTCCTATACACACCAAAATAAATACCGGTCTTGCGACGGTGGTTTATAACATATATACCCAATTTGAGCTCAATCGAATGCCTCGTTTAGGAGCTATCGTGTTCACTCACATACACACAAACACACATACACACACACACACATACACACATACATACATACATCTCGTAAAAATAGCATAAATGGATTCAGAAGCCCTCAAAACGTGTAAAAACACCAAAATCTCGAATTCGAATTTTTTCATGATTACAATACTTTTCTTACATGGTACATGTTCGGAAAGTAAAAATCACGCTAATCGAGACTGTTTATTTATTTATGGGAAGGGGGGCGGGGGGGGGAGTACACATCATCCTTTGAAAAATGTATCAATCTTTATTTAACCTCGCGCTGATAAAGTAATTTTTATTTCTAAATTGTGAGGACAGGATGATTTGATGTATTAAAACACAACCAGGGTTTCAGGGGCGAATCCAAATGGAGGGCTATGGGGCGATTACCATTTCAGCCTTTACCTGAGCACACTTGAATCAAAAACTTTGCTGAATCGTTAGGGAATTAATCCACCATTGAACCTATGTTTACCATGCTCGCTCTCATTTTTTTAAAGGATGGAGCGGAAAGGACTCACTTTTTGTGACCAGTGTTCCTACCTGCACGTGTGTCTTTGATTGCTCAGATAGAGACCACCCTTGCGAGATAAACAGGTTAAACCTGGGTTCAATAGTTAAAAAAGAAAAACGACTGGCCCATTTGTAATAAAATGCTTGTATACATTTATCGCTCTTCCCCTCTTGAAACTTTTCACTGGATTCGACAGGGGGGGGGGGGTTTCCTTCAAATGATTAAAATAGACTTTAAGATGTAGAGTACTTACCGTCAAAACTACTTTGGCTTATATTTGGGGGTGGGGAGGACGAAACAAATCATAACAAAAATACTGAAACAATGATTACAAAAGCCTTTCCAATACAATCTTTCTGGCGCACACAATATGTAATGCAGTGGGGGCGGGGGATATCGGAATATATATTCCCAAATTTTTAAATTACTTAGCATAAGCGTTATATCGTACAAAATTCCATCTATTGATACACGAATATACTTCATTTCTCCTTGAGACATTTTTTTCTGGCTACGCGCCTGATGCAATGAATAATTAACCTGCATCCTTCCAGCGTTGTAAAGAATTCGACAGCAGTGAATCCACTCCCATGCATATCGTTGCTTACCGGCCTAGGTCTTTGATTACTCCTACTATGGCATATGACCACAAGACGTATTCCAGGAAGCAATGATGGTCACAGAAAAGGAATCGCGGCCGCGTCTATGCAAGGATGAAGCTAACAGGTTATAGCAAATAAGACGCTAAATTTTTATTTTAATTAACTACTGTAGCGCTTAGTCTATGTCAAATATTTTGTTTGCCTCTGCAAACAATATTTTCGACGGAAAGCTTTTGTTAGAAATTTTAGTTATTATACTAACTGCTTTTAACTGAGACACGCATTTTTTGTTCTTGTCAAAAAGGCTTGACTGTAAGGGGGGGGGGTGTTCTTAAAAATACTAGGCTTACAAACTGTTTTGTTAAGGAACTATACAAGAATATGGTACTGTATCTTGAAAATAATAAAGAAATTGGTAAATTCTTTTCATTATTATAAATTTAATACATTAATCCTTTAATACAGTGTTTACTAGAACGCGACCGAGAAACTCACATTTTTCTTTTCTTTTCCTCTCATTAAAAAATTATTACTGTGAGAAATTCTCGCCCTTACAAATTGGTTTCATTCTGCACAAAATTATTGCCTCTCGAAAGATTTGGACCCTTAAAAAAAAAAAAAAAAAAAAAAAAAAAAAAGTCGCGCATGCTTCCATTTTTCATAAAGTGGCGTAAAATCCTCGCAGTTTGATTTTTATTGCATGTAACTAGGGCTGGCCTGCAGACTTGTAGGCCCAGTTATACATGCTATAAAAATAACTAAAATTCATAAATACTCTGATTTGGGGTGTTTACCGGAGGCAAGTGAAAGTACCCATTTATAAATACCTTACCCACTGGGTATTTACCCAACTCGCATCTATAGTGAGAAATTCTCACCCATTTTTTTTCCCACAATGAAAACCCTGTTATATGTCATTGGCTTTTTTTTTTTTTTTTTTTTTAGAACGTGTACTAAAATTGCAAAAATTAGCAAAGAACATCGGTATCTTCATTAATACTACTTCTCACTCACCATAGCAGAGAAGAAGAATATAAAGCCTCACAGATTTAACGAGCACGTTCACCGTGATAAGTTTCATCGTAAGTCCGATACCCTAGTAACTATCTGTTACTACACCAATTATATTATATTTATCCACATGCTTATTTTTCGATTGGCGGAAAAAGCGCACCCGGAAATAAGCGCACAATATTGAAGGGGTTTATTTTTTTGGATGTGAGTGTGGGGGGCGCTTGAAATAAAAAATGTAAGGAAGGAGTGGGCATCCGAAAGAGCGCCTTTTAGTGAAGTGAATTTTTTTTTAAGTATTCGATTTTTTTGTATCATTTTTACACTAACAACATGCGTCATACTCTGAATGCCCCCTCGCCCCCCCCAAACAGAAACCCCCCCCAATTGACTACTGGTTTGTCAAGGTCACGTTCACGTTTTGTCAAGAAGCACAAACAATGAAATAGCCCCGGGAGAAGAGTGTAGACAGTGTGAAGGTGTATACTCTCTTTCTTCGTCGCGCGTTGATGAATGATGGATAACACATCCGGTCACTAAAACTCGGGGGTTAAAACGGGGGTTGCGATGGGTGAAGGGGGTTCTTCTGAAATATCCGAATACATCTACAGAATGGATGAAATCATTTTTATCAAAACAAATAGAGAAAAATCTATGGTAGTGCTGAAATGATTGGGGGGGGGGACGTATCTCCCTATGCTCCCCCCAATTTTGTACAAAAATCAGTTAAACAATAATTTGTTTAAAAATTTAAAACAAACAGATCTCTGTCTAACAGACAACAAACTAATCTGTGTGTGTGTGGGGGGGGGCACGTTCCCTCCTCCAAACTTCGTTTTAATTTTTTCTTAACATTTGTTTAACGGGTCATTTTAACTGTTTGATTTAAAATGCGAAAAGGAACTCCAGTCTGTATCTTGACAAAATATTTTTTTTAAGTTCACTGTCAAGGTTGCTTAATTTAAACAGGGTTATTTTTTAAGCGCTTGGTTTAAACAATTTTTCTCATTCCCAATCTGCTGTACTGGTTTAAAATTATTTCTAAAGATTAGGGTTTCTTTAAAATATTTATTTATTTATATTTTATTTTTCAATGGAATACAAGATATTTTATGCAAAAGAAAAGTTTTATTTAGTGAACAAAAGTTAATAACATTTTCTCTTTTCTTAATTGAGTTGCTCTCACAGTTTTACATGAAGTTATAATAACTGTTTTAGTAGATATTTTTTTCTTCTTGCTGTATTTTTTTCATATATGAAGTTCAATATTCGATAATTTATCCATTTAATTTTCTATATATCGTCATTCTTGCTTATTTCAGCAAGTTTTTTTTTTAAATCTTAAAAGTTTAATGAGTTTTGTAAAGTAGAGAAAGAGCTTTAGAAGATATAAATTTAATTTATAAAGCTTAAAAAAAAGTATTTTGACCTTTTGCATTATAGTATAAATACTTTTTACTAATTTCATGACAATTTGGTAAACTGCTGAAGTGTATAGCAGTAGGGTTCCTGCCTACCGCGCGGCTGTTTTCTCCAGACACGTCAAAACCCCTGAAAAAGTCGTCTGCCCAAGGCATACCCTAATTAAGCAGACATCCTTCGTGTAGATCTGTCTTAACCACAAAATAAAAATAACTTCGGAACATAATAAAAAGGAACAGTTTTGTACTTATAGAAATTTATCTCTAAAATAATCCGTCAGACGTTTCCGTTCATTTGAAATAGTAATCCTTATTTTTTTTATTTATTTTCTTAGTTTTAACTTCTTCCACATCTCTACCTTGAATCTCTCGTACTAAGCTTTTGGAATTCTGCTACGTGAATATGGTAATTTAAGCTGGAAGTAAAAATTTTAATATTTTAAATATTAAATAAAAATCATAAAAACTTTCAATCCCTATTATAGAGGGTCCCTAAAAAAACACTGACCTAGGATTTTCTTCTTTAGATATTGACCTTATACATATAGAATTAATTATAAAGTTATTTTATTGCGGCGAATTAAAATTTTCAGGAGATTAAATGTAAATAAATACAAACTTTTAATTTTTATAAAGCCCTCTTACAAAAATTCCCAATAACTAAAATATGCCTGCATTCATTAATGAGGTGATGTAAAAAGCTTCAGTTTTACTCATAAAAAGGCTTGCATATATATTTAATCAAAGTTGGTGATGGGGAATAAACTTTGCAACACTAATAATGGTAAATATATAATTATTAAAACTATTCCAACAAAACTAATTAAAACTTAATTTTAATTACAGTTATATATAGCCGATATTTTGCACTTTAAGAAATGAGTTTTAAACAATTTTTAGCCAGTTTCCTTTAAGTAGGGTTTTTTTTTTTTAGAATTTAGAAATGAAAATTCGTTTAAAAACATTACACTTATACTAACATTTGATTTTAAAAGTTTTTTTTTTTAAGGAAGTTTTTTAAATTGACTTATTATTATCATAATTTAATTCTGAAAAAAAAGTATGTCTAAAATAAAAGTAGCAATATTTAAATTAAATACTTTATAAAATAAAAATATTTATATGTAAATATACTATATACTTATAAATCATTCATTCTAAGAATTATTATTTAAAACCAAAGAGTTAACAAGATAGATTACCATGAATCTGAATAAACTCTTGCTCTTATAAAAAGAAAACCAGTAATAATAATAAGCCATAGCTGATTACAAATCAGACTGAATGTGATAACATATTACAGAGAACGTGCATGTTAAATCTGTGGAGTCTTAGATTCTTAGGGTTGCCTGTTAGGTGAGAGATGGTACTTAAATTTTTCGAAACTGCTGTAATTTGTCACTGAATCACTAGTTCTGGACTTTGTCTTAAGAATACAAACAAATTGAACAATCAGTTTATTAAAAAAACGCTGAAATTAGTATTATTGTTATTATTACTCCGTTTTTTATTTTCTATTTATTTTTTAATCTGGAGAAGGAGTTTCTTAGAGTCTGTAGGGTCTTCTGTAGAGTGTAGGAGAGTGAGACTGTATACTTACAAATCAGGGCAAATGCACTAATGTACCCCTGTTTAAGCCCTTTGGACACCCACTTGTTTCTCACATATTTTTAAATTCAGCCCCCCCCCCCTCTTCTCTTCACGAAATACAAACCCATTCAATTCCGGGTGCGCTTTTTTTCATGATTATTTTTCAGTTTGAATGGTTATTTATATTTAAGCACGCCATCTACTCGTTTATGATGCAAATGTATTTAAAAAAAATATGAGTACATTAAAGTACTCATTTTTAAGTAAATCATTTTTAACAGTGCAGACAACAGAGAAGAAGAACATAAAGCCTCACAGATTTAACGAGTACGTTCACCATGATAAGTTTCATCGTAAGTCCGATACCTTAGTAACTATCTGTTACTACACCAATGAAAGGACTTCCAAATAATACAAAAAACTATGCAAGTTCAAGAGCATAATATATAACAGATTTTGACTCAAAAGAAAAAAAAATATATTGAAGAATTTTTCTTCTCAAGTTTATAAATTATCATCGTTAGCCCTCTGAACCTTAGAAGGTAACAGAATAAACTCATAAAGAAAAGAGAGGAGTAAACTTATTATTTTAATATCTAGAATTTTTTTTCTTAAGCATTCTTGAAAGACTCCAAGGAAAATATATTTATAGAAAAGGAATGCTTTTTTCCTTAGACTTGGATTAATGAATTCAGTTATTTCTCATCACCTAAATTCAGTTTAACAAACACATACCAGGGGTCGATTCAGAATTTTTTTCCTGAGTTCCCATTTTTATGAAAAACTGCTTTTTTTTGTGAATTTCAATACTTAATTTTGTGAATTTCAACACTTATTTTTGTGAAATTTCATACCAATTTTTAATAAAAGTCGCGTTTAAAAAAATAATAATTGATAAATCAGATTAAAATGTAGGGTGAAATGCCAATGAAGGGCCGCTTTAATCGATTGCATTTCTGTGAAGGGGCCACAAAATAGACCCAGTTTTCTTCTGCACAGATCCTTGGGTACATAAATCTGCCTCCCCCCCCCCCCAATCTTTATCAAAATCAGCAAAAATGTGTTTTAGAAGTAGAATCTCTTTTCAAAATAATGTGCTAGAGATTGTCCAGAATGTTAATGTCCAAAATAATGTTAAGATTTTATTAATGATCAACTGTATTAGTGACTTTACCCATTCAATGAATATCTTACATTTGTTTACTAGTTGTTAAAATTGAAATCATCAGCTTTCTAATAATGTTATTATTAAACGAATAGTATCCCGCAGTGCCCTAGTCGCTAAGCTCCGTTCCCATAAAAACATGGAAAATGGCACCATCACATGTACAGGTTTACAGGTGTAAGTTTGTATTGTAATAGGTGAATTTTTGGTAGAAAATATTATAAAGCAACGAAAGAAATATATTTTTTAAAAGATTTTATTTGTTATTTGATTATTATTTTTGAAAGAAAACTTAAATCAGTTTTATATATAAATAAAAAGTATGTAATAGAAACCTAAAAAAATTTCTGCATACCCATCTTTGTATAAAAACTAAATGTACAGCTAATTTACTACACAAAAACGGACCATTCGGATATGCCAAGAAAGTAAAAATTTGTGTCGGTCTACAACATGTAATCCCAAATTGCGTAATCCATTCAAATTTTGAATAATATTGAATTCACGCACCTCAAAATTCTTGTTATATCTTCGCAATGTAAGAGAGTGAACATGTTAAACCTGGTATTAAGAAGGAGTTTCATCGTGTAGTCGCAACTTGCGTAATCGATTCAAATTTATAATACAGTAAAACCTCGCTATAACGATATTGGATAAATTTTATTTGGTCTTGGTCCCTTAAGTATTGCTGTTGTCAGGTTTTACTGTAATTAATATAGTCGCCCCTATAGCTATTTGTATACTGAACACTATCTCTTTTCATTTACAATAAATAAGGATTTTAGATTAGCTACAGAAACAGTTCCTCTCTTTTCTTTCTCTCTCTCTTTTTTTTAAATAATCAAAAACCTAACAAAATGTGAATTTTTGCCGTACTCTTAATTATGAAAGTTTTTTATTCAACGGATATGTTTGTATAAAAACCAACTATAGAGTTGCTCTGCCGGAAAGAGAAAAGACTAGCAAACGAAACAAAAACGGAACCACTTTCAAATAAACTGATGCAGTTCTTTTAAAAAGCCACTGCATCCTATCCACGACCGAATCATTTTAAAATGAGCTGCATCAGTGTCCGATTCGTTTTAAGCGGACAGCTCTCGTTACGATCAGTCCCGGATCACAATCGCAGACGGGTTTTCCATTCCGACCGAACGGAGAGGCTTGCCAAGTAATGGGAGAAATCACTCCTGCCGCGGCGCCAGTAGTAGGAAGTCGCCAAGCGGTAGCTAATCGGAAAGGCAGCCATATATATGTATATATATACACATATAAAACACATTATAGTGTAACTATTTTAAACATTTTTTTTTTTTTTTTTTTTTGTAAGAAAATATGTTGCTTTTCCCAGAGTCTCTATAGAATATTTTCTACCTGTTAATACAACCCATCCATGATATATATGATGCACTGTTATCAATATTAAGTGATGAATGTCATAAACCCCTTAAAGATAACTAATTTAGAGATTAGAAAGTAAGAAAGATGTTTATGAAAATGTGTTGTTACTTTTACAGCATAGAAATAAATTTGTTCAAGGGAGGAAATGTTTTAAACTTGTATGCAGTTTAGCAGAATATTTTATTTTAATTTTTTTAATGCATTTTTTACCACATGAACATAAGTTAATCAATATCTCTACCATCTGACAAAATCTTGAAAACTTTTTTTTTTAAACTTTCAGAAATAGTAAACTTTTCTTAAAATACTTTTTTTCTAATATGACATGCACTAGATTTTCCTCTTTCTAAAAATTTCAATACATATTTTGTGGCTGAAGCAACACAACTGCATAAAGCTTTAAATTCTGAAATTTCTATAAAAATCAGATTGGTCTTGGATTTGAAGTATGAACCTGAAACTTCAAGAATAAACTTAAATAAAAGAGCTCTCTGCTTTATTATTATGATACCAAAAGTTTTGTACACAAAATAGCAATAACCAAGAATATTCATTTTAGTATTTTTTTTTTTCAATAATTCCATTAAGTAGTTAGGTCAGTATGCAAATAACTAACGCCAAATTCTTATAAATTATCATAAACTCAAGGTTTTATTTATTTCTTTACTTCAAACAGCAGAAACTGTCCCATAAAATAAATATGAGAAATTTGGAACATATTTTGATTACTAACCCCCCTCCACCTACCAAAAAAAAAAAAAAAAAAAAGAAGAAAAAGAAAGAAAAAAGAATCTTATAGGTAGAAATAGGATACTGTAAAGTATATACATACTTGTTACTTCTTCCATTCCTATTTTATCAATGAGATCAACAATTCTATTTTGCATGGCACTGCAAGTTTTATGAAGTTCCTAGATTGAAATTCAAGTCATATAAATTAATTCAAGAGCAATTAAACTAACTATCATAGCAATGCTAGTTTAAAGATCACTATGACACACAAATGTACCTTCACAATAACAACATGAATATTAATCACAGATTTTTGTCCCAAAAATTGTAATAAATGAAACATAGACAAAGAAAACTAACTATTCCACCCTGAAAACTTTTTTTTTATAAATTTCTATTAAACGTTCAAGAGTTTTGTAAAGGAACTGCACATGAATATACAGGGTGAATCTAAACTCTTGGGCAAAACTTTAAGGGGTGATAGGGTACAAGATGAGGAAACGTAATCAGATAGCAATCTGGGGTGAAAAACACAGTTTTAACTTACCCAGTAATTATCACTTTTGGAAAAGCATTGAAGTGTCCATCTCATTTCTTAACCAAGTTTCATAAATAGGCTACTCTCCATGAAAAAAATAGAATTTTTAAACTATCCATTGTAGTCTTCTGTTTTCGGGGAAAAATACATTAGTTTCTGACGAACAATGGTTGGAAAGTGCACTGTTGTTTCAGCACTTTTATCCAAAGTGATTATTAACAGTTACACAAACACGACGCTGTCGACCCCACATTGCTATGTGATTCTGATTCCTTATTATGTGCCCTTCACCCCTTACAGTTTTGCCCAAGAGTTTAGATTCACCCTGTAAATATATATGCATAAATCTGCATCCTGCATACATTGACAGAAAATAATTTAGTGATAACTAACAATTTAAATATATTAAATTAAATAACACAAGTGGATTGACATGATTAATTGTTCAATTCACACCGTGTATGTTTGATCTACTATATTGAAAGTTCAAATTCTACTTTGGGTATGACCAGACCATTCATGTTAACTGTTCATGTTTGGCTGTATACTGCCAATTTCAGAATAAAAAGCACTCCTATGAAATGATATGGTAAGAAACAGAACAGAACCTCTTATACATAGCGTCTACTTCTGATACTGAAACTTCAATTACGATTTAATCACACTTCACTTGACAAACATGTTAATTTATGGTATTTATCAATACAAAAAAAAAAAAAAAAAAAAAAAAAAAAAAAAAACCCACACAATTGACACTTCAACTCTCATCCTGCAGTGGCCTAGGATACACGGATTCTAAAAATCCTCAACAAGTTGAGCAAACGTTCACAAATTTAAGTGATTCAATTTTTCATTTGTTATTAAATCAAAATTCAATCAGATAGGATTTTACATGAAGCAGATGACCCAATTAAAATTTTCTTGGTTTCCTTGATAAAATAATGAAATTACTTGTAATAATTCCAAGTCTTGGGGATGCTCTTTGCCAGGAGTAAGTTCTGTCAGCATTTCACTGAAAACCTTCATATTTCCTTGCACAATGTCCAGTTCACTGCGCAATTTTGCTAACTGCTCGGGGTTTAAATTAATGGGACCAGTGTGACGAGGTAAAACATCAGGCATAGGATTTGGATCGACTGGCTGAACAGGGATCTAAATAAATAAAATCATAAGAGAATATTTTAGAAATTAAATATTTTGATGATTTAGAACAAAAATAATCAAAAAAAGTGTTAGAGAGAATACCAAACCAAACTTCGATAGTAAGACTAGTATGTGCTTAATAAATATGGTAAACACCTTTCCAATGAATAAATGCAGTCATTACAATAAATTAATCTATGAGATGTATTAAATATATAAATATATATATACATATTGACAAAATACTGAAGAAGTATTAGCATTCAGCATAGCACGAATATTAAAATTTGACTTTTTAAAGTATTTATTTATTCATACTAAAGATACATTTGAAACATTTCCTTTTAAAAGTTCATGGTATAAATATTGGTACAACACTGCACTAATGTTGGGTAAATATATATATATATATTTTTTGGGGGGGAGGAGGAGATAAGCTTTCGACATAGCATGAATTGGGAATATTGACATCTTTTGAATATTAGGCCAACATTGTGGATAATTAGACATTAAATGCAAAATGAGGAATATTGAATAACTCTTTATGATGCACATATATGACAGAAAAATGTTATAATATCCCCAACATGAAGAAAAAGAACCTTGAGTTTGAATTCTAACTATTCCAAAAGGAAAAAACTGTTTAGACTATTAAAATTAACAAAATTTTTATATAATAGCACACATAAAATGGTACTTATCAATAATACGATTGTATGAACCATTTGCCCTTTTCCTCAGTTGTGAAAAAGTTCAATCCTCTACAAGTAGAGAGCAGAGAGCTGTGTCAAATTGTTGATATTATTAATGATTGATAATGTTACTGTTGTCATATTGTTGATATTTATGTTTGAATTGATCATCTTGCTGATAAGTACAATTTTATGCATATCATTATACAGGGTATCCCAAAAAGGTGGTAACAGGCTTTAATTCTTTATCTATTAAAGATAAGTTGCCAGTGTAAATTGAAAACATGTTCAAAATAAGGTCAGAAATAAGACTCTTGTTAAGAAATAATTCCTCTCATTCATTTACAAAAAGTGACACTTTTTAAATTTCTATATGACCCCTATAAAAAACCATTCCCAATACACTCATGAGGTGATGTACCAAATTTTAACCTTTCATAATACAATAGAGCAGAGATATCTTTAAAGCAAGATGCTAGAGGACTATACATGATTTTGAATGTAAATGTTTATTGCTAGAGGGGTGGAAAAAGATTTTCTTTTGTAATTTCTGTACAAACACTGAAATGTGATTAATCGACATGATTTTTCTCCTTCAAGAGCCATCGGTTTAATTTATCTTCTATCACTGACACTTTTTAAGTATAATTCTCAAATTTTGTATGTCATCTTATGAGTGTGTGGGACACATTTTACTAATTGGGAATTGTTTTGTACAGGGGTCGTATACAAATTTATAAAGTGTAACTTTTTGAAAATTAATGAGAAGATCTTTTTCTTAATGGAGTCTTATTTCCCGATCTTATTTTGAACATTTTTTCAATTTACACTGACCACTTATTTCTAATAGATAAAGAATTAAAGCCCATTACCACATTTTTGAGACACCCTGTATAAAGTTTTAACTCATTTTATGTACTGACACCAGTTTTTGTTAAATGTTCTAGTTGTTTAGATTATTACTTATACTTTAATGTGCTTTCCATCTTTTTACATAAATTTCTATAACTTAAAGGAATTTTGTGAAAAATAATAAAATTAAATAAATATGCGATCTCTATGAAAATTATGTACTGTGCAGCAAAAGCATGTGAAAAGTATATTGTAGGGTAAATTGTTAACATGAGAGAAACAAAATAAACTACTTAAATTAAAGTCAAGAGTTAAAATATTTTAAACTTTTACTATACAATTGTATACAATACAATGAGGCATAAAAATCAGACCTGTGTTGAGTGTAAAGCAGGTTCAGGGTGATGTGGTACTGGAGATGTACTTGGAGGCACACTCTGAAACAAACCAAAATAATAACCTTTTTTTTTTTTTTTCCACAGTAGACAAATTTTTTATTATAATATTGTCGGATACTATAACAATTCATAATTTCTAGCCAAGTACTTTTAAGTAATTGGTTATTAAATTGTTTTAAGTTTTCTAGATTATGTAAAAGCTATCAGTTCATTGGAAACAACAACAAAAAACAGTATTGTTGATAAATATTTTGGCTATAGTTTTACTGACTATAGTAAATATATACATAGTAACTTCTGCTCAATACCATGTGCATAATACGATCATTTATTTTTCTCATCTTACTGGAATATTTCCTAATTTCTTGTTAGCATTCTTTCCCCAAAAACAGGACATTTCTAATTTTAATTAAGAACTAGTGTGTGTATTCAAAAAAAGAATAAGAAAAGAAATGAAAGAAAGCTGATTTTAAAATACGAACAACGTAAGCACAATTTCTAAAAATTTACTTTCATTAAGTAACATAGCTAAGAACTGCAATTTCCAACTGTGCTTTCTCACTTGTCCATAACTTAGAGGGGATAATGTCCATAACTCATAAGGGAAAATATCCTTTCTACTTAAGCAAGAATTAAAAAGATTTGTAATTAAAATCTACTAGGGACTACCATAGGATGTGTTTTAAGAGCTTTGAATACTTTTTTTTCAAACTATTGCTCGCTTACTAAAAAGGGGAAATTTTGGTGGTGTTTGAGGACAACAGGATAAGCTACCTAATAGTAGGACACTTGGTCACATTGATTATACAGTAGGTGTCCAAATTATTAGGAACATTACTCACATTCTTGTTTTATCTAGTTTATAGGAATTTTTTGTTAACATTCCTTCCTACAAAACAGGACATTACAATTTTTAGGTAATGGTATGTGCATTCAAAAAAAGAAGAAGAAAAGAAAGAAAGCTGATTTTAAAGTACGAATGAAGTTAGCACAATTTCTGAAAATTTACATTCATGCACAACATAGCTAAGAACTGCAATTTCCAACTGTGCTTTTTCACTTGTCCATAACTTACTCATAAGGGAAAATATCCTTTCTACTTAAGCAAGGATTATAAAAGATTTGTAATTAAAATCTACTAGGGACTACCATCAGATGTGTTTTAAGAGCTTTTGAGTACTTTTTTTTCAAACTATTGCTTGCTTAATAAAAAGGGGGAAAATTTTGGTGGTGTTTGAGGACAACAGGATAAGATACCTAATAGTGGGACAGTCCCATTCAAAATGGGACATATGGTCATATTGATTATACTGTAGGTGGCCAAATTATTAGGGACATCACTCAAATTCTTGTTTTATCTAGTTTAAAGAAAATTTTTGCGCAAATAAGTTTGTTCTCATAAAGTCTTTTACTTGCATTTTGATGATTGTATCATTATTATTGTGTTTGAAATGTGTCAAACCTTTTAGGACAGGGATGGTAAACTTGCTTCCATAGAGAATATCTGGGAGCTCACAAATTGGACAATCTTCAAAGAACTGACCATCACTAAGGGGCAGTTGATTGAAACTCAAATCAGCAAATGGCAACCTAATACCGAACTCCAACAGCATGCAAAAATTCGTGTAGTGAGCATGCCTCAAATAAAGGCTGTATTACATCAGAGTGACATCACCCAATGCTAAGGTTATTTTTATAAGCCACTGAATCTAAATATTGCTTTTACATAAAAAAATAAGATATATCTATGTAAAATATTGTTTTTATGATATAAATAAAATATTCTTATAAATGAAAAATACCTAGAAAAACCTAAAACCCTGTTTTTAGTGAAACAACTAAAGTAGGAAATACAAAAATATGAGTACTGTCCCTACTAATATGGCCACTTTCTGTGCATACAGAATAGATAATAGCATGCTAGCTAATAAACCTACCTACATCATAAAATATTACAAAGATGATAATAAATATAGAATTGTCAAAATAAAATACAAAAGAAAAAATACCCTTTGAGGAGTATGGATAGGTGCCATAGTATCTAAATCAGTCATAGGGAATTCAATTCCTTTCTGCTTCAAGTCATGGTATACTTGTACAACACCTTGCATTTCAGGATTATTTTGAAAGGCGTCGGCCCAACTCTATAAAAGTTTGCAATGTATAATGGTTATTAAGTCAACCTAGATATTATAATTGAGTTTGCAGGAAACAATTTACAAGTTCAGTAATTAGTTGCTTTAAAAAATTGCTTTTTTCATGCTATTTAGAAAGAGATTTTTGTTTAAATACAAATAAAGATGCAGCACTACTCATATATGTGCACTGTCACAAATAGAAGAATGCTTTCTGTAGTAAAATAATAGTTTGAAATTTTTACATTGAAGTCAAATTATTAACAAAATATTTAAACAATGAAAAATGCATTTTAACCATATACTAATACATTTAAACTTTGAATGCATAGCTTAATATCTTATATATTTATAATAATCTTTCCTGTTCAGGCTGTATCATAAATCGTATAGAAAACATAGAAAAGCAATTAATAGTACACTTATCTATATTTGCGATATCTACTTAAATTAAGGGCTCTCAACATTTCTATTATATTAATATTTTGAAGCATTACACACACTGTGTAGTAATAAAAAAATAAATAAACACAAATCTTAAGCACAAGAAAAGCTCTAACAAATACATCACATACATGATATCAATTTTCTCTAAA
Organism: Cheiracanthium punctorium; assembly: GCA_038373885.1. NCBI lineage: Eukaryota > Metazoa > Arthropoda > Arachnida > Araneae > Cheiracanthiidae > Cheiracanthium > Cheiracanthium punctorium. The sequence continues at coordinate 19,238 of JAWZYV010002449.1, forward strand.
AAATAATTTGAGTTGTCAAATTTTATTCTTAAGCCACCATTTGATGGAAGAACAAATCAGGCTAAAGAAACCCCACATTAATTGAAATTTTGGTATTCATTTTAAAATACTTCATAGAGATTTTCTAAAACTTTAGATAAATTAGTGCAGCTGTTAAAATATTAATGTATTTTAGAACAATTTTGAAAAAGTCAGAACTTCAGAAACTATTAAGTAATTTTGACCTTGCATTCTTTCCGAAACTAAGATAAAAGTTGTGATTAGTGCTCAAAACATCTTGCACTCAACTGAAATCTGTCAATTAAATTTATTACTAAAACATAATACAAATAAGTCAAGCCTTTTTTTTTTTTTTTTTTTTTTTTTTTTTTTTTTTTTTTTTTAAGAGGAACACCATAACTGAGACTAGAGTCCCGAATGAAATATTATTAAGGTAAAAAGTGTTATATATATACTTGCTTCTAAAAATAGTTTTCAGTTTCCTCTCAAAATATAAAAAAAAGACTGATTTTTTTTTCACAAATTTTAAAAATTTATAATTCTTATAGACATTTTGTGTAGGCTATTTTGTTAAGAACAGATTGAATGTTTTGAATATCTCTTTCTCAAAAATGGTTTTTGCAATCACTTAATAATTATTGACAGAGTAAAATATACGAACAGTCCAGAAAAATAATATATAAAAACTATAAAATTTGCTACTTTAAAAAATTCTAATTTTAAGCAGGTAAACAAAAAAGGTTACTTTGTGAAAATGAATTTGCAGTTTTTTGTTTGATTGAAATTTCAGATAAAAATTTACCAATTTCAGAAAAAAAAATCTGCTTCTACTTAGCTTTAATCTGAATGTACAGTAAAATTTAATTTTAAAAATGGCCCCCAAAGCAGATAGATGGCTTGAATGTTACATAACTGTGATTTCCAAGTAGAGATATTCATATCAATAAATTATAAAAATGTGCAAAACTTATAGTTTTTACTTCATATAATTGCGAAGTAAAAAAGTTTCAAATTCATGTTATATTGTGAAGGAAATTACAATATAATAAATTTGAAAAGGGGGAAAGCATTTCACAGAAAGTAAAAATGATTAAGAAACCTCATAAAACTGAGTGAATGGAAAAAAAAAAAAAAAAGCAAAAAGTGAAGTCTCTAATCTTGAAAAAAAAAAAAAAAAAAAAACAATTCACTTGTCTTAAATCAACATCATTGCGCTGTGAACACAAATTCACAAACTGCGTCCATGGGCAGAGAATTATTCACTTAAGCTGTAGTAATCCAGCTGCTGTAGTATGCAACCCTGAGAGACATTTAAGTTTTGATTCGACCATAGCATTAAAAATGTGACACATAAATTTTGATTGACAATTTTTTCCCTCTCAGCCAGCTATCTAAGAGCAAGGATTGGTGTAATAAAATATTATTTTCCTGGAAGTTTTTGGCAAGAGTGTGTGTTTTGAAATATTGTCTGTGAGTGACAAGAGGTATATTGAATTAATATCTAAAATAATAAAGGGAATGTGTTATGTTTACCATGTGGTGTTAAGTGTTTTATTTATTTTTTTTTTTTTTCAAGATCAACTTCAGCAATGTGATTAACTAATGAAAGTGAATCAAATGCATAAATCAAAAAAATTATTTAGCCAAGAAATAAATTTTCATTTGATGTACAAAATTCAGCAGTATGCAGCACAATGCAAGGTCCAATTCTTGAGCATCTTGTCTTATTTTTACTCACATTTTAAATAATTTTACTTAAATTACTATTATTTTAAGTAAAATCTTAAAAAAGAGTTAAGAGTTAGTTAAAAAAAGAAGTTTAAACCTAAAATTAGTCTTCTTTAGACAAAGCATATTGTTGAAAGAAAAACAAATCATAGAAAATTATATGAAAATCACTAGCTAATTCAAAATGAAAACTCATGGTAACACTCGATGAGGCACAGGTATATTTAAGTGACCATAATAAGAAAAGAGGAATTTTCTATTGTAAACTGACAAAAATGACCATATGAAATGTTTTCTTCAGTGTGCAAACAATTCTCCAAAGAAATTCATGATAGTTGCAGGATTATTTTATCTTTTTTTTTATGAAAAATTAAAAATAAAAAACTCTCAAGTAAAGCCAAAATTAATTCACCCTACTACTAGCAAAATATTTCAGAATCAATTTCTGAAGAAGATATCCTAACCTCACATGGAACAAAACCTCATTTATAAAGTTGAACTTTACATGAACAAAGCCTCTAGTCACACCTCTAAGTCAACTGATGCTTACTTAGCAAAGACAGAATCAGAAACAAAAAAAATAGAAAAACCCCAAACTAACCTCTTTCAAGGGACCAAGAAGAAATAATGTTATATGCAAAAATTGCTAATTTGGGGTTGGAGATTAATGATGTACTGACAATAAATTAAAATGTAATTTAGGTTGTATATCATTTATTTATTCCTCTACAATAATGTAGACATTAATTTTCAAGATAACTTTTGAAAGGAATTAATTATTTACTTTGTGTTTTGTTTATTATCTGCATGCCAAATTTCATTTTCAATAAATATAAATTGTTTTTTAGTTTTTTTTTAAATTAATTTTTTGACCTTCAAATCTTGAAAAGAATGCTTTAATTACTCTCACAGTAAAGATTGTTTGAATCGATGAATGAATTATAGGTCTTTCTTCATTGCCATTTTGATCATCATACGAGTTATCTGATTCCGAAATAAGCATTAAATGCACAAAATGTAATGTTATTACCAAGATTCTTTAACATTGTAATCATAAAAAATATTCAAGATCAATGGAAAAACATGATATAGGCAGGATAATGTTAAATTGGGTTTCACTGTATCTCATTTAATGAAATATGTCAAATCACCAAAGGTTCCAACAGAGAACTTTTGCATTTCTAGATTATTAAAAACACGCTTTAGAAAAACAGCATCCAAAAGCATGTAACAGACTTTGAAAAACAACTCAAGAGGAGTAGGTAAGTTTACTTTCACAGAAAATTCCAGCTACAGCTATTGTCAAGAAGCATGGCTGTCAGATAAATGTAAATCACTTGAAAAAAAGAAAAATACAGCATTATCCATAAATATTTTAAGTAAGTATGAATGACCTTTTGTATGCTATTTTAACACTCTGTAGATATTAATATATGCATACAAACAGAATTTACATATTACATAATAATGAGCCCTACAAAGTAACTTTTACTTAAGACCACACATAGGTATAATTAGGTCCTAATCAACTGAGAAAAATAATTGAAATGTGAAAGAAAAAAATACCTGAATAAGACTAAGGACTTTCTCTTGAACTGCAGTTGGTGGGTCATTTTTTGGCCCAATTAATTTGACTAGATCAAGAATAAAATCTTTCTGACTGATGAGTAAATGAAAGCGTCGACCACAATTTTTGACACAGGTTTCTAGAACCTATATAAATAAAAGTCCATGCAATTACTTGATTTATAAAATATAAGAAAAGAAAGTGCAAATAACTATAATAACAAATAAAAATGCCATACAATAAACATATTTTTATTTGATAAAGTTTAACTCCCATACAAGATTTCATTTATTTCCCAAAGTAAAATAAAAACAAAAATTTCTATTCTTTTGTAAATATTTTTTGTTCTAAACTATTATGTTATAAGTTAAATAAATTACACAATAATATAGACACATACTAAAATATAATATTATACATACTACAACTACTGATTTATAAAATACCGCAAAACAAGAAATCTTACAGTTAAAGCATATAAGACAACTGTGTAGTTTTTCCCAGTATTTTGCTGTAATCTTTTTCTAATAGCTTTTACTGCATCCTTTGGCCTAAAACAATATTTTTATACAATCAATTGATTACACTATACAGAATACTTTATTAATGACAAATATATATATGTGTGTGTGTGTGTGTGTGTGTGTGTATATATAACTCAATCTTACCCTTCATCAGTTTCATTGATTAAATCACAAATCTCCATATTTAAAGTCCAATTTTCTGATGGTAGTGAAGCATCTGTAGCTTGTTCTATAATAATAAATAAAAAAGAAAAACACTAAATTTTAATTAAAATAAAGATAAGTCATGATAATTTTACAGAATTTTTTTTTATATCTGAAAGTAGAAAGTATGATAGGTTAAATACTAAATTTGATGTTATCACACTGGCATACTTGCCAACCTATGGCATCTCTTGACTTCAGACTCTCAGACTCAGGGCTTTGGAAGAATGTAAAGTTGTTTTCACTCTACATCAAGCTGCATATGAGAGGGGGAATACAGTTGGCTCTCCCTTTAACGATGCTCTACTTAACGACGATATTTCAGTCTCTGCCCCCTCTGATGAAAAGAAATTTTGTTGAAAGACTACATTGGTTCTGTTTAACGGTGATTTTTTTAAGCACGATAAACTTTTTTTTAACTTTTTATGAGCAGCAGGGGAACCTCCTGTGGTTGTATAAGTTCATTGAAGATGATGTTTCAATTCAAGTCTACGGTTGTGATGAATCTGTTTTAACAGATTACAGAAATATAGAGCAAATTTATGAAGATGTATTAAACGAAAACACCATGTCAGACGAATAAGATGAAATTGAAGGCACAAAAAATGAGACACTACCATCATTTTACACAGATGTAATTACTGACACATTTAACATTTTAGAAAATCTGGAAGAGAGAACAGCAAAATCAAGGCCAAAAATGAAACAATCAACACTGTTTGATTTTTTTAAAACCTGATTCTATTGTAAAGTTTTTTTGTACTCTTTTTTAATGTAACTTAAAATAGTTTTTTGTGAATAAAACAATATAATGATAATAAAAATAACATTTTTAAACACAGCACTATATTAAGAAATATACTGACAGTCCTTAGCCTGTAAAATAAGAAGGGAAATGGTATTTTTTTACAAATTCTGTTTAAGAACAATCTCTATTTTAGGACGATTTTTCACGGTTCCTTGAAAGTCATTAAACAGAGCCAACTGTATTATCAAGCCTAGCACCCCTCGGAGGGTTAGCCTGTTCATTTCCATCTTTGCCAAGATACTTTGGTCCCACCATTACTTCCAAGCAGGGGCGTAGCCAGAAATTTTTCATGGGGGGGGGGGTTACGACTACTTCAACTCATATATATGTATAGGTGCTTGTGATAAGGGAGTGAAGAATATACATTTTGTATAGCAAAAAATTCCTCATGGGGGGGGGGGGTATGACCCCCTAACCCCCCCTTGGCTACGCCCCTGTTTCCAAGCAAGAGTCTTTGAAAGCCCATTCGGACTCATTCTTTTGCTTATTGGGGATTCAAAAATCTATGCTGGGAAACAATGCTAGGCATAGAAGTGAAACTTTATCTAGTGTCTTTTCATGCAGCAATGGAAGCAAACAGGTTAAACTGGGTTTCAGGGTTTAAAATGAAAACGGATGATCTATTCCTTAAAAAATTCTGTGCCCACAACAAGTAAGTTTAAGGAATTTTAATGATATAAAAATATGAATTTGAATAAAATCACCTATATTTCAGAGAAAGTCAATTAAATATACTTTTTCCAAAACTCTAAAATTGAAAAACAATTTATGATGCATGTAATTTAGTTTAAGGTATATTGTAGTGAAAACTGAAGATCAGTCAAAGAAATTTCATATTCAGAAGAAGAGTATCAGTTTTGTAGTTTTGTGAGGAGGGGCAAAAGCATAAGAATGATGAAGTCAATTGTTGCTATCACCTAAGTCAGGGATGGGCAAACTTTTTCGGTTGTGGGCCAAAAATCGAAAAAAAAAAATGGTGAGCCAAAATAAATTTTTCTAAAATTTTAAAAACAATATACAAGTATTAAAAATTAAATATGTTAATGAGATGAATGAAATTGCGATTTCATTTTTAAAAGTTCCTTATATTGAGGTTCGAAGTGAGATGCACTGATTCTAAGGAACGAGGCTAAATGCTCATCAGTCAGTCTATTTCTGAAAGAATTCTTTCTAAGGTTCATAGTTGAAAACACTTGTTCACATATGTAAGATGAAGCAAACATAGCACTGATTTTCTGGGCAGGAAACTTACTTTCGATAATGATTTGTAAAACTCTAGCTTTGGCATATTTAGAAACAACTGCTTGAGATGACTGTTAGATTGCAACTCAATTAATTCAAGCTGCAAATCGGACCTCACTGCTTCACAATTTATGTTGAAAGCCATCGTAAAAATATCTAATTCTGTTTGATTGGCACTGAAAACTTAAAATCTGCATTCAAACTCAAAATGCAGTTTTTTCAAGCCATCTTCATAATTCTTAATATAGATATATAATATATAAATATATATTTTCTTTTAATATTTGTCGGACTGGCAAATTAAAATTCTATCCCCGGGACGGATAAAACCTTCCGGCGGGCCGTACTTTGCCCATCCCTGACCTAAGTGCTCAAGGGGAAAGGAGAGAGTTTCTGACTGAAGTTGTTAAAATTAGAAACAACGCCTTGACTCACATAAGCTGAAGGTGAAAGCCTGAAGCACATGCTCTTTCCAAAGGAGTGGGAATAAAGTCAAGCCATTGCAACGCCTTGCTCATCTGAATTGCTTGTCGTGGGAAAATTTGCTACCAAATCAGCATCAGTATATTTGAATTACTTTCTCATTTGGGAAAAAGGAGGGGGGAAATGATACAGTTCTGATTCTGTCAATACATTCGATTAAATAATATAGATTTTTTTTTTTTTTTTTTAATTGGGCATTGGCACATAACTTGAATACCCAGAGAAAATGCCACTGTTGCCAACCTGGACAAAAACACATATCCAAAACTTAAAATGAGTACAAAATGTCATGCTCTAAATATAGCTTGATATAGGTACACAAAAGTGGCAGATACAGATTTCTTATTTTCTTTCTTTCTTTCTTTTTTTTGTGTGTTTGTGGGGGGGGGGGGGGGGAGATAGTTAAAAATAAAACATTGATTTTATTTTTAATAATAATTATTTAAGATTGACAGTTTGCTGTATTATACAAATTGTTTAGGCTAAATAAGCTATCTTTTCTTTTCTTTTTTTTCTAAAACTAGGCCTTCCCCCCAAAAAATTACTGTATCCATCACTGTTGCACACCCATGTCAAGGCATTTTCCAGACATAGGGCAATTGTAAAATTAATTTATAAATGCAGATAATTTTGCAGTTCAGAATCAAAGATTTTTCAGGGAGTTTTTTGGCCAAAATTTCTCTGACTTTTTCTGTTAAGATAAAAATTTCCTAACTATTCCAAGTTTTTCAGTTTTTCTTGACTCCTGGCAACCCTGCATACTCCAAGAAAGTTCCCCATATTCTGAACTAATTATATGATTATTACCCACACCCAGGGTTCGCGCTGGCTTTTTTAAAAGTTTCGCCAAATTAGATTTTGCTGGACATCATTAAGAAATGCAATTGCCAATATTTTTGCCAAATCGTATTTTCTTTCGCCAAACTAATTTTATTATCGCAATTTGCGAAGTTGGAGATCAACAGCACGACCCCTGCCCACACCTACATTTCCATGAAAACATGCAATAGGTTTTTTGGCATACAGTTTAACTGTCAACATTATTGCAGCCAAATTAATGTCAACCTTTCTTTCCCTGTCACTGTAAAATCAATGTTCATCAACATTTTTAAGTAGATATTATTGTTTATTTGAAAATTATTACATGTTATTTTTTATATTAAAAAATATGGTACTTATCGGTACTGTGCTACAATAGTATAGTAGAATGTTAAATTGCATTTTTGAAAGTAAATGTTTTTTGTACATGGTGTGTATGTAAATTTATGCACAACTAGAAACTGATTTTGAAAAAATAAATGGTGACTGTTGCTGGACTAGTATTTTAGGATGTACTCGCAAGTACAAAAAGGTTGGGGATCCCTCATCTATACTATTAATTAGGCCTTGTTCTAATGCATTTATGTGAAAAAATCCTGATTTATAGACAGATTTCCATTAAAAACATCATAAAATATTTTTAAAAACATTTCACGTATGGATTCTGATGTATATGCCATTGTATTGCTATTGCTAATTTGTATTCTGGTAAAAAGAATTGTTATTTAATTAGATCATTATTTGTTTTAAAATAAGTATCGAAGTAATTCAAGATAATAGGTACATATATTTCATGTTGTACCTATAAGCATAAAGTTTTTTATTATTTATATGCTTTATATTTACTCAATGTAAGCAGAAAGTTATACTTTACCAATTTTTTGACCAACGGGAGTGTTCAGTGGATTTCCACCTAAGCCCAATATTGCAGCCATGATGACTATAAATAAAAAATAATAAATACATCAGTAAAAAATACAGTATGTTAAAATCGCAAATAAAAAAGCAATAATGAACAGAACACATAAATGTTTTTATTTAATGAAACACTTTGCACACAGATAGTGGCACCGACTAGGTGGGTGATCCAGGCCTCTAGCACCCACTGGAAGAAAATTGTGGGTGCAGAGCACCCACAAAAATGTACGGAGCAATATTAGTTACTTTGTAGGGGAGGGGGGGAGAGACACAGAAAACCAGGTAGTTTTTGGATTTCAGAAAAAGGATTGTTTACAAAATCTTCTGATTCAATTACTGCTATATAAAATCATTCTCAAGGAAGGAAAGGAATCGTAAATGTTGAAAAAAAAAAACTATTTAGTTTCAAATAATGCAAAATTCATTCCCTCTTGTTTTTATCCTTGTGGGTGCTTTGAAACATAGGGATCACTGCAAAATTTTCATGGGTACTCAGTGCCTGCATGAACCTAAAATAAAATTTTACTTCGTGTTGGTCTTCATATATGTAGATGCCCCTTGAATAAATACAATGACTGATGTGCTCTTTGGATTATTCCATAAAAGTGGCTGCCAAATGTTTAAGATATTGAGTAAGACAGATAATTTACACAGTTAAATTGAATCAGAAGAGCTAAGGTAACAGATTTTCGTATGAATAATTCTTTAAAACTTGAACACCCACAAAGGGCTTTTCTGAGCTCTTAGTTTACATCCTTGAAGACTAAAATTTAATAATTAGTCTTTCTGTATGTGGGTGCTATCGAACATACCTACAAAAATTTATATATGGGTGCTCAACGCCTCCTTAATTTGAGAATAAAGTTTCAAATGTTCTCAGACATTGTTTATGTGGATGCCTTCGAGTCTTATGAACAAAAAATTTTATGCCTACTGAATGCTTCGATTTTTGAAACAAATTTTTTGATATTCTAACTGTCATTTTAATAAGAGAACTTCTGATCTCCAACCTTTACAGAAAAGTTTGGATTGGTTTATATATTTATAATTCTATGTATAACTTTAACTGAGAAGTTTTATTTGTTCATATTGATGCTCCTAAACTGCAGCATACAGTTAAGTACACATGGGTCCTCTACACAAATGGGTCTGCTACATGGTGCCTTTAAACTCAAGTGCTCACCTGTATTTTCTTTGTGGTTATCTTATAATTCCAGATGAAAATTATCTGAGTAATGGATGCGTCTTTCAAAGCATGTGCTCCATAACTTGAATAATTGCTGGGAGTTCCTATCTCTGCTAGCACAAGTGGTTAATTCAAACTAACTCCATCTAACAAGTTGAAGAGGCAAACCTTAGAAAATGGATCGATATTGACAATTTTGGTTCCAAAACTGTCTTGCTTTTTCATTTGAAAATACGGCTAAAGAACTATATGTGTATGCTTCAAAACTCAAGAATCCAGAAAAATTATAATTGGTGCTTGCTGAGCATCAGCAGTTGCATAAGACAACCCTGAGGTTCGTGGAGGGAGACTTTGATATTAAAGAAATCTCATTAGAATACTGGGACAGAGGTCATTGAAAATTTTCATAATGGCTCTGAGCACCTGTGCAGTTCTGAAATAAAATTTTTCATTGCTATAAGCATCTTTCTTGTGGTATTTCAGAGTTATAGTAAGCAGTGGAAACTTTTTATGGGTGCTTAGATCTAGCATAATTTGTATGTCAGATTTGGTAAAGTATTGTTTGCTTATGAAATTTTTCCGAATGTTTCAGTTTCATAACTATTGGTATATAGCTTAAAAGGATGCATAGTACAGTACAGCGGCAGATTTCCCAATAGGCGCGCGTCTCGGACCTCACAAATCTGAGGGGCCTCAAAATTCGGTTCTCATAAAGAAAATATATATAATATGTAAATTTCTGTTCAAAAGGCAGGGACTTTTTTCATAGTTCTAGGATTGCTACTAGAGCAGAAAGCGCTCTTGAACAATATTTTCGTTGGTGCCCTTGGCTCTTTCCCACTTCACAGAATTGGATCATAATCTAAATTAATACTTTAGTAGCCCCACCACAGCAGAGTGAATAAGGCACTCAGAATGGTAGGCGGCCGAAGTGTGAAGGTCCCGGGTTTAGGCCCCGTAGCTTGGCTGTTGATCTAACAGTCTGGAGTTTTGGTCAGTTTTCTCCAGATGTAACGCGAATATGTGTTAGAACACTTTAGAAAATCCTCCGACCAAGACCCCATCCTAGACAGATACCCCTTGTGCAGGTTGGCCTTAATACACACAATACAATATTTTAATAACTAATACTTTCAATTTATAATTAATTAGTGCTTTAATTCCTTATTTCAGTGTAAAAAATCCAGAAACGTTCCTTGGAAATAATGGGAAAAGATACTCACAAATACCATACAGAAAGCAAATCTGAAAACTTTACATTTTTCCTTTAATCCATCCCTTAACCTAATATTGCTCTAACGATTTGCTTAAAAAAAACATGCATTTCACTTAAAAATGACCAAATGTAAAAAAGTACAGGAATGTTTCCTTGAAAATAATAGGCAGCTGAGGCACCCTAAATTCCAAGGAAAGTTACATGAAAGTACTACAAACTTTACTGAACAGTATACAATTCAGTAGAGCTTTCCTGAATTATTCAGTGTAAGTTCCTAGTATATAATGTTCCTTGGAATTCTAGGACACCTCAACTATCCATTATTCTCAAGGAAAGTTCCTAGATTTTTTTTATAGTGTTTTAATTTGTTCCCTATATTTCGCCTAAAAAAAAATGGAAGTGCAGAGAGTCCCTATGCCTATTTTTTACCCAGAATGATGGCAACTTTCTTTCTTTGATGACTATCACATGCGTACAATTTACTTCCCATAAAGGTTACCAAAAAAATACTGCTCCAAATGTTTCTCATGCTATAAATTGTAATAACGGTATAACTAATGCTGTCAAACATTTCATCTCACCATATTTAAAAAAAAAAAACTCATTTTTTGCTTTTCTATTGGAAAAAAAAATAGGAATTTAATCGATTGGAAAATGATTCTGGATAACTGGTTTTTCTGGATAACTGGTTTCCGGATAAGAGGTTCCATACTGTAATGTTATGATCATATGTTCTTCACTGGTGCAGTCCTCAGGGGATGGATGGTGCCAGTGATGAATCCTGCCAGAGAATGTTTTGACTGGTAACCACAAACACACAGGTTATATATCGTGAATTTATCGTCAGTTCGGTAGGAGGTATGTTTGAAATTTGAAAGTTTTTCGTGTTGTGGATGGAATGCGTTACTGTATGGAAAGGAAGTGTGTGTGTGTGTGTGTGTGTGTTTGTTAGAAATGTAGTGTGAATATAAAACTAAATAAAAGAAATCATGTTGGTTTTACATTATGCCAGTGGGTGAAGAAGAGCATAATGGACATTTCTGGCCAGTTATTTAAGAAAATAAAGGTAAGTGCTTTTTTTTTTAATGAATCCTTGCGTTCTTTAAGGTTTTTAATGTGGATTTTAAATTGATATTTGATGGTTTTGTTAGTGCTATTCTAATCATACTGACTTTAGACAAGGTTGTTTAATCCACCAATGTTTTTTTTTTTAGTTCAAAACAGGCCAGTGTTTGCCCAGTTTACATTAGCTGTGTAACTAGGTTGCTTAATCCACTGTAGTTTTTTTGAGTTAAAAACGGGCCACTATTTGCACAGTTTACATTAGCTTTCCAACTAGGTTACTTAATCCACTGTAGTTTTTTTAGGTTAAAAACGGTCCACCGTTTGCTCATTTTAAATTAGCTGTTGCTGAATTTGCAGACTTTTTTAGGTTAAATATGGACTGGTGGTTGAAGATTTTTTAATTATTTTGTAATGAATTTATGTTTTTACATGTTTTTATCAATGCAGTTTATGTGCAATTTTAATGCGTTAAAATTCTTTAACTTTGCTTTGCTGATCAAGCAAAATGGTTGACGACTTCCAAGCTCCAACGACTATCACCATATTTACATGGGGCTCGTACCATCTTGGTCAATTTTACCAATCTTCCAACTAGATGTCCTTATCTAGAAAATTGTATTAATCCATCACTGCATGCCAAGTTTCCATACTTAGAAAGCCTGAGATCTCCTCCTTTTTGAAGTCCACGGCCTGAGATTTTTTTATGCATATCCTTTCAGCATAAATGTACATATAATCAATAGTTCTTTTGATTGCCATGTGTGTCCATTTAAACTTAGTATTATATAACTTGAGTTATATACTAATGTAAATTCAATTTCTAATATTTGCCAAATAATTATCAGAAAACACAAAACAGTAATCAAAATTCATATGAGATGAACAATCTATATAAATAAAGCAATGTGTAAACTGTCTGTTAGTTAGTTTGTCTGTCTGTGTCTCGCGTAGCTCCAACATGCGTGATCGTAGACCTACCAAATTTTCTACGGAAATTTTCCAGGACGGGTCCCAAAACACCTTGAACTGATTTTTTCGAAATTCGAATTATTTTAGGAGATATCGATAAAAAAGTGTCTCAAAAGGATAATTTTGTTCTCGCCATTTCGCAATTGTAATCAAACAGTGGAAAGAGCGAGGTTTGAGCATATCTAGGTTGCCATGTTTGGCAAGTTTATCAAATTATTCAGAAACTTGAAGTAAAAATAAAAGAATAATGATTTTTATTTTATTTTTTTAGTTTACATTATTTGTAAGGTTATTTTTTAATTAAAATATTGTGTGCATGCAAAATCAGAGCAGGAATGAAATGTTTTATACTCAAAAGAAAAATAGGATTTGGAAATTTTCCGAGAGTAAAATGTGCAACTTTTTAATTTGGCGAAAAATAAAATGGTTGATATGCAATTTTGAAAAGATGATTTTAGCGCTTGGTGCAATTTAATGAGAGCATACTATTAAAAACAAGCATAGTTTTTATTGAAATACGCATTAAATTTTAATTTTCTGTGTAGAAATAATGCAGTTATTAAGGCAATTTTAAATGATGTATATTCAGAATTTTCACTAAATAAGGTTAATTGATTTAAGTTAAGGGGGGGGGGGGGGGGAAATCCGCCAAATCGTAGGCCTACCAAATTTTGTATGGCAATTTGCCAAGACGGGTCCCACCATATCTCGAAGCGACTTTTTGCGAAATTCGAATTAAAACATCTGTTGTTTATTGCCTAATATTTGAAGCCAAAATGCACCAAACACTACTGTTATTGTACAACTAAAAGTCAAAGTCTTGTGAGGCAATTATAATGAGCGCTCTTCTGAAAACATGAAAAAAGTTTCTCATTCTAAAGATTTCGCTTTGTGTACATAGTTATTCTTATGTCCAAGCAGACGATTTCTTTGCTTGGCTTGATTTCCTCTTATCAATACTGGATTTATTTGTGAGAAGAAAAATTAAACTGCATAATCTAGAAAAACAATTGGACTATATTCCGTATACGGTGCTGTTTACATTTTGATGTTTTGTTTACAAATTGATTTGGCATTGGCTCTGGCGCCGTCATGGGCGATGCTCAGCTGGAGTGAAGTACCCTGCTGGTGATTGTTTAGACTAGTAACCAAAGAGAAACACTGGGTGTTTTGAAGTATGGGATTTTCATTCAGTGCTAATTGAATGACGATAGTTGTTTGTTTGTGGCTGGTGATAGAGTGGATTAAGCTAATGTTTGATTTTCCTTGTGGTTTTGATTCTGTTTTATCGTAGGTTAGTAAGCGTATCGTAGGTTAGTATTGTTTATCGTAGGTTAGTAAGCGTATCGGGGAATTTCGTCGTCAGTATTTATGTGTGGAATATGGTGGTTTTTTTTATGTTTTGAAAGGAAAAAGAGCGTTCTTTTGTGTGTGTTTGATAGAAATATGGTGTGAATATAGAGCTAAATAAAAGAAAGCATGCTGGTTTTACGTTATAAGCCGGTGGGTGTTGGGGAGATTTCTGAGCAGTTATTTAAAAAAAAAAATAAAGGTAAGTGCTTTTTTTTAACGAATCTTTGCAATGTTTAAGGTTTTTAATGTGAATTTTAAATTGATATTCGATGTGTTTTATGTTTTCATAAGTGCTATAATCATACTGACTTTATAAGAGGTGTACAACTAGGTTGTTTAATCCACCGATGTTTTTTTGAGTTGAAAACGGGCCGGTGTTTGCCCAGTTTACATTAGCTGTACAACTAGGTTGCTGAATCCACTCAGGTTTTTTTAGTTAAAGACGGTCCACTGGTTGCATAGTTTACATAGCTGTACAACTAGGTTGCTGAATCCACTGAGGTTTTTTAGTTAAAAACGGACCACTGGTTGCCTAGTTTAGATAGCTGCACAGCTAGGTTGCTGAATCCACTGAGGTTTTTTTAGTTAAAAACGGGCCACTGGTTGCCTAGTTTAGATAGCTGTACAGCTAGGTTGCTGAATCCACTGAGGTTTTTTTAGTTAAAAACGGACCACTGGTTGCCTAGTTTAGATAGCTGTACAAATAGATTGCTGAATCCACTGAGGTTTTTTTAGTTAAAAACGGTCCACTGGTTGCCTAGTTTAGATAGCTGCACAGCTAGTTTGCTGAATCCACTGAGGTTTTTTTTAGTTAAAAACGGGCCACTGGTTGCCTAGTTTAGATAGCTGTACAGCTAGGTTGCTGAATCCACTGAGGTTTTTTTAGTTAAAAACGGACCACTGGTTGCCTAGTTTAGATAGCTGTACAACTAGGTTGCTGAATCCACTGAGGTTTTTTTAGTTAAAAACGGTCCACTGGTTCCTCATTTTTAGTGGAATATATGTGCAATTTTAATGTGCTGATCGTGGAAAATGGTTGGCGACAGTCGCTGGAGCTTGGCGGCCGCCAAGCTCCAGCGACTGTCGCCATGTTTACATGGGGTGCGCACCGGCTTGTATGATTTTACCAAACAATTTTAAAGCCTTTATAAATAGCGCAGTCTTATCTCTTTTCTTTTTGTAAAGGGTTGCATGACGTAATTTTAAGATTTAAAAAAAATGTCCATTTTATGTAGTGTCTGAGGTATTTAATGCTAAAACGTGAACCTAAAAGCCAGCATGATGCAGAAATAAGACATTCTGAAAGTGAGAAGTTCAATGCAAATGGTCTAACTTTCCACTTTTTTGATACCGAATGACGCTGACATAGTTTTTTTTTTTTTTTTTTTTTTTTGTGTCATTATATTGCAATGATCTCAGGTTAGTACATATATGACACTAAGTCAAGAGTGAAATAATTTTGCTTTTTCTAGATTCCACTTCACTGGAATTAATTCGAATTACACATGTGAGGAAAATTTTCGTTTCCTACCATGCGAAGAACGGGCACGCAGCTAGTTCATATATAAAACATACATATAAAGATATCTTATAACACTAAAACTTGAAATATCTAATTTTTTAACAAATAATACTTTTATTATTTTCAAAACTAAATTTCTAGCATATTTCTAGATAAATAATGAACATTCATTTTCATAATAGAATTTTTTAGAATAACTTCAGATGCATCATTTCAAATCAAATGCTCTCAGGCTGATCAGTATGAAAGGAATAAGAATTGATCTAGAATATCTGAAGAATAAAATTGGGAAACATTCAATTTCTAAATAAACTCTTAAAAAGCCTGAGAAAATTAAGAAAAATCCTGAGGCCTAAAATAGGATTAAAAAAAGCTTGAGACTCAGGCCAAAATTGAGACTTGGCAGGTCTGCGAAGGTTATCGGCCTTGGGAGATATGTGCCTCGGGCGGAGGATGTTTTAACGTGTTCTAATGCACATTCATGTTACATCTGGAGAAGCAAACACAAAACTTCAGACTGTTAGATTGACAGCCTCGGGGTAGGTCAGAAGCCTGTACCTTTACACTTCAGCCATGTTCAGCATCTTATCCACTCAGCCAAGGTGGGGCTGAAACTGAGTATGAAGAAATATGCAACACAGGCAAAACAATTGAAAAAAAGAAACTATAAAAATAGCTACTTTCAAAGCGTATTTAATGTTATATAGAGTAATAGAAGATACTTAAAGCAACATCAATAAAATGTCATTTTACAACAATGATACGTTAATGTAATAATTATGCATAAAAGTATACTTTGCTCTTACTAGCGTGTACTATAAAATTATGTATTTTAATTACTTAATTTGAAATAGAAAAAAATAAATATATATATTTTTAAAATTAATAAACCAAATAATTCGGGAAATGGTCCTTAAAACAGAAATAAAATCTAAAAGAAATATATTTAAATCATATGAAATAACGCCAAGTGAAAGTTGCATAAAAATATTCATTACAGAAGTTTTGAATTAAATAGTTAAATTCATAAGTATCAGAATTTCATACTGAATATCTAATTAAACTATTTGCGCGTTTGATGATCACAATTACAGGAAAGATTAAAAGGTCTTTAACTCGATCGATCCATATTGTTAAGACAGTCTACAATAAGAAAGTGTGTTAAACGAGAATACTAACCAATATAAATGTATTGTTATGAAAATTTGACACGCAATAAGTGTGAGAAAATGAAATTCTTCGAAGTGAAAATATTTTGCTAAATCATACTCTAGTAAACTAGTAAACTTTCTCCAATCAGAAAGTCTTTCGCACTCCGATCCTCAGATCGCAGATTACAAAACACAAATAATATGATACTTCATTTCAGTTCACTGAGATTTAAATGCACAATACAAATTTAAATGACCCTACAATACACTATAAAAAATAAATATTTACGATGTAAATAGTAAAATAGTAATTATTTTTGTTTGGCTGATTTCATAATTCTGTAGGCATATTTAAAAAAAATTCATTAAACACGTCATCATCATTCATCACATCAAACGTATAAATAGGGAACAACTCAACTCGAAAGACTGTTTATATGGACTGACCGCTGTTTTTATAAAAATGCCTGGAAAAACTAAATTTATTCCACCACCCCCTGCAAATTCTTGCCAGCCTGGTGTAACAAGATCACTATTATACAATGGATCAAAGTTTCAGGGTCATCAAAAAAGCAAAGGAAATTGCTATGATGTCGAAGTCGTTCTGCAAGTAAGAACCCATAGTTGTAAAATGACATTTTTCTTGTGGTGATGTGAGAAATTGGTTTTGATATTGTTAAATTTGGTATAAATTACTCATTGTTGTCCAGTATGCTTTTTGTTTTATGTTTTTAGAGGACATTTATAATATTTTTATGTGTGTAGTATTTGTTAATGTCGCATTTTCCAACTACGCAATGCTTTGTTTAGATTGCATCTCAAAGATGAATATAATGTGAAGTATTCGTTTAAATATTCATTTTATATTTTCTGTAATATATAAACCAAAATTGTTTGTTAAATTTACTGTACACAATAAACAAAATTTAATGTTTTTACCGAGGTCAAGTCTGTGTTTATAATGATGTTGTTTTCACTGTATATTTGGTTTTTGTTCACAATGAAAACGTGTTAATATTCTATATAAATCTTAGCATTATATGAGAACAAAAAGTAGAAAACGAATGTTTAAATTTTAAATATTGTAATCGTGGGTGATTTGCAGTTTTTATATGCTTGCTTTGAATTTAAAATGCCTCTATAATGCAGTCGGTGCATTATGCAGGCATGAAAGTCTTCCATCTTTTGACGGAATTCCAATTTTTCAACTCCAACTAGGCTGATAATGATAATGAATATATAAGGTTTTAACAACTGGTAATGTATTAATTGTATGCTATAAATGGAACTTGTGTATTATACCATCGACATGCCAAGTGAAGAGATTGCTCGCCAAGGGTTTGTACTCTGCAGTTCCGTTACTATTGCACACGCAATAATGCACATCAAAATACTGTATGTTCTGCTATAGATAAAATGAATCGGGTTTCTTTTAAAATTTATAAATTTTTATGCATGTGGTTGATTTTTAAAATTAATTTATGAACTTAACGAAATCTAAGCATTTAACAAAACATTGTAATGGGAATAAAATGAAAAGTGTGTTATTAACTACGGAGTTTGCATTAAATGGAACTGTTATGTTTAGGCCTAAACATAAATGTATTTAATAAATATTTAAATTTTGTCAAGACATACAAAACATTTTTTAAATACACACACACACATTTTAAAATAAATACAACACAAACAGGCGTAATTCATCAAATGGCACAAATAAAAAAGGCAGTATCTATTGGTTCTTGTTTTATGGGGTGGTATGTAAATATTTGACCAGAAGTATTTTAAGGTAAGGGTGATTCCATATAAAACCAACCAATAAAATTTTTATTTTTTATGTTGACGTATCAGATCTTAATGATTTTTTGTCTGTTTGTTGTACTTAGCTATGAGATGAAAATTGTGAAGTTTCAATTTTTTTCAACAACTTTTTCAAAAGTTATGAATTTTCGAAATTTTGAAAAAGTCAGAAATTTTGCATGACATACCACTCTTTAAATGGTTGTAACTCAAGACCTATTTGACCTAGACAGTTGAAATTTGTCATTTTGTTCAGCTTTTAGTGCCATTTCATTAAAGGTATAGCATAGCCATGTTAATTTAAAAAAAAAAAAATTTTTTTAATTTTTAAATTTTAATTTTTTTATAATTTAAAAACGGAATTTTTAATTTTTTTGAAAAAAATATGTTATTTAGCTCACTTTTATCAACATTTATGCCAAATTTCAAGATGGAGTTTCTATGGCATCAGGGTGAAAAAAAAAATTATTCTCTTTATGCACATCTGTGTAACTGCTGCATTCAGTTTGCTTTTAACTGTCAAAAAAATTTTTTTTTCTTTTTCAAAATGGGAATTTTAATTTTTTTGAAAGCCTATTTAACTCTTTTATAGAGTTTTAGGCCAAATTTAGTAATGGTGTACCTGTAGTATTGCAAGGAGGGGTGCACATTATGGTATATTTGCTATTTATACTAAAATGTTATTTTCAAAGATTCAATTTATAGTGGCTAATTTTAAAGTCAATTGTTTAATTATGAAAGAAATGATAAATTGTACACATATACATAATAATTTCTTAGAATTTACCTTCAGAAATTTAAATACAAGCTAAAATAGGTATTTAATTATTTTTATTATATTAAATGGATTTAATCCTTTACTGAAAAAGGAGCACATTTCGCTCCCTCCCTATTTTAGCGTTCAAACAAATTCCCTTATAGATGGAAGTTGCAAAACATTTGTATCAAACAGTTTTACATTGCATTTATACAAGTTTAATATCGAGCATTGTATTTAGGATTTAATATGTACATTACTTACAAAAAGGATAAGGGGAAATCTGATTAATTTTTGGAGGGGAGTGTGAAATTAATTCGTAAAAAACAGTCAATTTTAACGCAAGTATTTTGAGCATGGACGTTTTTTAAAATGCTAATTATGCAATGAAATAACAATAAATTAAGATCTTACTTTGAAAAAATGAAACTTTTCACAATTTAGTACAGGTATTTTGTCTTATTATACAGAATTTGGGTGGCTTTTGTCATTTCTTCTTTTGGGACTTGATAAGTTCTGCCTGTTGCAGTAATTGGGCGTAATTTACACAGAACAAAGTTTTTGGGGATTGTTAAAATGTCAGCTTTTCTTGGATAAGTAAATGATGTTGATGGTCCACTTGGATGAAGAAAAGAAACCTCTATTTCTTCTTCAATCTGGTCTTTTGAAAGAACATAAGCCACCCACCATTCCTTTTCATAAGCACAGGCAACATAACCTACAATTTCTTCGAAAAGAACGTCTTCAGCATTAGAGCTAACCAGAATTTTGTGAATTGCTACATCATTTGAAAATGAGTATATTTTTGATTCAATTTGGTTTTCACTGAGGGGGATAAAAGCATGAAACTTTTGTGTCCCAACAATTGCCACAGCTTTTTCGAATCTTGATTTCAAAGTTCTCTCTTCAACAATGTATTCATCATTATTTACATAAAAGAATGTTATAGTTGACAAGTTTTTTACTCCCCATTCAAACAGTTGAAAAGGTGTTAAAATTTGGTTGTCTGTTGGATTTTGGAGGCTGGCTTTAGCAGCAAGCCTTTTAATTGTTCCTCCTACTCCATCGCATACACCTTTTCCATGAGCTGTGGCATAAAAGTGCCACTCAGCTTCAATACCAAAATCTTCTTTATGGTGGCAAAGATTAACAAAATTTTTACGGTTTTTGTATTGAGCGGCTGAACCATCTGAAAAATAATACAACTTCTTCAAATTAGGCAGAATACTTCTCAAAAAATCTAATAACCTTCTCTGGAAAACATGAACAAGTACTGTGTTATGTGATAAGCACTCTGAGATAAATACAAAACTCCTATGAACTAAAAGCTGGTTTATACTCCCTTGGTCTATGTCTTTGTAGTAAATGACAAATGGGTGTACAGTAGCCATAGAGTTGTTCCAGTGGAACCCTTGTGCTTCATCTTGCAAAACAAATAAGTAATTTTCTGCAAAATCACATATTAATACAGCTTCATTTTCTTTCAAATTTGCTTTCTTTTCAGAAAAAAATTGAGATTGTTGTTTTGCCACAAAATCATGTCTTTTTAGATGTATTAATTGATTACAAAATTCCTGAACAAAATCTTCGACTGGCTTACTTATGGTCTCAAAAGTGCAACGATCAACAGTAATCCATTGTTTGTATGTTATATTCTCAATCATTTCTTCTTCAAGGCAAAGCATCAAAGCTTCTTTAAACTTATCAATTTTGGGGCAGTAATCACATTCATTTAAAAAGCATGACTCAGCCGGTGGATTACACATAATCTTGGCCATGCATTCTTTGTAACTCCTAAGAGGATTGTCAGATTCAGATAGGATAATTTTATGCAAGTTACCTCCAGCAATCATCAATTTAATATTCTGATGCGATGTGCACACACATACAGAATGAGTGCCACTGGCACCAGCAATGACACAGTTTTTAGGCCTCAACTCGGCAAACTTCGAAAAGCCAATTTTTAAATCTGGATATTTTGATTTGAAATATCTATAAATTTCACGTAAATTTCCTAAAATCAACCTTTTTTGATTATGAATCGGCTTGCCATCAGTATCCTTACCCATTGAAACATAGTCTTTTTTTCCAGGCATTTGCCTGCTAACTTCATCATTATTGTAAAATTCTTTTACTGAATTAACTGTTTGAACAGTTAATGTTTTACGAGGTTTAGGGTCCGGAGTTGATAAAACACCCTTTTCTTCAACAAGTTTTTTAACTTTTCTAGCTATGTAATTGCTTACATGAAATTCCTTTTCTATTCTGGCACACGGCCAACTTTTCGGTAAAATAGTTAAGATTTGAAATTTTTCCAATTTTGTTGCTGTCAGAAACTTGTCTTTCAGCTGTTTAATCATTTCAGTTTGTGAATCATCACACATGGGCACACAATCAATATCATCAAAGGGTAATTGAAAGAAAGAATCATTTAACTTACTCTTAACTTTTTCTATTTTCTGCTTGCAGTATCTTTTATTGCTTTTGCATTTACTCTTGATAATAGGTGACTCTCCAATAGATGTTAATGATGCATTCAAATATTCAAAACCAGATGATTCTTCCAAGAATACATCATCATCTTTACTACAGCTTGGTTTTGGATTTTCATCTAAGGTATTAATATCCATCAAACTGTCAGAAATTAATTGATGCTTTTCTTTACTTAACTTTAAGCGACAAGTAGAGCAAATTTTCATGCCTTTTTTAATTCCAAATTCTAGTGTTGTCATCCACACAGCAACATTTCTTAAGTTTTTATTTACCCAATGTCCTTCCTTTTTATATGGATTACAGCAAAATTTGTTCCATTCTTTATCCATTTTCAAATTAAAAAAACAATCTACTCCTAACTCATCAAGAGGAAAGCTGAACACTTATAGAAATACTGCTCAGACTATTGAAACTAAAACCAACAAAAATTTCTCAAACCAAAACTAAAAGTAATAACTGTAACACAAACTTGAACCTGAAGTTAAAAATAGAAACCCTCCCACTTGATGACTCAGTCTACTCAAACCTAAAGACTCCCTCTAACTGATTAGTTTTTGATTTCAATAATAATGATAAAATGAAAGGAGACAATGCTGGAAATGAAATACTTAATGAGCATTAAAGAATGTTAAATATCATGAAATATTTTTAGTAAACTTAAATGAGTTTTTTTCCAATTTTGATTCAACCCCCCCCCCCAAAACCAGCACTAAATATCCCCCCCCCCCAGACACACATACATACAAAAAATAATGGATGGCAATACAGATAATTTATTTTTTCACTGTCATATTAAAAGATAGTCCTAGAAATTTTTCTTGAAAGCTGATAATGTGTTTAAATTTTGAGTTAAAAAATATTTTGACAGTAAACAAACTGAATGCAGAAATTATGCAAGTGTATAGAGAATAATTTTTTTCACCATGATGCCATAGAAACTCCATCTTGAAATTTGGCATGAATGTTGATAAGTGATTTAAATAAAATATATTTTTTTCAAAAAAATTAAAAATTCCGATTTTAAATTATGAAAAAATTAAATTTTAAAATTTCCAAAATTTTTTTATTTTTTAGTTGACATAGTCATGGTATATATTTTATGAAATGCCATTAAAAACTGAACAAAATGACATAAATTTCAACTCGCTAGGTCATATAGGTCTTGAGCTATAGCCATTTAAAGAGTAGTATATCATGCAAAATTTTCAACTTTTTCAAAATTTCAAAAATTCATAACTCAGAAATAAATTGTTTAAAAATTTTGAAAATTTATATTTTTCATCTAATGTGCTAGTACTACCTTTAAGCCAAAAATCATCAATGTCTGAAGACATGACATTTTGACCATTGGTTGGTTTTATATGGAATCACCCGTAACTTGACCATAGCGATGCCAACTAGGTGAAACAAATTTTTAGCGAAAATGTCGACGGTATAATACACAAATACCATCTAATTTTATTGTTTTGTATCATGTGCAAAGTTCAGTCTTTCTTTGTCAATTTGCACTTTCATGCCTGATTATGAAAGTGCAGTAATTATATTATCTTATTCATGTAAGATTCTATCTTAACTGTGCTTATTTAATTTTTTATAAGTCGAAGGTTACAGTATGCAAGTGTCAGTATATTTAGTTTGTGCACACCATGGTGAGATAAAATATTTCTTAGTACTAAATAATCCAGACTTCTAAAGATTATGTACAAGAACATAAAAAGAGCTGTTTCAATGGCATTCATAAAGGAAAATGTTATCAGTTAATGCTAAATATGGTAAATGGGCACAAGTGTATTTGGACAATAGGACAACTATTCCAATAACTAAAGTTCGTTTGCAACATGTTACAGATTCTGCCATTTTCAGGAATATAACTGTCACTATCAGTAAAATTTGTACAAAAAGAAATTAATTCAGAAGCCAAAAACTTCAAAAGTCAACAGTAAAAATCTCTGCAAAAGAACTTGCAATTTCCAATTCATCACCTTTGAGATTTTCTGTCTTTCAAACAGTGGGATTAAACCTTGTTCTTTCACCTTTAAATAAAGCTGAGGCATAAAACATCTGTGGTTACAAGAAAGAACTAATATCAAAAGTAGATAGGATACTATCAAGGGTTTTCCCCTGGCCTTTCTGGCCAGATGGTGTGGATTGCCCATCAAGTTTTAATGACCACCTATCACAAAATCCAGAATTCATTTTGAACATTTAATTCTATACAATTACACATTGCAGCTTTATAATGCCTCCTGCAGGGTTTCTACAGACCTGGAAAGTCAGTAAAATGAGTTTTGGTCTGGGATTTGGGAAAAAAAGTCGGGAAAATTAGCAGAAATTGAAGAAAGGTCAGGGAAATGCAAGAAAATTTGAATTTTGCGGTAAAATCAAGAAAATATTTGCTGTTTGAACCTAAGTATAGGTACAATTTTTTTTTTTTTTTCATTTTTTCATTCAACCTTATAAAAAAATTTTTTAAATGTTTTCTTTTATGAGCATATCGTGTGACGTTGAAATATGCTTAATTTTATCCTAAATTATTATCAAACATAGTTTTTGTTAGAATCCAGTCAAATAAGATTCTTGCATATATTAATTTTTTTATTATTATTATTTTAAAAAATAGGCAAAATATATAAAAAGTTATTAATAAAGGATGTAATGTTAAAAATAGAAATGGAAAATTTGGGGAAAGTACACTAAAGTCAGGGAAGAGCGTGATAGATGTCAGGGAAGCAAAAGCTATGAAATCTGTAGAAACCCTGCATGAAGTTATTGTGTTGAAAATCTTGTTATATTTAAAAGCAAAATTACGGATAGTATAAAATCATTTAAAAACAGTTAAAAATGCATTAAAATCCCTTAAGTAGCACTATCGGTGGCAGCACAGTCTTAGTTCTAAATGGCCAGCTCTCTTTCTCAGCAAGGCGTTCCACCCAGGATCTATCTGTGCAACCATGCGCATCTACCATGCGTCATATCATTTAGACGCATCTGCGCATGCGTCTAAATGATATGACGCATGCGCAGATAGATCCTGTTTGGAACGCCTTGCTGAGGAAGAGAGCTGGCCATTTAGAACTAAGACCTGTGCTGAAGAAGGTGGTGGCTGCCACCGATAGTGCTACATAACGGATTTTAATGCATTTTTAACTGTTTTTAAATAATCTTGTTATATGTTTAGAGATGTGAGTAGTATAAAAAACAAGTGCTTTTTAAAATGCTTAGAGAATTATATATATATATATATATATTTTTTTTTGGGGGGGGGGGGGGTATTTAACTAGAAAACGTTTGGAAATGATCTTTATACTCCTTTTCTTCCTTACAGTGGTTTAATGTTATTATTGTTATATTGTGTTAATGTAAAAAGAAGTCTAATGCTTCAATTTTAGGCATGTAATGTTTTATTTAATTATATATTAATTTTTTCTTGAAGCATGTGGATGAAGAAAATGCGTATCTGTGTGGTTACTTAAAGATAAAAGGACTGACGGAGGAGTATCCAACTTTAACTACTTTCTTTGATGGGGAAATAATAAGCAAGAAATATCCTTTTCTTACAAGAAAGTGGGATGCTGATGAAGAAGTAGACAAAAAGCACTGGGTAAGAAATTTTGTTTTTACAATTTTATCTTTAGTTTGTTAAATTCATTTAATATATTTTGATTTAAAAATGAACTCTTAAAATTTTTGTTTCACTGAATTCAAGTGATCTACTGTATTTTTCTAGTTATGTGATTTATAACTAGCAAAAGTTTCCGGTATAAAATAATTTTTTTTCTCTCCCCCCCCCCCTCCTTTCAAGATGCTAAGCTGCTACGCAGCCTGATTGCTCAGTTGATAATCGTTTTTTTGTGAATAATAGTTTTGAACTAATTGAAAAGTACATTAATTATAAATATCTTCTTATAAGCATTGATTCATTTTATATTTTAAAGATTAAAATAAAAGCTGGTGCTAACACTTTTAAAGTGCAAATATTGATTTTTACATTTAAAATGGTTGCCACTCAATTTCTTAAAATTCCATCGCTTTGCCAAGTTTTCCAGAACTATATTGAAATTTTTTTTTCTTTTAATGTGCATTATAACTTACAAACTGTCATATCAGCACATCACCATTATTTTACATCTTGTTAAATAGGAACACTTTCTTCACATTTATTTCAAATAATAGTCACAGGATGCTATACTTACAGTGTTTTTGTGAGAATCTAATTTTTTTCCCCTTTTTTTCGTATTAAAAAACTATTACGGCAAGAAATTTGCGCAACCTGCAAATGGTTTGTCTGCACAAAATTCTTGCACTTTGACAGATTTGGGCTCGAAAAAAAAAAAAAAAAGTTGTGCACACTTCCATTTTTTTGTGGTTATATACACAAAATTCTCAGTTTCATTGCTTATCTCTGTTCTTATAAATACACAAAATGTTGACAATTTACTTTGATATGTTTTTAAAGATTTTTCCTTTTATGAATTTCAATAGCATTATCAATAACTAATTTAATATAAAATAGCACTGTATGCTTGTATAATTTCAAAAAATGTAAAAAAAAAAAAATAATAATAATAGTAGCAATAATAATAGCACAATAATAGAGCAATTTTATTTTAACTTCAAAGTTTAAATATTTCTTCATGCAAAAAATATCTAATTTCTCACGATTCTTTATTACGAATTTTATGTTAATGAACTTATGTTAATGTTACTTTTAACTGGAGCCTCTTCTCACACATCGATTGCTGTTTTCATTTTAATGGTGCCTGGTAGTCTGTCCGAACTTTGTGCGGATGCAAGAAGGTTTTTAGAACTTATTTTTTTATTTCTATTATTTGGCCTTTGTGAATATGAACATTGATATCTGATTATTTGAAAATAGAAATCGTAAGCTTCGTAAAATAGCAGTAAATACTTTAAAACATTCTATGGGAAAGGGGAGAAAAAAGGAGATTTGTTTTTACCGTTTATCCAATTTTTCCCGAAATATATCTGATCAACTTAATAGCTTTTCTAATAAATTAGGTCTAATAAGTAATGCAAAATATTTTTTATTTATTTTTTGTTAATTAAGAAATTATTTTAAAAATTGAATTTTATCTGGCATTGACTTCTTCTGACCACGATCACCCCCCCCCCCCCCCCCCCAACCAACGATCGTGGGTGCGGCGTTTCTTCCATAAATTACGGTATGTCTACCCCTGGGTCATACTGGCTTCTTCAATTTGTGGGGCCTAGGGACTCATAAAATTAATTTCTTGCTGAATTTCTTTAGAAAAATGAAATATTAGAAAATAATTAAAACAGCTGTAAGTTTAACACAGAGTGTGAAAGTGAATTCTTAACTCCTGAAGTCTGTAGAAGAAAAAAGGATCTTGGACAAGGTTGTTCCTCATCCCCAACGCAGAACATGCCGAAATCGGCGACGTGCGTCGCAGAACAGAGCTCCGCTGCAGAACAATTACGGGTGAGGACTGAAAAGGGAGAGAGAGGGGAGAAATCAATCACTTTAAACAGAAAGTCAAACTCAAAAGCCAGACAGCAATCTGGAGGGATACCATTTCATCTCCTTCATCCAGGCATAGAAAGAATATATTCCTTTGTGGGGGGGGGGGGGAGATGACACTGCGGCAATTAGTCAAAAGTGAATTATCACCCAAAAGGCGCCTGATCATCTCCTTCTGGGAGAGCGCCACCTTTTTGGACCCCACATGTGGAGAACGGACAGCGCTTATCACTTGCAATATCATTCACATTCATTTTCTAGCTACGTTTCCCCCCCCCCCCAGTAAATATGTCTGCTCGAGACATAGTCTCTTGCTTTGAGTGTAATACTCCTATAATTTTTAAAAATTATAGGAACATATAAAACTGAGAATTGTTATGTGCGACCCCTTTAAAAAAATTGGATTAAAACAGCTCCTTTACAAAAATACAATCGATTAAAATGGCCACTTCAAAATTACAAGTAGTAAAATTAGACCTTCATACATGCAACCCGTTAAAATGCATTTTTTGCAAATAATTTACCCTCTTCTGAATATGATGTTTATTAAATAGCTTTATTATTTCATCTTTTGTGACCTATGAGCTGACCTTAAAGGTGCCTCTCCGATGTTTGTTTTCTGCTGACACAACAAGAAAACGCGATCAGGATTTTCAAACAAATATGCGCGCATACTTAGAAAGGGAAAGGGAGATTAAGCAATTCCGCCTGTCGATCTTGATACTGCAATGTCAGAAGTTATGTTTAGTAACTACACGGTTGCAAATTATTTAATAAATATTCATAATTTCAGATTTTACCGCCGTAGCAAAAGCAGTTAGTAACGATGCTCCGGATGTTTCGCGCTCTTGCAAGTTTATGCTGTGAACGATTGTTTTGTTAAACTGGTCTTCCTATTACAGTTTATTCATAATTATTATAGATAATACTATGCTTTAAGTAATTATGGATGCATTTAGAAATGCAAAACTGCTATAAACGGGTCCGAAAATTTACGCGATTTCGGAACATCGGTCTGAAAATCTTGAGAATTGCGACATTTTGCGAATGCAACATTTGAGTATTTTATGGTTTTTGTTGCAATTAAGAACATTTAGCCTTACTTATATAAAAATTAACATCGATAGCGTATGATAAATTTAAATTATTGGCCCGATTATATTTTCTAATTATCTCTTCTGAAAAATCGAAAAATTCAATATATTTTATTAAAAACTGTACAGAATTCTGCAAGTTCTTTTTCTCCATACTCATTTAACTCCCCAGAAAAAGATGGAAAGAAAGCTGTATATAAAATGTCAGCAGTGCAAACACATATCAACTTTCCAGGCCCATCTTCACCAAAGAAACGTCTCATTATATTTGCACCAGCACTTTTGCATACTTCATGACAAGGAGACACAGGGTCTGTTACACTGCTTGTGTACTTAAGTGCACCAGACTTCTGAGCATTTGGTTGTAGGGAGGGGGGGGGGGTAAGATTATAAAGGAAGAGAAAAGATTTTAAATATGAAATACCCAGAAGTCTTAAGGAACAAAAGTCTTTTTATTGAGAAAATTATTTTACTTTTATTTTCATTCTCTATTTTGCAAAGTTCAAATAATTAAAATATTATAGTTAATGCATAAAAATATTAATAACTCTTCTGTTCAAAATAACCCTATAATGGTATAAATATCTATTCCAGTTATTCAATATTTATTCCACTACAAATTCCAGTTCTTAATTATTTTTTAATGGACAACAATAGCTAAAAAATTTTTCAGGATTATCATGCAGCCACAATAAATATTCCGTTGATATTAACAATCAGCTGGTCATCTATTTAAGTGGTAATATTGAAATAGCCGGAAGGAGATAAGAACATTTGCCTCCCCGTCTAGCTCACTAAGAAAACCACAAAGCATTCTGTAACTCCAAGCCACAAAGTAAGAAAGGGGAAAGAAATTATGTTTTGACAATAAATTTCTAACTTTTGAACAAATTAAGATGTCTTTCTAAAATTTAGACTCTGAATCAATTTTTGCATTTAAAAGTGATCCCTAAATTTTCAAACAAATCGGTCCATTAATAAAAAAATTATAGATGAATTAGTTTTTACACAGTTGATTTCCATCCCCCTTCTCATCAAGGTCCGCTACTACCCGGACTGGGCCTCCCGAGTGCTTCCGGGAGGGGGAAAGAGGGCAGGAGAGTTCTATTACCATAGCAGTTGTGCAAATTCCTCCTTTTCATTTGACAAGTATCATTAACACATTAGGTGTAAGCAAACAAATAACAGTTAAACAAATAAAAGGGCTAAAGAAACTTTCTTAGAGATTAAAATGAACTTCGCTGGCAAAAGAAGGTGTCTAGTTTTTCATCATCGGGGCGCTAACGAATTTTTTTTTTTAAAGGGCATCGGGGCGCGGCGCACCACTGACCTCGCCTAGAATGAGCTCAGCAGATTATAAATATCAAAATTAGCAATATAATACACAAATGATTTTGATAACAATAGAATTTAATGATATTTGATTCTTTATCCCATTAAATATTTAGCTGCTTCATCAAAATTGAACAACCCAGCACACAGGAAAAGCCCGCTACTGTTTTTTTTTTTTTTTTTTTTGTTTGTTTGTTTGTTTTGAGGGGGATTCTGTGTGGCATTGCAAGAATCGCGGAATCCCTCAGTCTAGTGCGAAACCTGAGTTAACAAACGATAGAATTCGTCTGGCCGGTAGTCAGAAAGTCGTAAATCGCCAGTTTTTTAAGTTTAATTGCCACCTGGCGACTGGCGACCGGGAATTTTAAGCTTTAGTTCGAAATATTTTCTCTACATATATATATCTGTTCGGTTAATGTTTCATTTCTTTGTTACTTTGATAATTATACAAAGTTTCTCTAATTTCATTTAATATTTTAGATATAGGTTACGCTTACTAATATCCTAACATAATAGCCCTCTGTATATTAAGGTATATTTCCTGCAGAACATTTTTGGCTAGTTGAGAGAGCGTTGCAGAACATTGCAAAACATTCTGCTTTGGGGTTCCTCATGTGGGTTATTTTTATTGCATATAACTGAGTCTGACTTGCAGATTTGGAGGCCCAGTTACATGTAATAAAAGTAACTGAAAATCATAAACACCCTGATTTTGATTGCGTTGAGTTTATCGCAGGCAGGGGTAAATACCCATTTAAAAATATCTTACCCACTAGGTATTTACCTAATCCACATCTATAGTAAGAAATTCTCACAAATTTTTTCCCCATAATGAAAACCCTATTACATCAAGTAGAAAATATTTATGAATGTGGACCTCTAATAATTTTTGTTCATATTTTGAGATTTTCCAGGTGTTTTAGCCAAATTTTCGAATTTCCCTTCATTTTTCCTGGCAAAATAAGTTTCACTGATTATTCTATTTTTTGACTGGTGGCAGCCCTAATTTAAAATGTATTTTCTTTTATTATTTAATTTTAGTGACAAATAACTTGTTGAAAATAACATTTATCTTTTCTTTTCTACAGAACAAGTTTGCTTCATTTTATAATTATACTAAGTGTTTTAATTCTGACAATTTTAACTATGATGAGCTGAAAGATAATGACTTTGTTTTTATGCGCTGGAAGGTATGTGCTTATTTTCAAGGTTAAACTTTCTTATTGTCTCATTATTTTCTCAAAAGTTTAACATACTTTATTTTATCTTTTATTAAACAGGAGCACTTTCTTGTTCCTGATCATACCATTAAAGACATAAGTGGGGCATCTTTTGCTGGCTTTTACTACATTTGTTTTAGAAAAAGTGACGCATCTATTGAAGGCTATTATTATCATAGGAGCTCTGAATGGTAAATTTTTCATTTTTTGCACTGCTTCTTTGTATGAAAAATACATCGGGTTGATCATTTTTTTTTTTTTTTTTTTTTTTTTTTTTTTTTTTTTTTTACACCCCTAAAAATATCTGGTGTAAATGATTTTCACACTTAATTTTGATATGGATATCTCACATGTGGTAAGGTGTTGATTTAATTTTTTTAAAAATAATTTTTGATTTTATCATTATCACCTTCCAAAATATTGTGTATTGTCTAGTGAGTAATCTTTATCACGAAACTTTGTAAACCACTTCTGACAAGTTTGAACAGTCACAGCACAAACTTTATTCTTCATTTCAGTTGACCTTTTATGCTTCTTGGAATAAAGCTGCATGATGTGATGTAAAGATTAGATGATTTAGTGTAAAGTACAGGGTTAGAAATTAAGATATTAAAAAAAGTAAGGTGCCAATGGCACCCGAC
This sequence comes from Cheiracanthium punctorium, assembly GCA_038373885.1. Classification (NCBI taxonomy): domain Eukaryota; kingdom Metazoa; phylum Arthropoda; class Arachnida; order Araneae; family Cheiracanthiidae; genus Cheiracanthium; species Cheiracanthium punctorium. The sequence goes on from JAWZYV010002449.1 coordinate 50,830, forward strand.
TATTTTATCTTAGTTGCCAAAATGATCTACTTAGGCGTCCTTTTGAAATGATTGAGTGTAGTCCTTCAAATATCAAATCATAGCCAAGTACGAATACTGATTAAGGTTTGGTTAGTAAATATATACATGTTAAAGTAAGAAAAAGTAAATATGTACAATGTTAAATGCAGGAAAATGCCGCAAACGAATGAATCATAATAAAATGACTGCCCTATTAAAAGAAAAAAGTTGGAGCTGCAAAATCCTGTTCTTTTATAAAATTCTGCATCCTATGCAGGCTCTGTGTGCCATCCATACGTGCAAGGTCATGTGGCACGTGCCATCGCCAAGCTAAAAAGGCACTGAGTTCTACGCTTAAAGGGGGGGGGAAGGAAACAAGCAAACAAAATAAACCCAGGGAAAAAAATAATTTTCCTGAAAAAAAAAAGCAAAAAACCAAATGTAACATTTCATTACATTCATGGTAAAAACAGAGCCCGACTATCCCATGGGTAAGCGAGGCACTAGCCTGGGGTCTCAAAATCAGATCATGACCGTAGATAAATGAGATTTCTTATAATAATGACTTATTCCATGTCATTCTGAATGGGTATTCAGGTCTTGCCCCACCCCCTCCCCCTTCGAACCCATCCAGGATAAGCCGTTTTTCAGATATCAAGCGCTCATTAGACATTTGCACGACGGTTCCAAATAGGCTTGCAGCGGACCTGTGTTATGCCACAAAAATATTTTAGCTCTTAATTTTTTTTTACAACATTCAAAGTGGAAATATTTTTGAAGGACAAAAGACGACGCTGATCAGGAAACAGAAAATAGGGTTTGAAGGATGATCGGTGATAAACCTTTCGTAAAATTCTGAATGTGTCAGGCATGTTATATCGATTGCCGTTGATGAGTATGCTTTGTCAAGAATTTTTTTTTTAATGAGGCGTCAAAAATGACGACCAGGTATTATTTCATAGTCGTTAAACTTAAATTTCTGGGTGCAAAATACGACTAGCGGCCGTTTATTTCTAACCCTGGCAAAGTAATTAAGAACAAAAACTGCATTTGCCAGCTACCACTTGAAATCTCAAGTATCATTTACTTGCTATAATTTCTATATGGCAGTTTAAACAATGGACAAACTTTTTAGACAGTTCAAAAGTTAATTCCTAAGTTTGGATTAAATGCTTTAGTATACACACGCATCATGTATACTTGCCAACTTTTCTCAATGGTTCTGCTTATTATAAAATTACTGGATTTTCAGCTCCCCCCCCCCCCCCCCCTTTCAGATCGACTAATTCTGCTATTCGGCAAGAAAAGTCTCATTGAGTATGCTCCCGCATCTTAACTTCAATCCTTTTCAATCTGTCTTGCGAACAAATATTTTCCCTTTAGTATATTTTTATTTGAACCTCCAATATCAAATTCAACTTTAAATTATTTTTTTAATCTTTTATTTTAATAGAAAAAAAAATTATTGAAGAGGGCAGGTTCATATATGAATGAAAGTTATGCAAAGTAACAATAATAATAATAATGGAAATGCAACAAAGAATTTTTTGATTTAGATTAATTAAAAAATGTTTATGAAAGCAAAAAAAAAAAAAAAAATTAGGTGTCATTTCACAATGCTGTCTTATATGTAACAACTGCTTTCCCCCCCCCCCCATACCTAATCAGTTTATATAAATTATGTGTTTTAGTATACATTTTTACTTTCCGAACATGTACCATGTAAGGAAAGTATTGTAATCATGAAAAAATTCGAGATTTTGGTGTATTGACACGTTTTTAAGTCTTCTGAATTCATTTATGCTCTTTTTATGAGATGTGTGTGTGCGTGAATGAACACGATAGCTCCTAAACGGCACATTCGATTGAGCTCAAATTGGGTATATATGTTATAAACCACCATCCTAAGACTGGTATTGATTTTGATGTGTATAGGACTTGTAGTTATTCTACAGGGCCACGACAAAGATTTCTTTGCCATTATGGCATATGAGGGAAATTCTTGAAAGTGCGCTAGTGTTTGAACAGTACATTCGATTGAGCTCAAATTGGGTATATATGTTATGAACTACCATTGTAAGACCGGTATTGATTTTGATGTGTATAGGTCTTATAGTTTTCCTACAGGGCTACGACAAAGATTTCTTTTACATTATGGCGTTTGGGGAGAAATTCTTGAAAGTGCGCTAGCGTTTAAATGGCGCATTTGATTGAGCTTCAATTTGGTATATATATTTGAATTATTCATCGATTAAACTTTATTTAAATGCTTGGTAATGATCTTAATCATAAGTGTCGGAAAATTGAGTGGAGTCACTCCAGATATTTTTTCCTTGTAGAAATGTACTTCCAATGTGAGTTAAAGTGTGTATGTTCTGTGTAAAATATGTAAATTGTTAAAACTCAAAAGGTTTCTCATGAGTTTATTTGATGAAGCATTAAAACTGCTATTTGAAAGCTGTTTAGTAAAAATTAAGTCTCTTATAATGCTATTTGGCAAAAACAACTAAAAATTATGTTCGCATTGTTTGGAAAAAATCATGAAAAATGTCATTCGTACGCGATATTATACCTTGGGAATTTCAAAAGTTGGCAAGTATGATCATGTATGCAATTCAAAGTAATACTGGTTAGAAATTTTCAGATTATTTTAATATGATCTGTGGGCGTATTCAGTTATATTGCTTCTTGAATATTTTTCCTCCATGAAATAATCGGGAGGATCTTTCTACATTTATGTCGAGTAAAAAAATTCTAGTTCTAAGTTAACATTTTTCTTTTGTCATTTTAGGTATCAGTCTTTGAATCTTACTCATGTTCAAGAGCACAGTATACAGATATACGAGTTTCGATGAATGAATAACTTTCTTTTTTCTCTCAATTTACTGTTTGTTCCACTTTGCTATTAGCCAAAAAGAAAATTTTAAAAATGTAGAGTGTTTCATTCAGGTTTGTAAATAAATGTTCATGCTAAAGAAGAATAGTAATATGCTCATTATTTTTCAAATCATCAAACAAAATCGTAATGCACTTATTTTTTTAGAGTATCTTTTCATTTCTTCTTAAGACCATGTAGCATTATTGATTTTATGGAAGAAAATGAAAACATGGAAAAAAAGTATTTCAAATGTTATTTAATGAGTGTATATAAAACTGTAAATTTGGTTAGTTATATAGGTGTATAAGTATTTATTTATTTTTGTAGAATTAATTCAGAGGTGAACATGAAAAAGGAATGTAACAAAGTCATTGTACAACTTGTAGTTTTATCTCTGAAGCTGCAATCAAAGCAATATTTTGTCATTCAACATTCATAAATGATTTTAAAGTTTGTTGTAATTTTTTTAAATCATTATGATTATGATCTCATGAATGCAAATTAAGAAAAAATATTAAATAAAAGTACTGAGGAAAAATGAATTAAAAATCATATTAACATTTAGGCAGTTTTTGAAAGTAAGTTTATATATCTGTTGTTGGTTATGATTCATAAGTAATGTTGTGTGATATAAAAGTAACTCTGGACAACAACAACAAAAAAGTAATGTGAATTAATAATCTTGCTTAGCATTCATTCAATTTTAAATATGCTTTACAGTAATTGTTATTAGCAAAATTATCTTGCAAATCACTTCTGTATGTATGTGAAGGTTTGCTTGTGTATGTATTGATCTGTTTTCGGGTTAATTATCTTTGTTATTATTTTTGTTATACTGTTTTTCTTTGTGATCTGTACAATACGAAATTTGTGGTCATTGTTTTGAAAGATTCAAATATTTATTGTATAGGCAGTTAGGAACTTCTCCCAAAATTATTCCAAATACCTTATTTATATATAAGTTGGTATATCATTAAAGATAAGTGCATGTGGCTATATTAAACCTCTATATAATTTTATTTTTCATACTTTTTTATGTTATAGAACATTTTATTGGCATGATAAATAAAATTTTGGGGAACAGTTATTCATTTATTCTGTAATTCATACTGTATTCAAATTGGTATTTACACTCAAAAATGTATGTAAAAAATTATTTTTGTAAAAAAAATTCTTGATTAAAACACTAATATGTTACGTTTGAGAATATAAAGAAAGTACCTTTTTACATTTGTGATAAAATTATTGGTCATGAAACGGTTTTACTATTAAATTAGTTCGAAAAAAGTGAGATGGCTTGTACTAGAAGGAAGTATTTTTTATATTGTTCATTCTTTAGTTCTAATTCTTTGAAAGTGGTAAACAAGAATAGTTACTAAAATTTTTAGATGTTTTTTGAAAACAGTTAACATAGTAAAATATCAATTTGGCTACATTGAGTAAACACTAACTTGCTAGAAACACTTAAAATCTTATTTTCTTATTCCACTTTCTTTCCCTTTTCAAAATGTACCACTCTTCCACCTTTAACAGAAATGTATAGAATTCATTCTACACACTTTTTTTTTTTAATGTGAAGGATCCAACTTTCTTATATTGGCTTATGGTAATGAATTTTTAAAAATTGTGGAAAAATTAAATTTAACATTAACCTTTGAACGCTTGGTGGTTTCATGTGTAGCCACCGATTTCTGGCACTTTCACCACTAGTCGCAAAAACATTTAAGCATTAAATTTCCTACCACTCTTTCCCAAATAATACTATTTCCATAAAATGCTTTCAGATGACAAAAAGGCGTGTGAATATTTTTCTAAATATTCCTATTAAAAAAAAGTGACCTTTCAAAATTGATTCTAAATTACTGTCAGAAATTTACTAAATAGCTCTGGCATCTTAGGAAACTGAACTCGTAGATTTTCTTAAAATCTATGAGTTCTATGAAAATGATTGCCATTCAAAGAGCTAAAAGAAAATTTATTTTATATTCGTATGTTTATGTTTCAATGTTAATTTTTTTTTAATGTTTTGTTAAATCTGATCTGAAGCTGAGAAAATTTTTGCTCCTGTTTCATGAAAGCATTTTTTACTATATACATAATTTTTCAGGGTGTCCACCAACCTGGAATTATCAGTTTCTGAAAAAATCTGGGAATGCAAAAAAATTCAGGCATGAGAGTTTTGTTTATTTTATAGATTGGCAAAAATCACAAGTTTTTTTGAACCTCCATCCCAATTGCAATCTTTTCCAACCATTTTGAGAGTGAATATTTTTCCCTATAGCCTTTCCATTGTTGAATTTTTTTTTTTTTTTTTTTTTTTTTTTCAAACATTTTCAGTTGTGACCCTAATTTTACTTTTCTCGTTATTTTCAGTTTCGTTCAAAATTACCTCCACGTGTCATTTCCGCTTTTTGTCAATTTTGTCACTCTCATCCCTGAAAATTATTAAACCTGGATCTGAATAGATGACTTTTTAAGTATAATTCATTAAAGAGGACATTTTGTACTCTTTGACAAGTATTTTAAAGAAAATTTAGTTGTCTTTTTCATTACATTTTTTTCTTTGAGGCAGTTTGAGATTTTTTTGGAATTTAAAATCTGATTATTTTCCAATATTCTCATTTTTTCCTGTATTATATTAAATTTTCCTTGTCCTTTTTTAATTGTAGTTTAATTATCATTAATACTTGAGCTGTCTACTACTCTGCATTTTGCAAAGTTACTCTGCAAAAAAAAAAAAAAAAAAAAATGTTTTGCTTTGCATTTCCTGCCTCAGATCCCTCGAAACAGTAAGTTTTAATATCTGCAGCGAACATTAATTTAAAAAGAAAGTGTAAAATCAGTAATTCCAGTGACTTTGAGATTTTTATGTTATATCTAGAGAAAAAAAAAATCAATTATGTTAGTAATGTACAAATTGTTCCAGTTTTATTAATGTTTGATTACTTGTACGTTTCCTATTTGTAAAACATAGACCTTAAGTCAAGTCATAATTATAAACTCCAGTTAATGTGAGTGGTTATATCGCTTTTTAGTGATTTTTATTTGATTTATTAAATTGTTTTGCAAGAAACAAAATGCTTCTCAAAATTGCTACAGGCACTCCTCAAATTCTTCCTCCAAGGTTGACAGCCCTATTACATATTATGTTTGTTTAGAAAAAACAATTGAGTTTTGATTTCTGAATCCAAGTTAATCCTAATGAATCCAATTTAGTTTATTTCCTAGTTTGTGTGAAAGGTTAACTTCAAGTAGTATAATATTGGAAAATTCACTATAATTAGTCTAGATTCCATGTATTGTGACCTGGAATGATTGGAAATATCACAGAATTTTCAGTGATAATGATAGTTTGGTGGCCATCCTGTTTCTGTCAGTTACAAATTTACATAACAAGTTAAATATTCTTGCATACGTCTGAAATTAGGTCTTAATTAATTTGTGGGTCATTCCATGTCGAATCAACACAGCTTACAACCTGACCCCCCTCTGATTTTCTTGAAAATTGGCTCGGCTGTTATTTACTATGACCTGTAGCCAGATATCAAATTTTAGATTCTTACAACTTTTAAAAAAAGGGGGGGGGGGGGAATGTGATACTTTACCTTATAAAACAGCACATAATGTCTGTTCTGTTTGTGCTACTGAAATAAATGAGGGCTCATTTCAGAGCTCTTGCTGCAAGCTTTTCAGGGATATATAGCATGATGTCAAAAGTCGAATCAAAACTCTAGCTCATTTGATGTTGATCTTGAATATCTCAAAACATGCCCTTTTGTGTTTTCCTTGATTTTTTTTTTTTTTAAATCGCCTATTATTGTTTTATAAGATTGCAGATTTTCAAGCTGTGGCAGGAAAGGTTTTTTTTAAGTTATGAATTTTTAAGGAAATACTATTTGCATCTATGTGCAATACAGTACTATCTATTTATTGTTATTAGTTCTACTTATGAAAACATTACCCAGATTTTCATTCTTATTTATCGACATAAAAATTATATAAAACAGACATTCTCACTCAGCCATTTGTTTATGATATGTATACATTGTGTTCGCATTTTTAGATTTTAGGCCTGAAATGTTTTTCATGCACTGTATAAATCAGTTTTGTTTGCTTTGCTTTTTTTTTTTTTTTTTCTTTTATAGCATAGCCAATCTTGTTGATTAGTGTCTTTTGCATCACATTTTTTTCACTTTTTAAAAAAATTTGTAACTTTTGAAAAAATCAAGATAGGAATTTAAAATTTGATATTTGTCTTTGGGTCGTAGTGGACAATAACTGTGCCAATTTTCAAAAAAAAAAAATTGGAAGGGGGCAGGTTGTAAACTGCTATTTTCTGTGTTGATTTGACAAGGAAAGGCCCATTTCCTTTTTCATGTTTCAGTAGAAAACAAATGAATATTTATTTGTGATATGAAAGGAGACACACTATGCTACTTGTTGATTTTGTTTTGCAGTATTATTTAGTTGTAATTCTTGAAACTTTGTCAACTTAAGTACCTTCTGGTGTGGAGATATAAAGTGCTTTCTTTTTAAACATCTGTTTGATTTCTTGAAATAGATTACAATAAATACCTTGCACATGAAACATTGTTCAATCTCTTATTTCACTTACTTAGTAAATTGTTGCATACTTTCAGATTTTATTAATGCCAGGAATTCATGAAAAGGAGCTTAAAATTACTGGAAATGAAAAGAACTAAAAACCTGTACAAAAATGATAATTTACTTTGGAGGGGGGTAAGATTTTCACCTTGATGATTCATATTTCATTTATATACATATAATTTTTCCCCATTATGTTCTTAAATGTTTGGCAATTTGTTGTCACAATATTTCAAATATATGTATAAAATGGAAGAGATTATGATGGGTAATACTTAACAATCGTCACCTAGCAATAGCTCCAGGTTTTAAGTTTAATGGTACATTTGACAGGAACAAATAGTTAGATTTCACTTTTTTTTTTAAAGAACGTACCCGACAGTTATCTAAAACTATCCTGTCATTCATAACTTAACAGTTGGCTTCAAATTTTGTAGAAGACTTTTGGCCATTCGAAAGCTTGGTTTTTTAAACCAGTGGTTCCAGACCTTTTAACATTCTGACGACCCCCCCTCCCCTTCCCTCATATTCCTCATCATCCATGCAGTTTTTTTATTCTTAAACAATTGAGTTGCCTTTTCTACAAAAAATGTTATCTGTAACGTTTGAATAAACATTTTAAGCAAAAATAAATGGGTTTTTGGAGTAAAAATATGATTTTTTTAAAACATCATTTTCACTTGCTCTTTGTCTGTTTTTCTCATGCCTACCCTTAAAACACTTTGTGCCCCCCAACGAGGGCATGCATAGAACTTGTACACTGGGGGCAGAACAGATTTCCTTCGAGTGGGTGTTTCCAGAGCTGCCTTCACTGGTAGTGTCCAGCTATCACGGAGTAACTGTCATTTATCACCAATGGACTCGAAAGTGCACTCCACTACAAAAATCACAGGGTAACCCCTGTGATTAGGGGGGGGTTGCATTTTATCCCCTGTGAGAGGGATGAAGACGCAACTATACACATATTTTAGGCACTTTTGGGGTTTTACACTTTATAATCAAATTAATAGTAGTAGCATGATCATTTTTTTTTTCTATAATATACACTATGGCACATTTTAAATCTTGAGATAACACTTGATTTCTATTCATAGATTTTTGACCAAAAAAAATTTGATTTTTTTTTTAAAGAAACGTTTCACTATCTGCAGGATAAAAAACAAATTTAAAATGCACATATATTTAGAATAAATATATATTCTAAAAAAATTGAATTACATGACTTAATTAGTTTATTTGTATTTGTGTACCAAAACCACATGATTTTTTCGAACTACACCGTTAAGACGCTTCTCATTTGTAATAGGGAAAAGTTACCTTACTCATTCTGTGATTTCTCTTTGTATCTGTAAAATTTATTTATTTTTTAATTTGGCATTCTAGAAAATAATAAAATTGGACAGTAATAAGCAGGCCAGGCCATATGTTGCACATCTAGTTCAAACCATCTCGGCAGTGCAGGTTTCAATTTAGGGTGATCCAAACTTCAAATTCTCTTTTGATTAGAGCTGCACCTAGCAACTACTATCCCATTTTCTGGAACCAGAGAATCATGAATTAGCACATAACAAAGTGAAAAATGGGTTGTTGATGTGCTGTAAGGGTGTTTGTTTGCTACCTACATCAAAATCTGCTGATTAGTCTATAACATAAGTGACACGTAATAGCATTGATTACTGGGCAAGCAATATATTTTTGCAGAATATGTAGTTTTCAGTTATAGTTGTGTCACATTTAAGAGTATTATGAAAAAATGTTCACAATTGTCAAAATTACAAATCAGTAAATTGTATGAAGTAGGTTTGGCTGCTACTGTTGTGTCAGTATAAAAAAAAGTGAAAAGAAAAATTGTGTTCAAAAAAATGTTTATCTGTTCATATTGTTGCAGAAAACTGCTTAGTTTCTGGGTTCTTAGCTTAAAAGTGCAGTGTGTGTGGAAAGTTCTTGTAAACAGTTCAGATGACGAGACAAAACACAAATTTTATTGGTCCTAGAAAGTCGACAAACAGCTTTCAGTGAACAGTTCACAGAAATATTGAGCAATACCACGTTTTATAATAGTCAGATTAACACAGAAGCTTCCTCGGATGATGTATTTCTCTCGCAATAAAATCTTTTCGCAGGTTAAAAAAAATTCTGTGGAAATTCTTGAAGAAAACTGTGATTTGTTCCTGAGCATACAACAAGTATTCAAAAATAAGCTTCTCAAAACAAGTGAGAAGACTGCTCATAAAAGCACACAATACAGAGCCTTGCTACTAAAGCAGTGAAGTCAATGAGCATTCACTTACAACTGAACTGCTGAGATGTGATCTGCCCTTATAGTCTGAAGGAAATTTTTGAAATTTTTCAGTAATCCTGTCGCCGGGAACGTTTCCTATTGGTCATATATATTGATGACGTAATACTAATGCCACTGTATAATATCAATGCTGGAAAACAAATATTACAGGTCCCATGAATAAAATCGTGCCAAATGTTGCCAACCTTGGGGAGTTTTGGCAAAATATTACCAAATTTGTCACAAAAAATAAGTCTTAAAACTGAAGTGAGCTAAGCGATATTGCAAAAACTCAAGAAAATCCTATCTTAAACAATGGGGACACCTAAATTTCCTTATCTCATGGTCTAGTTAAAATGGAATTTTGTTTCCTGAAAATCAATTATTTGGTGCGTAGAATAGGAATTTTAGACTAATTTAATCCTGAGAAGAGCATATCACACCAAAAATTCTTAACTATATTCTTCTGCATAAATAATAAATAAGTTTAAGATTTCGTATGAAGATTCTCTGAATTTGACGTTGCTCAACTATATTCTCAAAAATTCATTTTCTCCTGATAAATAAGGTTCACTGTGTATATGCATAGCCCTAGCATATAAATAAGTTCAATGAAATGAACAGTGGAAATTATAAATTGAAACAGATAAACACACCATAGTGTCATTGTCAAAATATGTCTAAAATACAAATTTATGGTTACCAAGCCTCAATAGAAGGAGAATGTCTTGGCAACATAGATTGATTTGAGAATTTCCATATGTATCTTTTACAAACCTTGTATTTACAGAAAGCCAAAATCATTAAAGACCAATTTCTTAGCATGATGAAAACATATTGGAACAGGTGTTTGAAAAAACACATTAGTTAAAATATTACTCACAATCCCAACAATCTACAGTGGGTGTGCAAATTGTTAGATGGTCACCAAAAAATAGTACATACAGTATAGAACCTGTTATCCGGAATGGTAGGGACCGGGTGTATTCTAGATAATTGGTTGGGGATTAACATGACATCTACTGATTTGATTGGTACAATAAATGTTACTCTCTATTTTTGATTAGAATTAAACATTAATTGTCAATATACTAGAAAAATAATATAAAAAACTCTTAATATGATCAAGATAAATAATATAATCATTTAGAAAGGAAGTAGTAAATGTATAACTTCTTGAAAACTTAGTCACACACTAAAAAAATGAATAAAATACCTTACCAGATTGCTTACTTTATAAATTCTAGCTGTAGTACTCAAAATAACAAAAAATATATATTTTTAAAAGTCATTTTTTGCTTTTTTTTTTCGGATAAAATAGGAATTTAATCGATTGAAAAATTATTCTGGATAAGAGGTTCCATACTGCATTTATATAGTTACAAAAAATAATGAAAAACACTGGTTGAATAGGATAAATGACTTTTTTTTAATTTTTTTTTTCGTGATTTTCAGCCAAAAATATATAAAATTAAAGAACATAATATGGAAAACCAGTGAGTTAATAAATGTGTTAGTCAGTATTTAGGGACATTCCCTTTAGCATCCATAATCGCTTCAGTTCATTTAGGCTTACTTTCCATGCATTTTCTTTAATTGCTGGATTGTGATGCCAAACATTTATTAATTTTTCAGTTATTTGCCAACTATTTTTGATAATTTCTTAGACCATTTCTCCCATTTTTTATCTCGTGCAAATGTTTGATTGAGTTCATATCTGCAGAAGTTCCAGTACAGACAACTCTATGGGTAAAACTGGTATAATATAGTCTGCCATGAATGCTGTGATGCTCCTGGCAAAAGTCTGAATCATGCATAAGCATGAACTCCTCATTTACAGAGAACCGGTCGAGCCCTCCTCAGCCTCCTCACCTCTCTGAACAGACTTTTTGGAAAATGGCCTACTAACAGTTAACTTAATAAAATTACTACCGCCTTCCTCCGGAGATATATTTCGGTCGCATGGTCCACGACCATCATCAGTCCATCATCTTCCTCGTGGGAATGATGTGGCTTCCCGCCTCCTCTTCTTTCGCGCCGTTCTTTCTGCGCATGATGTCATTCCAGGTTTCGTTTATTGTAGCATGTGTCATGTCGTTGATGCTGCCCTCTGTTGATAATATTTCCAACGATTCGTGTAAGTAGGCATATATATGGTTGTTGAAATTAGCTATTTTTTGTATTCCTTGGAAATCTATTGCGATAGGTGTGTTTAGCGCGAGGCGGGATAAGGCTGTAGATTCTCTATTGAATTTAATGTCATTAATGTGTTCTGTTTGGCGATCTTTAATTTTTCTTTTAGTAACCCCAATGTAGCAGTCGGCTATTTTGTTTTCGTTATTTTTTATGCTAATTTTATAAATACCTGCGGTGTCTGTGGGTTTTATTTGGTCTTTTTCGGATCTGATTAGGGGTCGCGAACCGGGATACCGAATTTCAAAAATACCGGAATACCAGGCCAAATTTAGGTCTAATTAATACCAGTATTCATTTCACAAAAACTGGGATATTTGGTATTTTCGGTTTTAGTAAAATAAATAAAAAACAAATACAAATAGAAAAAGTTACGCGCCATTTCATTCAAATTACGCGCGCACGAGTTCGTTCACCTTACGACAAGACCGGTGAATCCGGCGGCAGCCGAGCAAGAGCGAAAAGCAAATGCTAAATCAGAACAGCACATCAATAGAAACTGCACCTGACTTTGACTCTTTAATCAAAATAGAAATGGCTCTTTACGAAAACGGTGGGTCTAGAGGAAAATATTTGAGTATGGCCTTCAAGAATTTAATAAGTATTCCACCAACTTGCGTAGAGTCAGAGAGAGCTTTCTCTTCATCAGGTTACTAGTGTAATCATTTGCGATCAAGATTGAGTGATAAAAGTTTAGATACTTTACTGTTTCTACAATCTCATTACAAGGCTCAAGCTCAACCAAAAATTTAATGGAGATTTAATAATATTTTTATTACCTCTTTATAACTCAATTTCATTTGGACTGAATTTAATAAGCATTTTTATTATTTTGTTAATTAGAATATTATTTAATGATTAGTAAACCATACTAAGAGTTAATTTTATGTTTTATGAGAATTAATTAGAAGTGCTTTTTTTTTTGTTCGTTTTGTTTATGTTCCGACTGTTGTGAGATGTTTAAGTTTGATAAACATTTTATTTTTAGAACTGATTCCTAGTAGGAATCCTACTTCCTAGTCAAAGACTACATTTAATTAAAGTATTTGAACTAGTTAACCTAAGTTATTTTAATAAAGGAATAAACGGGCATTTAGTATTAGTAAATTATTGCTAAGAACTAACTGATGGATTACCAACATATCAAATAATAAACCTTGTATCAATGAATATTTTGTTTTATTTAGAAGATAAATTCATTTAGGTTAGGTACCTACTTACTATTCCTCTGCAAACTAACATTATTATACTAAATTTGCTAACTTTAGCTTAATCCTGGAAATATCGAAAATACCGGATTATCGGTATTGGTCTGGAGCCAATACCGGTTTTGCTTAAATGATTCGGTATTGCGACCCCTAGATCTGATACGTTGAAAAATGTTTTGATTTGGTTTTATTTGGTTAGTACCAACTTTCTGCACTAATTGATCCAGAATTCCAACACTCTTTCTATTTTCCAGACAAATGTCTCAAATCATCCCGTCCGAATGTGGAGTAATGAGTAGAGATGAGTTCGGGCTCATTTTTTGAAGCCTGAGCCCGCCCGAGCCCGAGGACTTTTAATCCGAGCCCGAGCAATATTATTAAAGTCGGAGCCCGAGCCCGAAATTTCAGCTAAAGATAAATAAAATTCAGTTACTTCATTGATACAATACGATAAATTTTGCCGTTTGTGCAAATTAACCCTTTGAGGCGCAACCCTTTCCCAATGCTGAAAAAAGGGCAGCCGTTGCCATCGCTCGACTTAACTACCAGCAAGATGGTGGTCGATCGAGATGTTCATCGCGGGGCACAGATCTAGAGACCCTTTTTTGATGACAGCTGGCTGTGCTCGCGCACAGCCAGCTGCATCAAAAAAAGGGTCTCGAGATCTGTGGCACGCGATGAACGTTTCGATTGTCCGCCATCTTGCTGGTAGTTAAGTCGAGCGATGGCAACGGCTGCCCTTTTTTCAGCATTGGGCAATCTATCGAGCTGGTCTCGCATTCTACATTTTTCAGCAGATGTCAGTGCTGTTAAAAATAATCGAGATCATTTTTTACGCAAAATGACGTACTAAAAAGTAAAGGGTTCTCGTGGAGCTATGTCACCCGCAACTATTTTTATAGAAATCCAATCTATTCTTCGTGACTGGCGTCACGAGACTGGCTCTGAGTCAGAACGTCAGAGTTTGGTGTTCCCAGAGCGGGATCACTGCGCGTTAAAGGGTTAAAGACAAATAGAGTTTCAAACTCTTAATGCACTTTCTAATTCTTTATATCTATGTTTATCAGATAATAACAGTAATTTTACTATTTTTATTAAAAATTCCGTTGAGTACTCACATCAGTGTTAAACATTCCTATGTACTTAGATATGTTAGATACAGAAAAATACAAGTTATAAATCTGGTATAGTGACATTAAAATATGTTCTATTTAATACGTCCAGAAAAGAGATTTTGCATATTAGAATTGCATAAGAATTTAGTTTATAGGAACAAAATTACTGTTAAAAAATATTTTAAGATACGATGTATAATACAGTATACGATGTATAATATAGTCTGCCAAGAATGCCATAATCTCCTGGCATTATGGCATGGCACTGAAGCATTCATATACATGAACTCATTGCTTGAGAACTTTTCCTGAAGTTGGGGTTTCAAGCGAGTTTGACTATCACCTAAATAAAAGTGAACTGTAGTGGAAAACTGCTCATTACTAAAGATGAGACATTTAACATATACATTTAATATATACATTTAACTAAGATAGACCAGTCAATAATGAGGCCAAAATTTTGAATGAACAGCATTTTAACACACATACGCAAATGAAATAGCACAACACACCCTTTATAGTAAATTATGTGAAAAAGCTAGCTTTTTACCCATCCATTATTTTGTTGCAAGTCCTAGCATCCCATCAGTACGTTTATTTTCCCGATGAATCGCTTTTTAAAATCCGTTTCAAGGAGTATGCTCAATAAAGGAGACATTTTTCATGATCCCGAGCCCGAAGGCAATCGCGAATTACAGGGCCCAGTTCGGGCTCGGGCTGAGCCCGTCTCATCTCTAGTAATGAGCCATTTTCCACTACAGTTCACTTTTATTTAGGCGATAGTCAAACTCGCCTGAAACCCCAACTTCAGGAAAAGTTCTCTAGCAATGAATTCATGTATATGAATGCTTCAGTGCCTTGCCATAATGCCAGGAGATTATGGAATTCTTGGCAGACTATATTATATCAGTTTTACTCTGCCGTGACAATTCACTGTATATGAATCATTGAACATGCGTGAGATAAAACAGAAGTAATAAAGGAAATGAGAACTAATTGAAAATTAATAAATGCTCACTATCAAAATTCTGCAGTCAAACAAAGTGCATATAATGTATGCCTAGAACAGTCTGATGCAGTAATAGGAGGAAATGTCGCAAATACTGACTGACATTCTTATACCTTCTAGTTTTTATGTTA
Organism: Cheiracanthium punctorium; assembly: GCA_038373885.1. Lineage (NCBI taxonomy): Eukaryota > Metazoa > Arthropoda > Arachnida > Araneae > Cheiracanthiidae > Cheiracanthium > Cheiracanthium punctorium. Next base: position 66,250 of record JAWZYV010002449.1, read on the forward strand.
TGTTCTTTAATTTTATATATGTATTAGTTGACAATAATGATGGAATGTACATTATAAAAATAAAATTATTTATCCTATGCAAACACCATTTTTCTAATTTAAGTACAGAAACCCCCCCCCCTTTTTTTCCTCCTTTCTTTACTATTGCTTATAATTTATCCACCCACTGTACATAATGTGAAACAGGCCTCAAGACAAAATTTAATACCCAAGAGAAAGCATTAAGCAAAGTAAAGCAGCATTTTAGGTATATGTCAATTAAAAATAAAATTGTCGATTTTAAGGTGGAGGCAATATTGAACTACAAGTTGCAAAGCACTGTCCAATATTGTAAACTGACAAAGATGTCCGATTTTTTCTAACTTTATCATTTCAGTTTGTCAGTCTCTCCATTCATGCTCTAAATGTTGTAAATATGCATCAATTGCTATACATTTGTATACAGGGTGTCCCAAAAAAGATGGTAATGTGTGCTTTGATTCTTTCATACATTAGATAAGTGGGCAAATGTAAATTGAAAAACTGTTCAAATTAAGGCAGGATAAAAAGACTATCTTAAAAATTCTTCTTGTTAATAAAAGTAACACTTTTTAAATTGGTATATGACCCTCCATACAAAACATTCCTAATTAGTAAAATGTGTTCCACACACTAATGCAGTGATACACAAATTTTGAGAAATACATCTTAAAAAGTGTCAGAAATATGAAGATAAATGCATGGTGACTTAAACAACTTTTTAAAGGCTTTCAAAGGAAAAAAAAACATGACAGATAATCACCTTTCAGGGGCGGTACAGAAATTACAAAAGAAAATTCACGTAGAGCCCCTGAAAATCTTTGTTTGAAGATGTCTCCGAGATGCTATATGATGAAAGGCTTAAATTTTGCACATTACCTCATTAATGTATGGAGGAACATTTTACCAAGTGGGAATTTTTTTGTAAGGGGATTGTATGCAAATTTAAAAGGTGTCACTTTTTGCTTGGTTACACTTTATAAGTTGCAATATTTGGCTTTTTCTCCCAGAATTACCAAATTCGGTACACAGGAAGTTCTAAACATGAAGTTATGCACCTCAAAGCAATTTTTTCAAAATCCGTTGCTTAGATTTAAAAATTGAACTATTTTAACACAGTTGAAAATGTTCTTCATTTTAAAAGTTAAAAAATTTAATTTTAAAAAGTGTGATATATTAAAATTTTCTTTTTTAAAATCTATATAAATAAAACAAAGTGTAAAATGTTAGTTTGTTGGTCGCGTAGCTCAGAGCCAGATCATCGTAGTTCTACCAAATTTTGTATGGGAATTCACCAGAACAGGTCCCGACATACCTCAAAGCAATTTTTTTGTAATTAGAACATTTTTTATTTAGCGTTTTATGCTATTTTCCCAAAATGTTGTCGTTTATTGCCTTATATTTGAAGCCAAAGCAAGCCAAACACTTTTGTTATACAATGGAATCCTTTATAAATAGTGCAATTTATCCCTTTTTCTTTCTGTATGTCAAGGGTTGTAAGTAAAGTGACGTCCTTTTTACGAACACTAACTTTCATTACTAAAATTTTAGTATTAATTCCTTCATAATATATTAAAGAAAATGAAATGACATCATTTTGATGTCACATGTTTAAAAATGCATTAGAAATCCTGAACAAAATATTACACCACGAGCAGAATATTAAGCATCCAGATTATCAGATGCTGTAGAAAAGTAAAATAACATGAGTTTTTTTTATTCTTTCACTAATTCATGTCAGATATTGCAACTGAGAATAATGCTATTTTGACATTATAACTTTAAAACGGAGTTAGAAGGCTTTGACGTAAAAATTTACTACTTATATAAAACACTTACATATGGGGTATCAAAATCAACGATATTTCTACACTGGGAATGGCAAGAATTAGATGTAAATGTTAGCGTAATAACAATATAACACAAGTGCAAAAATCCAAATTAACAGTTCAATGACGTCAAATGAAAAAAGCATATTCGTAACTAGTTACTTTTACTTATGTCATGCAGTAGCTAGATTACAAAGTAACAATAACGCATACGCAAAAATGCAAGATCTTTTGGATATTTTCACAGCTTTATTCAAATTTACAATACTTGGCGAGTTTATCACACATCCAAGGAAAAAAAAAAAAAAAAGAAAGAAAGAAAGTCGTCATGCAGTGGGCTAAAGCACAATTTAGCCATTCAGTATTTTCATAATCATTTTATGAAAATATAAATCATAATCATTTATCCATATATATTTATCCATTAGTATAAATCCATAATCATTTAATGGAAATATCACCAATTATGTCTTTCCATACATTTTGCAATGTTAGTGCTTAGCATCCCTACCATGGCCAACATCGGCTTTTATGATAACACTCAAAATTTGTAGAAACCCTAACCTAAATAATTTTAATGACAAATACTGTTGAAACAAAGAAACATGATTTTTGTTGAAATAAATCCAATAATTTGGCCAACACTGCACTGAGTATAAGTGCAGTAAGGTATGGGACGGCGAAGCTAGCCGCCTTGGCTCCTAGTGTATTAATAAAATTCTACTTATCAGATATTTACAACAGTTTTATTAGGACCATACACAAATAATGCAAATAAAGCTTGCTTGAAAACTAACTTTTTGCTTGTGAAACTAGGAAAATTTGAAAGGAAAGAAAAGATCTCTGATCTACAGCTAAAACATTTCTTGATTGTAAATAAAGTACAATACACAACTGGCCAAAAGTATTGCAAGTTTGAGAAATCTAACCATCGTTTCAAGAATAAGCCCAGAAAAAATAGACAGACAGGAAATTTGTCAGATTTAAATATTTTTATGAATTTATGTAGTATAATTGGAAAGAATACTTCTGAAAATCACCAAAAGACAAAATGAGAGCTTCAGGAACCAATAATTTAAGTTGGCACCATGAAACACCGAACAAAGTGTTGTATGACATTGTGGATTTCCTATCTAAAAGAGTGGCTGTTGTGATCAAAGTCAAGGCTGTTCAGCAACATAATAAATGATTTTTAGTTCTATTGTATTTATTTATTATCCTCTTTTTACAGAATAACTTGAAATTAATTCTTTATTTAATTTTATTCTGTTGAGCCAAAATGGATTATGATTTCTATAATAACCTATATATTTCTTATGCTATTTTTTCACAGGGATAGTAAATATCATGATATTTTGGAAAATATCAAAAATATCTGATATTTTTTATATATATCTGATATTTTGATATTTATATATATTTCTGATAAACAGTTAATTTTATTGCTGATAAATATTTTCAAGCATGATGTAAACATTATAACAACAAATATTCAACTTATATTTGTTAATAGTTATATATTTTGCATTTAACAACAAATTTTTACCACATAAAGTAGGAAACAGAAACAAGCTTCTGAAAAATTAAATATGTTTTATGTACTCACTAAAATGCAAAATGTAAGATTCAATCTCAAGTGTCAAGATAATTTTACTAATTACAAATTCAAAATAACATGTAATTCTCCCTTTATTTTTTTTTTATTAAAATATTTAAACAAAAAAGTAAGTTTATCTGCTTTTTCAGTCCCTAAGCGATTGCGTAGTTTGGACTGGACTAATCCAAAGCTAGAAAATATCCTTTCTAGCCCAGCTGTTGATGGACTAGCAGTAACTAACTGCCTAATTAGATGCAATGTCTTTCAGATGGTCTTCTCTATTTTGATAATGTTCCACCAAACTACAGGTTCAACATTTAGAAATTCATCTTCAAACATAAAACTTGGAAAAGGGCTCTTTTTGGCAAAAAAGTTCATACAGGATGGCTACAGAAATTAAGAAACAAAGTTCCCTGATCGCCGTATACCCGAGTGGAATACGGGGATAGGGATCATAATGACTACAAAATTCCAGCCTCTTGACGTAAAGGGCAATCGCAGATCGACCACATGGGGCAATGAATCGTTACTTTTCAATATGATTTGTTACTGGATCGGTCAGATGCAGAAGTTTTGACCCAAAAAGAGTATTTCATATTCGCATTCAATATATCCAATAGATTCACATGTCTAAGCTGGCAAGTAACTTTGAGGGGGGGGGGGGGGGGGGAATGTTGCTTATTGTAGAAAATACCATTTTCTAAAGTGGTTTTATCTCAATTTTCTTGAATTTTAGGGGGCAACTGCTCCCTCTTGGCCGTAGTAAGTTACGCCTATGCCTGTAGATTCCTATGTCTGGTTTTCTCGTATGATCCGTATCTTAGTACGAGTCCAAATACCGGCAGTTTTGGACTCTTATAGTGCTTACATCACTTGAGTCTTTGATTCATAATGTGTCTACATCACTTGAGTATTGTAGGATCCAGAACGTCACAATGGCTTTGCGAGTTAGATGCAGATCCACAACTAAAAATTATCTCGTTCACTAGGCGAAAACAAAAGTTTTCTGATTTTTGGATATTTTTACAAAATTCCCTGCTATTTCCATGATTTTTCTGGATGGATAAAGTAATCTGATTTTTCCCTGATTTCCATGATCTGTCGCCACCCTGTCATAGCCATAGGCAAAAGTTCTTTATCTACCGAACATATGAAATTAAAAGCTATGTGGGTTTCATCGTCGCTTAATTTTTCCCACAATATCTGTGTGTGCCAGTACCTCTAAATGTGCCGGTGATAAAGCCATTTCATTTCTTTCTGAGAATTTTCTCATATCTTTCCTGCCATATACTTCTAATTTTTCCTTTAATTTGCAAAAAATGTCAACACATTGTGCAATTGTGCATCGATTACTTTGGACCTCATCAAGTGCATTTAAAATGGGTCCTAAAATATCTATGTAATCAGAACAGTTACCCGTTAGGTTTACATCATTGACTAAATTGAAAATGCCTTTATCAATTACAGGTTTGTACTCTGTTTCACCTATTCCAAATGAAATCTATGCATTTGTTGAACTTACCTCCATTTAATTTACAAGGGTTTCTTTTATATTTTCAACAATCGCTAAAGTAAGGGTAAGTATTGTCCTAAAAGTCATTCCCCTTTCCTCCTTTCAATAGGGGTGATATAGAAAGCCAGGGAGGATTATGTCCTGCCCACTCCAGCCCCTTTTAAAATTGATTACTCAAGCAGTGACACCCCTTATGGTAAAAAGGAGGATGAAATTTCTTGGAATCACCTTTCTTTATAAGAAATAAACAATACGATAAATATTTATGATAAAATTTATTATGATAAATGACAATAAGAATACTATAAAAGAAAAATCTTTTCTTTTCCTTCCCTAATCGGTAAACTTATACACTTTATATGAAAATATCCAAAATATCATGATATTTATTATAAAATAAATATCGGATATATATCATGATATATATCACGATATATATCCATTGATATATATCAACGAACCCTGTTTTTCAATAAATTAAATAATTATTTTTCTTCTTTAACTTGATGCTATCTTGTCTTTGAAGTAATTAATTTAATGCTGACATTAAGAAATATCAATTATATTGATTTTTAATTTTGACGGGGGAGAGGGGGCTTAATCTTGAAAAGGGTTAAATTTCTGAAACTTGCAATACTTTTGGCCAGTAGTCTATATTAGCATTAAAGTTATAATATCCAAGCACTAATCTTTACTAATTTTTCTGTGTAAAGACCTGAATGATACAAATATTTAATTCACTTAATTTATCTTTTTGCATATTAAGAATTGCCCCTTAGTCACTTGCAATAATTGCTAAAAACTAAGTTGAATAACTCCGTCAATAAACTCATACACATGTGCAGTATTTTGTGAATGACTTTTTAAAGATTGGACTTCAGTTTTCTTAGTGGACATTTTTGTATAAAAGGTCATCCTAAAAAGTCTTGTCATTTTTTTTTTTTTTTTTTTTTCCAAACTGCCTTTGTATAAAAATTTGTGGGGAAAAAAAAAACTTTTTCTAACTGGAAATGTAGTGCTAAAGTCGAATTTAAAAATTGCACAGTAATCAGTTTGAAATATCCGCTATATGTGCATAGGATATGAATTGAGTTGGAAAGGTTTTATAACCTATGCTTTTGGCATGATGTATCTTTCTTGTTAATGCTTTCATTACAATGTACTTTTTTAACAGTAAAATATCCTTGTTTGTAAAGCTATTAAAATTTAAGCTGCAACAAGAGATTTTTCACCATAAAAAGTACAATAATTTTTATTTCTCTTTGAAATATAATTGAGGTTTTCATTTTATTTTATATTATTGAAACTTTAATTTAAAAGACACAGTTTTTATTTTAATAAAACTTTTATTAAACATTAATACCACCATGTTTTATTGGGTTTTCTGTCTTCTTTTATGCCCATCTCTTCCATAATTTCTTGTTCAAATGTCATAAGTCGAGGCTTATAAGTAATTTCCTCTACATCTTTGGCTGCAGTATCTTTTGGTTGCTCTGTTTTTAAAGAAAAACATAATGAATGAAAAAAGAATATCAAACACAGTTAATTTTATTTAAACCAGTTAATTTAGTAATAAAAATACTGCACAAGAGAAATAAAAATGAAAATATAGATGCAGCAATTTTTTTAATGTTTTTTAAATTACAGTGAAAGAAAGACAGAGATCACGGAGAAAATATTTTTTTACTTATTTACAGTAACAAAATGTCAATTTAATTAAATTCAACAGTTAATTTAAAGTAAATTTTAAAAATTGCATTGTTTTTATTTAAAAGAAAAAAATCAGATCCTCTCTTTTGTTCAGGAAATACAAATTCAAATCCATAACCTTTTTAAAGCACAGAATTAGTGAGACGATTTCTTAGCTTAGCATTCAAACTTTCAGATGCATTTAAAATTCGAGAAATTTATGAAAATAAATTGTAATAAGCATTCATAAACTTAGTAACTGCATTATAAAGAAAAATATAGTTGAAGGAAAATACTCATTTGCCAGAAGGATGCAAAAGATTGAGTTTGAATTGGAAGATATGAAATACGGAGATTGGCCACAATTATAGAATCCAGAAATTGTTTAAAGAAATAAAATACAAGAAATAATTAGATCTCAGAATTCTGCAGAATATTCGCATCCAGGCTTTAGCTCACCCTAGAAATAATGGAAAACCCAATGCCAATGAAAAAGCCTACCCAATGCAATTATGCCAATCGGTTTTAGCCTAATGCCACAATTTAAAAGGCTCAAATGGCAACTCTGAGCAGTAAATTATATTAGAATCACAACTAATGAAACAAGCATTTTTATCATCTTCTATACTAATGAAATCTGTGTGTGTCTGTCTGTAACATCATCTCCTCTGGAACTGCAAGAAGTTGGGTTTCAACAAAGGCATCCACAGATTCGGAAATTCTGAGGAAGTCATTCTGCGAATTTAAATTTCAAAATTTGAATTACTTTAGAAGATATTAATAAAATCTGAGAAAGTTAACATCATGGATACCATGTTTGCCGATTTTTGCTTACAAAAATTGATTTGGGCTTCTGAAACAAAGCAATTCCAACCTTGCAGAATCATTCCAACAAAGCAATTCCAACCATGTAAGCATTTGAAAAACATAAAGTGGGACTTACGTCAGATTTATGACAAACTAAAAAATGTAAGAACGAAATAATTTGAAAGGTAAAATAAATAAAAACTTTGTGAAAAAAGCACACATAAAATGTTATGCACTGAGCAAAGGGTTGTTTGATGAAGACCGAAAGAATTTTTTGGTCGAAAAGATCGTAACATTTTATGTGTGCTTTTTTCATAAAGTTTTTATTTATTTTATCATTTAGCACCAGTATTTTGAGTGTTTTTTTCGTAATTTAAAAGGTGTTACTTAAAGTTCGTAATTTTCAAATTGCAAATAAGATCATTTGTATAGCAGGAGTAAAAAAATTACAGATGACAAATTTTTCAAAAAAAAATATAACTGTATCGATTTGGCAATTTTCTCTCCCTATAAGGTGCACGAATGTGTTATTGTTGCTTGCTAGATCAGTGAAAGTTACATTGGCAAAAAGCCATTTGGTAACTTGCACCACTAATTACTACCTACTTTTGAGTTGAAAAAAGATAACTGATTTTAAAAATGCCAGTTTAGCACCAAGATATCTCAACAAGCAATACAGATCTATAAAGCATTTGTCCCAAAATGCTACACTAGTATCTTAAAAGTGTAAAAAAAAATTTAAGTTAAGATCATATAAAGCATGATTATACATGTTTTAAAATATTGCCAAGTTTAATTTGGGGCTAATCTTGGGTATTCGCCACCGGTTAGCAGCATTAATTAGACCATGATGGCAGTTTTAGAAAAGTAAGAATACGGTGTATTATTTTATAGACAACCTTAATTGGAAATAATGATCAATTACACAAAAGCGAAAGTTTCAAAATCATAAAAGAAACCACCCTAGATCACAAATACCAAATCTGTTCTGCAATACATATTTAAAAATATTGTCAAGTTTAACTTTGGTACAGCTTGGATATTTCCCGTCATGGCAAGATAAAATATTCCGTGTTGCTAAATATGCCAATCTCCCAAGGATTATGCATAAGAATATATGGAGAATAGTTTTATTGGTAACTTTAATGGGAAATGAAAATGAATTAAGCCAGTGAATATTTGATGTGCTATAGTGCATCAAATACGAAAAAAATCGATGATGAGATGCAACAAAAAAGTTACGACGCATCCCACGGGTTGCATAATTTCCATCACGGATGCAATCTTTAATCCCCTCAACTATCCAAAAAGTACTGATGGTTTGCAAAGCTATGAAGAAAAAGAACTTGAACATTTAATAGCTCATTATGGATGTATGATTTCTGAAGATATTTTAAGAAAAGATTTTCGGTATTTGAAATATGAGTGATTTTTTGTAGAAACTTATCTTTCAATATGAAGATGAATTTCCAGAATTTAATTTAGCTAAAACTGTAACAGTTCTTCCAATTTCTTTTGCTGATGCCAAAAGAGTATTTTCAGCTTTGAAACTAATAAAAACTAATGCAAGAAATAGAATGTCTGAAGAAAAGTTTAAAAAATTCATAATGATTTCCATTCAGGGACCTGAATTCTCTCAGTCACAGCCTATAATTAAAAGAGCTATTGATATTTTTTATTCAACTAAAACAAAAAAAGGGGAGGCTTGAAAAAGCAATAAAAATATTTTTTTCTTCCATATTTTCTGTGGCCTGGTTTTATAAATTTTTCTGTACTCATAATTTTTTGTCATATTTTTCATCCATTTCTTTCTATGTAACTACTTGTTTAAATTTCAATATTCAGTTACTTCATACTCATAAATGGTTAATTTCATGGCAAACTGGATAAAATGTCAGGCATGTCAAAACAAATTTTTCTTTATAATTTTTTTTTTAAACAGAAGTTTTAGGTTATTTATAAATAAGATATTTATACACGTCAGCACAACAAAATTGGTGAGACATGATAACATCAGTCGCGAAATTAACCAAATGCTTTTATATTGATAACGACCCACTTTTGGGAAAAAAGACCCAGAAATTTGGAAGTCCTGGGTCCCAAGGACTTGTCCCTTGCAAAGTCTAGTGACATCACTGTAAGCGTTTGTGCAAATAGACAAAAAATCACCAGAGCATGAAAAGTCAGGAATATGAAATGAAAATAAAAATAAATAAACTTTTATTGCCCTTCCTAAACATTACAAATCCCCTTCTCTTAATTTTTGACAAGACTCCTAATCTATATATCTTAAAACGCAAATGCAGCTAGAGGCAGATTCTTGAAGACGCTTTTTGATCAGGGAAAGCATGCGCATACTCTCCCTGACCAATGAGCAGCCAGAATAAAGCCTGCTTTTACACACTGGTTCTTACAGCATTACGATTTCTCTGATGATCAGGATTATAAACAGTTAATATCAATGAAGTATTGTACACACTGTTTTGAAGGAAATCAGTTTCCAATTAAGGAAACATTCAAGTGGTAACAAGAGATAACTTTAGAATACGGGAAAAATAAAGAAGACATTATTTGCTTTTCTTGGTTGGCATATGCAGTAAAGAAATTAAATTATCATAAATAAAGATTATTTTTGTGAGTCAGAGAAGTATTGACTTATTCAGTGTACAAGGCACTTCACTCAACAAACAGATTATAGTGGGGTTGTTTAGAATTAAATGTGGCAACCAGAATTTTTAATGTTTTCATAACAGTTTTTAACTTTCCTGATGGTAATGTTACAGGATTGGCTGTATGCATAGTGCCCAAAAAGGTAGTAACAGGCATTAATTCTTTATCTATTTCAGATAAGTGGGCAATGTAGTAAATTGAAAAAATGTTCAAAATAAGGTTGGAAATAAGACTCCATTAAAAAAAAATTCCTCTCGTTCATATACAAAAAGTTACACTTTTTAAATTTGTATATGACCCCAGTACAAAAACATTCCCAATTAGTGAAATGTGCCGCATACACTAATGAGGTGATGTACCAAATTCCAGCCTTTCATCATCAAAGTCTCAGATATCTTTAAAAATAGATGATTGGAGGGCTATAGATGATTTTGAACATAAACAATTATTGATAAAGCAGAAATTTCTGTGCAACCCCTGAAATGTGATCATTCTATATGATTTTTCCTTCAAGAACCATTGAAAATTGGTTTAAGTCAGCATTATATTTATCTTCATACCTTTTACACATCTTAGGATATAATTTTCAAATTTTTTATGACACTTCATTAGTGTATGAGACACATTTTACTAATTGGGAATTTTTTTGTACAGGGTTTAGAACAAATTTGTACAAATGGTTTTGTACAAATTTTAAAATGTAGCCTTTTTGTAAATTAACGAGAGGAATTTTTTCTTAGCAGAGTCTTATTCCTGACCTTATTTTGAGCATTTTTTTCAAATTACATTGCCCACTTATCTTTAATAGATAAAGCATTAAAGCCCATTACCACATTTTTTGGGATACCCTGTATATTAGAAAGAAAGTATTAGTAACTTTATTATACGAGGGTGATGTGGAGATGTGGGCCACTATACCATTTTACTCAAAAAAGATAGTAAACAGAAACAGGAATATAGAAGGTATAAAGTAGTTGAAAATCCCACTTTAATCGCTCCCCCAACTCTCGCTAAGGAGGCATTAAACATTTATGTGAAGCTACTATGACAATTTTTTGTGTTTATATGGCAACCACAACAGGATAATAATTATTTCATGTAAGTACAGCATTACTTTTTATTTATTTATCTTTTTGGTTGAAAATTAATGCATTTTTAATAATTAAGTGTCTTCAAATTCCTTAACTGTTGCATTTATCGTTAATTTGTTCATGTTTGTTTTCATCTAATTCCTTTGGGGAGCATCGAAACTTGTGCCTGGGCAGTTTGCCAACGTGCAGCGAATTTTTAGGTTGGTGAGAGTAGGGAGGGAGCTTAAAGTAGGGATCAACCTGTATCTTCTATAATAATAAAAATGAATGTTTGTAAATCTGTGTGTGTACGATTTTTAGACAAATCTACATAGTATGCAGAGCTCTGGAAATTTGAGCATATAAGTCCATGAATTTGATAATGTGCACCTGAGAGAGATTCAGAATTTTAAAACTTTAATTACTTTTTTAATTATTAATTAAAAACCATTTTTAGGTTGCCATGCTTCGTGAGTTCACCTGCATAAAACGATTTATGCTTTTGGAACAAAGCAGAAATTTATTACTACAATTATCGAGACTTTACTGTGCCAATTATCGATACTTTACTATGTGTATATATATATATTCACAGAGTTTTCTAAAAAGGTGTTAACATGCCTTAATTCTATATTCATTAGATATAAGCAAGCAATGTAAATTGAAAAATGTTCCAAATGAGGTAGGGAAAAAAGACTATGTTAAGAATAATTTCCTTTCGTTAATTATTTTTTGATAAAGAGTACCATAAATGAGTATAGTTAAAAGTAACAAAAAGTTAGTTTTTACCTGTATAATACCTCTTTTCCTTATAATCATAAGTTTCATAAGCCATATCTGGCATAGGTATTATTCTCCCACTTCTAACAGAAACCCTAACTTCTTCACCTTCGTCTGTATACCTCCACACAACTCTGGTGGGTTTACTAAAAAAAAGGCATGCATAAAGAAATTAGTTCCAAAATTACACTTTCACATGTGTATATACTTGTGTAATTTTACACAAAAAATGCACTAAAACAATTTGAAATTCATGTAAGATGAATTTTTAAATTCTAAATATATTTTCTTTTGTTCTCAATAATAAACTTTCTTCTATTTAGTTTTTTGTGATAAGTCTAACTTAAAGGGTGAGGTAGTAAAGGAGTGTGTGTGTGTAAAATCAATTTTTTTAAGTATCAAAATCAAACTAGTAAATTTAATTTAATGAAACTTTTTATACAAATTATTTAAATTCAACTCTTATCTATTGAAAATAAAAATAATTACATGTGTTTTGAAATATTCAAAGGTTCTATATTATTTCTAGTTAAAATTTCAACAAGCATGATGAATATCAAACTTAATAATTTATATAAAACTATAAATAAAAACAAACTACAAATATTTTTTTTTTTCATCAAGCACTATTAAGATTGATTTCTGAAATACATAACTTACTTATCAGCTGGATCAAGAAGAGCAACTTCATTTGTGACAAGTAAAGGTTTCTCATCTTTTACTAATGATTTTGGGATTCCATGGGAACCACCCACATATTTATATTCCTGAATAAATAAAGAAATACATAAATATATCACACAAAAACAGAAACAATAGTATAACGATTTATGAGTATGCTTATGCATTGTGCTCATGCTTTATGAATTACAAGACAAAAGAATTGTCCACCTCATATAAAATAAATTTCTGAGACGTAGTGCTAGAAATTAAATTTTAAAAGGACAGTTTGTTTAATAGAAATGAAGCATTTTGAAAGTGAACATTTCCTGAACAACTTTGCTTCTACCATTTTCATCCCCTACCCAGAAATTTGAGGTTTTATTGTAGAAAACTGGTAATACATTTATGATACAAAGTTGAAACAGCTTGCTGAGTCACTCGCAATGATCATGAAAATTCTTCTTGATTTTGATACGACTCTTACCTCCAATTCGGTCTCTTTGAAGACCTTCTCTCTTCCAATGCGAAAATCACCATTTTGAAGCACTGAAGCCACTCATCACTAATAGTGACCTCATTATATGGATCTCAGAGCATTCAATGAGAAAATTAAAACATCCCGTCAAATTTATACAAATTTTGCTCGTAAACTGACATTTTCAATCAAGAATAACTTTATGATGCAGACACAAATCAACTCATGTTTTTATAGAGTTATGTCAGGACTTAATTTGCATAGGAGCTCACCAGAGTTCAGCTCTTGTACTTCAATTTACAGAGTGAATTTCTACATATTAGGCAGAACCCAACAGAGCTCATAAATACTGCACTCTGGAGCCCATCCATACATTAACTCAAAAATTTCTCCTTTTTCACACACAAACTGATTTTAGTGAACATTTTCAGGACTCGTTTTGCCTCAAAACGATCCGAGAGTCCTGAAACCAACAGATTTTGGTTTACTGTATATTATTTAGATTTCTTCATGCAAATTGCAGACTATTTCATTTCATTTCACTATTCTGTGAAATAATGAAAACATATCCAATACTATTACATAGGGAAATACTTGATTATCATAATTTTAATAGAATGCATAACCGACTTCCGTATTGTAGGGGTCGCTGGAGTGTACAGTACGGTATGAAGAAATCTCCAAGGCCAGACTACAAAAGAGACCACCTTTTAGGCAGGCTCGGTGTCACCTTTCAGACAGTTTTCATAAAGGAACACCCCCTTCAAAGAGTTTACCAAAACAGATCGACAACGTTGGTGATGACCAGAAGTTTTTCTCCTAGCCGAGACAGAGCAATGCCAGGTACCAACCAAATAGAGATTCTTTAATCCACCCCATCTGGAGAAATATCCAATAAAGATGAGGGGGTTTAAAAACCTGATGAGAGGCAGGGTTGTTATGATTTTGCTCAACCCGAAAAAAACCTGGGTGAGTTTTTTCGAAAAAGCCCACTTAAAAAATCCCAACTGAGTTTTTTCAAAATTTCAACTTTAATTACTTAGGTAATCCATCTCTTAATATCAGTACACCACTTGTAAAGTTTATAAACAGCTCCCTACCTCCCACCACACCACCACTACCTAAGGAAAAAAAAATTAGAAAGACTTCACATAGGCATAAAAACATTCTAGAGTAAATTTTTATGCCTATCTGTATTAAAATGAATGAGGATTTTTTAACCATAAAAAATCATTAGTTAAAAAAGTTCTAATTAAGCACTAGTATATCACTGTTAAAATTATTACTAATAGTCAATTTATCTAAGAGCAAACCATGATTGGGGTTGCTATTGTTATCGATTTATACATTTTTTCATGCATGATTGGAAATTGTAATTAGTTATTACTATTAATTTAACTATTTTTTTTTTATTTACAATTGATTTTTTTATTCAATTAGTTGTTTTAAGTTGTATTTAGTAATAAGCAAATTTTTTTCAAATATTATGAAACCCCATCCCTTCTTCTGAAAAAATCCTGATAAAACCCAAGAAACCCTGATAAAACCCCAAAAACCCTGATAAAACCCAGTTTTTTTAACAACCCTGATGAGAGGAACTGCAAAAAAACTTTGGAGTCGGAGAAAAGCTTGAGAACTGGTCAAGAGAGGTTCAAGAGAGAATTTTGACAAAGCATAATCGCGGACTGTGTAGGGCACTGCCCTGTCGAATTGCTTGAGATTTTCTCAGGGTCTGATTGTGGACCAGAGGTGCCGCCCGAGTGAAAGGATTTTGACTTCTATTGACAATTCAGCAAACCGTATTTTTTCAATGCATACATGTATATAGCAGTACATGTAAATGAATATATAATCAAGATTACCTTTATTGTAAATAAATAATTTCTAACCAGAAATGGGTGCTTAGCTGTCATCTACTACGCTACCTCCCCACACCGAAATCAATACAGCTAAGTATATGTTAAAATGGTGGCAGAACGCTGTGGATTATGGAACAAGAGTAGAAGTCTATAGATAAAGTGAACGCCTATTCCTAAAATAGCAGCCAATACAAGTCTTGGAGTAAAAGGAGAATTCTGTTCGTGGTGCAGAAGCAAGTTCGAATACCATTTTGAGGAAGTAGACGGCGGAAAAGTGATTAGAATTCCATTTGTTGTCCAGAAGCAAGCTCGAATAGCATTTTGGGGAAGCAGACGTGGTCCAGAAAGGTAGGCAGTTTGCATTATATTATTACTCTACTGTAGAAAATGACAGGATAAACTTGGTTGAAAGATACTAAAAATTACAATATTATATGTTAAAAATTTCATAATTTAATGTTAAGACAAAATTTAAATTTAAAAAAAAATGCAGGTATGATAATTAAATGGAAACAGCTCTCAAAATGTTGTAATCTCAGAATGAAATTTTTAATATAAATTGAAGGATTCAGAAAGAACAGTTATTTTTTTCTGGAGAGTGAATAGTATTATATGCAGGGTTGTCAAGATTTTGATGCATGACAGTTTTGAAAGGTTATGAAAGATATTTGACAAAAAATAACTGGATTAACATTAAAAAATATAATTTGGAAATTTACATTTTACCAACATAATTACTTCATAATTTTATAAATTGTAAGTAAAATAAATATGATTTTTATTTATTTATTTTTAAATATATAGGTTTTATTTTATGACACATTTCATTATTAATTTTGAATACTGTGAAGCATTTTATGTATTACACCCTAAAAATTCTGATTAGATGATTTTTTCATTGGGTGGGAAGGGGGAGGATGTACAGTACAAGTTATCCAGCCTTAGAATTTTTTTGTAAAATCTTTGCTGTAGGAAAGAACACTAAAGAAACAAACTTGAGAAACTTTCTATTGCGTGCTTTGACGCAGAGCTTCTGGTTGCTAAAAAAGGCCTTTTTACATATATTTTTAGTTTACATTAAAGCAAATTTCTTAATTAAATGACTTTAGTTCGATAAAAGTAGCAGTGGTTCTTTATTTGGTTTATATTTGGGGAGATTATAAATTTTGGATAATTATTTTTAGATTGGCATCCATGTGTATCTTAAAAAATAAAATAAAAAGTAATAATATTTTGTAAGTGCAAATTTCTGATTTTAAAGTTCATTGCAAAAACTTCATGTATCAGAACTTTTTAATAACTTTTAATATTGTTTGTTATTTTTTGACTTAACATCATAATAAAATAATTATTATGCTCATAATACTATAATTAATTATAGTCTTTAATAGCTAAGAAAAATTTATACATAAATTTATTGTTTGCTGTACCATAAAATAAAGAAAAAGTAGGTTTTTTGACAGTTTTTACCTGTCATGTCAAAAACCCAACCCTGATTATATTTGAAGGTTATTGGGTATTATATGTGAAAAGTGTATTTAGTACATTATTAATGAGTATTGTATTGTAAGTGGAGAATTTATTTGGTTGTTTGTGAGTTCCTAGAAATTTTGGAGGCGGTGAGAGACTTGCAGTTTATATTAGTTTCTAATAAATTTTGGGAAAAGAAAAATTTCGGAATTAGCCCAATATAGAAAGCCTGATCTAATAACTTCTGTGTCCTTTAGAAATAGACTAATGTAACACTGATGATGCATGAATAATGATCTATCGGTTATTGATAACAAAAAAAAACTAATTTTCCGTACTAATTTCCAAGAAAAATGTCACCCACCCCATCTTGGCCAATTCCTATTCACAAACCTTAGCAAACTATTTTTTAAAAATAAGTTAAAATAAATTAATTCCATATACTTGTATATCGATGAATTTCATCAATTGTAGAGTTCAAGTAATGTTAACAAATTATACTTGTATCCTTCAAACTTGCAAAATCAAAATTTTAATAAATAGTTGAGTAATTTTTTTAATTACCATTCTTATTCAATCTGTTAACAATTTGCATTTTTTTATGAAATGTAATTATTTTACTCTGAACATTGAAATATACATGCCTAAATAAAGAAACAAATATTATGCATTTGAATATACTAATTATAAACAAAGTTATAGCCATTATATATTGCATTATCAACGAGAGTCATGTTCTCCTAATACACGAGGAGCATCGAATGCCTTAAGAGGCATTGTACGGGCAAATTAGGCAAGGGGTTTCCATCACCATCACAGAATTTCATGAATTTTTTTCTTGTGTTGCCTTACCCAAGGAAAGAACAATTCTGAAATATTTTTGATTTACCTCTTTTAGTTTTGGAGTTATGGAGGTCAAAGTACCCCAGAGGATTAATGTAGAAATAATTTAGGGCCATTTTTGCCACTTCATTGTCTCGACTGTGACTGGCTCTGAGGTGCTTCAGAGAATTTTTTCTTTTTATCTTGAATATTAACATCTTAAATTGAAAATTCATTTGAAGATAATCGATGCCCCCAAATACCCCCCCAATTTCATAAAAAATAGTTTTTAAGAATGCTTTAAATCTTGGCTCTGACGTGATGCAGAAACAATTTTTGCACAGTGCAGTAAAACATCTTCAAATAAAGTGAATCCAAGGTTAAAATTTTTTGAAGCCCCCCCCCCCCAGGGCCCCTCATTAAGGGCCTCAAACATGGTTCTTGGTCACCGGCACGGTCACCGACTACCTTGCTAATTTATGCAATTTTGAAGGATTGATACAGCTGGCACCGACTTCCCACATGAGAACTATTGGCATAAAGATGTAGTATCGACCTAGTAGTTTCATATTATGAAAAATCATTTTTTGAAGGTAGAACTGTTTCCAAGAAAAATCTCAAAAAAGTACCTCTCTATTTGGGACATTCCATGGGGTATTTAGGCATTATTTTAGAAGTTTAATCAAGTGTAGTAATACTGAAAATTAAACTTATCCTCCATATATCACAAATAGTTCTTTTACAGGGGCACTCATAAGAATTACATTATGCTGTATGTGGATCTCTGTAACCATTGAACCGATTCGAAAACTTTTTACATTGATAGAAAGCTACACTGTTCCTGAGATGTAGCATAAATAGTTCTTTTACAGGGGCATTCAAAACAATTCTAGTACTTTAGGCTATATGGACATCTCTGTAACTACTGAACTGATTCTAAAGATTTTTCTACTAAAAGCTACACTATTCCAGAGTAACATAAGTTAAAATTCATGTATGTAGCATAATTTACAGGAACACTCAAAATAATTCATAAATAATGTCATAACTGTCTCCATTCACCAAATGTGGGAAAAAAATACTATCTAAATCTCAGGGACACCCCCCCCCCCTCAAACACTTTGACTTAATTGTTAATAAAGATGGGGCAAAAAAGAACATTTTTTTCTCAGTCCAATCCCCCATTCACCAAATAATCGGGTTTTAACACTTTGGCCCAGATTAACATTTCAGATATAATAGAAAGTAAATTTTAATTTAAGTATGTTTTTATTATTTTTCAGTGAGTCAAAGATTTTACTACACCATCTCGAAATTCAGCCTAGTCGCACGCACAACTAAGGGGTCCTAAAGGTCTGGACACCCCCCCTCCTAAAAAAAATATTTATCAACTTTACAAAATCATAATTCAGAAACATATTGAAGTAAATATTAGTACATTGAAGTGTGAGGTGTTTTTGTAAAAGGTGGTCATGGTCAGGAGGAAAAATTTCGTTCAACATTTTTTCAGGTGGTTGGTTGGTCTCACAACTGAGCCCCTTCAAGAGAGAATCCTGTGTGTGTACCACTGAAAATCACCATTGAAATTTTGCAAACGGGATATTTTTAGCAGATATATTTTGAATGTAAAAACGTCTAAATAACAATCCGTCAAAATCGCAGTGATTTTTTATAAAGTGATAACTCAGAGAAAATCCATGTTATCAGACTGGAGAAGGATTATATAATTTTTATGGTTCACAAAAGAGGACTTGATAAGCAGGGATTGTGGAAGTTTTTCCGATTGGGGACACCGGCTTCCTAAACGCTATTTTCCAAGAGTCACCATCCTTAAAGCAAGGGGAATGTGCTTTGTGGTGTGATCTAGGCCTGCTGTCTTTTTTTTTCATTTTTTTTTTTAAGTTAAGCTTTTTTAGAGAAATTTATAGAGTATTCCTCGGTCTCCCCCAAGCCAAAATGTTGGGGGGGTGCATTTTCCCTGGTCCACATAGCTTGTGATGCCCACATGATGAAGCCAGTTTTAGGAAAACAACGGAAGTAAAGCTGTACACATAATAGTTTTGTTTGCAAACCCTGGAGTTTTTTTTTGTTTTTTTTTTTAGATCATAAGTATCTCCAACACAGTTTTAGTGTGTAACAAAGTTTACATCACAAGTCAAACAATTTTGCATTCGGTAAAATTCCATTCAATGGAATTAAGACCAATCATAAAAGTAAGAACAATATTCACTTCCTCCCATGCGAAGAAAATATACATAGTTAATAATATTTTGATGATAATTTGTCCATTTTTCTTTAGTAATTAAGACTGTAATTTCTCTCATTGTAAACTTTAACTTTAATTCTAATTAAGATATGAAAGTATTTGTTTCTATATAACTAAGATTATAACAAAAATTTATGGAGTAATCAATATCAAGGACTATTTTCAAAGAAATCCAACAAGAACTGCTTGCACCTGAAGTAATATGTATACTTACACAATTAAGACCTTCCACGGTCACCCAATTTCTTTCAGTCACAATATAATTAACAATGCCTTGTTTTCCTTTATCTTTACCTTTCAATATTTGAACCTGTGTGAAAATATGATGTATTAGCTATTTAACTTAAAAAGGCCCTTAAACTTTTGGGTACCAACTAAAATTACATAATTTCTCAAACTTAAAAATATGTTAACCCTCTCGTCACCCTGAACCTCATATGAGGCTCCTACTTCAAATAAATAGCAATATTTAGAGAGAAAAAAATTCAATTTAGTATTTTTTTCTTTCAGTGATATCAATATCATTAGTTCATGTAGAAAGTATAGGAGGCTCTTAACTAGATGCATAAATCGTGTCTAGATTGCAGTACTAGTCAATTTAGATCATTTTTTACAGTTTTCACTCCATTGTTTCTGGAGAAAGAAAATATTTACGCTGCTTTTTTATCTTTTTTTTTCTTTTTAAGGTAAGTATAGTTTTTTTCTTATTCCACAACCTTTACCTAATATGCGCATCCTTTTAAATTAATTTTAGCATAACAAAATGCTTCGAAAATGCAAAAATTAATATTAGAAAAAGCGATATTAGAAAAAAAATATTTTTGCATGATTTATAATAGTATTTCAGATGCATTAAATGCTAGAAAGATTTTTTTTTCTGATTTTTTATAATTTGGTGACGAGAGGGTTAAACTAAAATTTGAAAATTAGAAACTATTTATGGAATAATAAGTAAATCTGAAATGGAAAAAAAAGTGCACAAACCACTTGTGCACCATGACACATAGGTTGTTTTCTTTTAGTGTGTGTGTGTATGGGAGTGTATTTTACAAAAAATCATACACACAGAAATCAGGATACAATATAAAACAATATACAGAAGTCAGGGTGTAAAATAATGTAAACTGTTGATATGAAGCAATCAGTGCATGTAGATGTTCTCAGAATGAAAATATACCTTGTCACCCCTGTATATAGTCCACTCTTTAATAGGTTCAACAATATCTGGGTATACTTTTTTCCCAGGTAAATTTTCTTCATAAAATTCTCTAGTCCATGGCCTGTGCATTCCATAGGTAAAAACTTCTCTCTTTATGACACGATCTTGGAACTGAGGAGCTTTCTCGCTTTTAAACTCTATTTGTTCTTTTGCTCTTTCAATGTAGCGCTGGGGGAAGTTTGAATAGTTAATGGGTAATTTGGTAGCATAACACAATACTCTGGTAAACCTCATTTTAATCTGAAAACAAGAATAAAAACCTTACAATAATTCATTTTAATACTATAATGTAAAAACTTAAGAGTGGTCTGCGATAAGTGTTCCGCAAAAGATAAAAACTAATTTAATTTTAAAAAAGCAATTTTTACAGTAAAAACAAAACAAAAAAGCATATTATTTTAAAAAGTATAACAACACACCTGAGTCATTCCATGGTCACTTACTTTACATTTAGACAAACACAGAAAAAAATTAAATGTCATGTTCACTAACTTTACACACAAAACAAAGATTTTGTTACTTATTATTTTATTTATGTTCTGTTATTCAGGTTTAAAATTCACAACTTCTAATTATGATGGACAACTGTTCAGAGAATTAAAAAACATTTTTATTTATTTAATGCGATTTCAATAGCTTCAGCAAAAAAATTAGTACACTTAATAGTCACTTACATTACTAGCCAAAATTACTTTAAAATATGTACTACTGTAAACTTTAAGTAATTTTCACGGAACGCTGTCAAAATTTACAGCATTGCCAAACAAATTCAGGTAGTATACAAATTAGTCTATTTATTAAAAAAATTCTAGAATAAATTCTGAAAAATGTATCCCCCCACGCCCCCATAGCATGGAAAGACCCAGCTACATAACAAAACGAGCAGGATTGTATTGGTTTTAAAAATCCTTTTCAATATCAATTTTGACTACTGAATTTACTATTATTTTCATTTAATACCAATCAATGTATTTTGCTGGCATATATTAGAACTAACTTTAAACATTTGTTAAAAATCTCATAATATAAAAATATGTATATATATTATGACAATGTGCCATAAGATAAAAATGTAATTACCAAATAAAGAAAATGTCATAAAAATAACAATACGAAGATACAACACAAATATTTCATTTATTTTTACACACAAGCTCTTTCAGGTAAATTGTATTGAAGGTAGTTTGACTAAATATTTTTTTTTTTTAAAACTATTACAAGCTGAGGGTGTTAATCTACTTTAAAAGTGTCCCAGTAAAATCCATTATATGAAACAAAACTTCTGAGTGCTAAAGAAAGCAGAAATTTAAATAATGAATTTATATAATTAAAAAAATTTTAAATAATTATATTTGTCTAAAGGGACTATAGATGATCTCCCTTTATTCTCGTAATGCTTATATTTTGTAACTAAATTTCGTAACATAATAATAGTATTTCTTACATAATTATCAATCCAAAGTTACTGACTATATGGTGTAGTTTTTTAACCTTCAAATAATAAAGCAGTTTTCAGCATATACATTGATTTTTCAAAAGTAAACTTATTTAAGACTTACTGATAAAAATTAAATTTCTAGTTTCTGATTTAGTGAGCGCAATAACTAATATTCACATATATATATATATTTTTTATATTATGATTGTTGTTATTATTTACATTTACAAATTATGGAGTAGACACGGACTAAGAGGGTTCAGGACAATCATCCAAGCATTGCGAAAGAACTAAATGAAATTTGCCAAAAAGGTGGCGCTGGGAGTCGTACTCATTAATTTTTGGCGCATGCGTCGTCTGCTAGTAGCTGAAACGTAAACAAATATCAACGGAAGCACCCCCCGGGAGATACTTACGCTGTGTGTCGTCAGAGGGCGCCCGTGCCGTTAATTATTAAAAGGGGGTCGCATATTTTCCTTTCAGAGGATGACGCAGTTTCGCCGGACTGCCGCTTCCCGATGACCGTCCTAAAGCCTCTTAGTCCGTGGCATTTTCGCCGATCCCAACCGCCCGCGCGAATACCGCGTCTGCGCATGCTCAGCGAGATCGAGAGACCGGAAACCGCACAGAGCTTTAAGGACGGTGCTGGCGCCATCTGTTGGGTGAAAATGTAGTTAGTTTATTATAGTGATAATGGATATAGTGATAATGAATTAATCAATAAATTACATTATCTATTATCTTCAATGAATATTTTTCGACGCTCATTTTAATGTAACATAATTTTAGTTAATAAAAATTAGTTTATTTTATAATAATCAAATAAAAGTGACTGAAGAATACACATATTGAAATGTAAATTTTATTACCAGATCTTCAATTTTGCTTTAGCTGATGAAAAATAAAAGCATAAAAATGTTAAATTATAAATTTAATTTACATATGGAACGTAAATTAAGGCTTTTTAATGTAAATTTCTGAATTTTTTATTAAAGGTATTTTTTATTTAAAAAAAAACAATATTTCACATTAGTATTATTAAACAGATTTAGTTTTTGCTTCTTAGTTTTAAGAAATTATTTAAATCAAATGAATTTTTATAACTTTATGAAATGCTCAATTTCTAATAATTTAGTCTTGATTTTTATTTGTGCATTTTGCATTTTAAGTTAATATTGCATAATCCACAGTTTTTCTATTTCTAATTTGGTGTAAACTTACCATAGGCGTAGAGTTATATGGGCCCGTGGGGCTCGAGCCCCCCCCCCCAATAAATTGTGAATAGGGGCTGAGCCCACCCAATAATTTACCACTCAATACAGAAAACTAATTTATACTGACATAAAAAAAGTATTTTACGCCATTTACAAACGTTTAAAAAAAACCTTTACTTGTACTTTTAAAAATTTTCTTCTTTTGGTTTCAATCATGATTTAGTATTCATTGTGACGCCATGTAACACACAATGTTACTAATAAGCTGCCCTCGCCATGCTCTGGTTAATTAAAATCAGATTATGCAATGTAAAGTATGTAATGAAGAAAAGTTCAGATGTGTCTAAAATGCACTATCTCATCGAAAATGTTTTTTTTCCTATTGGATTTTTTTCTTTGCTTCTATTTTTAACTTATAACATGGCAGAAAGATACTAACATGGATACTTACCTTACATAGGTGTAGAATTCTATGGACCCATAGAGCCACTTTATGGGCACCTCCAATAATTTACACTTATACATAGTAAGTCATAGCTGCCAACTACTACGGAATATAATTAACCACTTTTTGTAAGCAGTATATTTTTTAATTATTTTTTTCAAAATAGTAACCAGCTCGAGCGCACAGCACAAAAATTTTGCTATATTTTAAGCCGAAAAATCATGTAGAAAAAGTGGTTAATTCTATTCCGTACTAGTTGGCAGTTAAGAGTAAGTTATATGTACGTGAATCAGTGGCGTACAAGGCCGTAGCCAGGAAAATTTTTCGGGGGGGGTTTCAAGTTTTATGTTTTAATATGGTTCTTTTTTCAGCACACTGAAATTAAAATTAAACAAAGTATGATCTCCAGCTTTGTGTTTTTTCATTTTTATTTAAAACGCGAAAATAATGCATCCAAATTGAAACAGTGCTATGTAAGCAATATCCTATCGGCGTAGCGAACCTCAGTGTCAGTGCAGCCTTTAAAGAATGACAAGCACTGTGTGACAGAGCGGGCCAGCTGGACCATATAGGAAAACTAGGCGACTGCCTAGGGCGCTGACTCGAGAGGGGCGGCACTAGCCAGGCAGCGTTTTTTTTTTTGTTTTTTTTCCTACTCCTGCTGTCCGAAGTGTCACTCTCATTTTATTCTAAGGAGTAGCGGACTGGTTACGTGAATAATGCAACGTAGGATCTCCCTCCCGGTCCACATGGGTCGAGACTGGAGCCTACATGTCCCAAACTCCAAAAATCACAAACTTATCACTCTGACTTTTTTATTTATAGAGGTCATAAACACGATACTGTGAAAGTGAAACTGTTTCGTGTTTCGATCTCCCATGGAATCGAGAGATGACTCACTATTTTTTGTGGAAAGAGAAATTTTTTTAGTTACGATATTTCTTTTTTGTCTCTCTGTACCAGAGCCTTATTATCGGATGGGCAAATCGGGACTTTGCCCAGGGCCCCCAGCTCGAAAGGGCCCCCAGCTCGAAAGGGCCCCCAGTTTCAAATATTGTCCTGAAATATATTTTTATATCAAAATTTTATGAAAAATGAAACAAATTTCATAGATGGGGGCCCCCAGATTTGTCAATGCCCGGGGCCCCCGTTGGTCATAATCAGGCTCTGCTCTCTACGTGTAAGGGGGGGGGGTGAAAGAAGAAGAGAGAGAACCAATGTGGAGAAGCATTGAGACGAATGTGAGCTTTTGCTCCGATCACACTGCATTCTAATTATGGGAAATGTAAATACTGGGTAAATTGTGTACATAAAGCAGCCGTACATAGTGTACTTAGGGCACATTTTTGCTACCACCTTCACAAATTCCTACTACTATGATACATTAAACACTGTTTATTTAAAGAATTATTTGATGAGAATGAGAAATTCTGCTTGCAAGTGCCACGGAAATTGCATTTCCTTTTGGCCATACTCAGAAGACAGGTATGCATATAACGTACAGAGAAAAGAGTAGCATATTTAAGTGAAATTTATCACTTTGCGATCCTCAGAGAAACGCAAGTAAAAAATTACATGCGGTTTGAATGAACTGAAGTGCAATAATTGTAGTTGGCGATACAAGGGATAATTTTTTTTCTACGAACAGTAAGTTATGTGACTGAAAATTTCGGGGGGGGGGGGGGGTTGAACCCCCCAAACCCCCCCTTGGCTACGGCCTTGGTGGCGTAGCCAGAAATTTTTCATGGGGAAGGGGCTGGGGTACAACTTCTGCAACTCACATATATGTATACGGTACTGGTGTATGATAAGGGAGTGAGGAATATACATTTTGTATGGCAAAAAATTCCTCGTGGGGGTATAACCCCCCTAACCCCCCCCCCCTTCGCTACTCCACTGACGTGAATATATGTGGTTGTAGGGCCCGCCCCCCCCAATAATTTTGAAAACTTTACGCTTATGAAACTTACACAGATATTTTTTTAAAAATTCATTGTTGCAATTATATTATTTGCATATACATGAAGCAGGTATGAAGCAAGAAATGTTTTGTTATTTGGAGTGGGTGGTAACAATAATAGGTAAATTTTAAAGTAACAATAAATAAAAATTGGTAAATTTTATATCTAAGATTCCAAATCAATACTCAAATTACTTTTATCATTGGTATTACAAATAAAATTTTATGAAATTAAACATATATTTCAGTCTGTGGTTAGTTAATTTTTTTCCTTTATCAAAAGTTTTACCGTAACACTGAAGACTACATCTACATCTGAGCTTCGCATGACAAAATTTCAAGAAGAAGATAAAGGATTTTTACCAGAGATGGGTCATTCCTTTACCCCCCCCCCCCCAATTCATTTGTAATTTTGAACCCATGTTTAACCTTTTCATTGCCATCATTGAAAAAATGCTACAGACTTACCTTCTATCTTTGACGCATGTTTGGAAGCTACATCGGTTAAGAAGTATTCTTCATTGTGCCTTTTCAATGATGAGAGTGAACAGGTTAAACTCTTTAGCAACTCAAGAAATTTTTAGGTTTACTTGTAGTCAAGAGAAGGATGTACCCGCAACGGCACTAAAGTCATTTCAAGTTAATGTTTGGGAACATGTTCTTTTTGGAAAAATTACAAAATGAGTGTCTGTTGAATTGGGATAAGATGACACTGGACAGTTTTTACGCAAGAAGAAAAAAAAAATACAGCATATTGGTATACACAGTCAGGGATTATTAACAAAACTGGTGTTATGATATAATTACAATAAACAGGGGTCGATGCAAACGAAAACTGGGTCTGTTTTTCCTTACAATTTAATCTGTATCAATTATTTTAACAAAAAAGTGATCTTTATTAAAAATTGGTATGAAAATTCACAAAAATCAGTGTTGAATTTCGCAAAATTAGTATTGTAATTCACAAAAATGGGAGCCTAGAAAAAATTCCTGGACTGACCACCGATAAAATACTTTGCATTAAACACACAGATAAAGAAAAAAAGCAATGTAATGTATGGTCAATATAAGGAGCGTTGACTGTTCCAGTATTATACTATTTACAATAGTAAATTGTAATAGTATTATAATACTGAAGTATTCTTTAGTATTAAAACAATATTCTTATATTGAACTCAAAAAAAAAAAAAAAAAAAATCCCTTATTACTGCATGTCTATTGTTTTTCAGTAGCAGTAACATTCAAAGAAAATTGCAAAATTAACATTACATAATTATTGACATAGTGTCTTATGAAGATACAAAAGCACAAGTAATGTAGTCTTTGTATATAAAAAAAAAGTTTATTTAGCAATAACATAACAAAACTAATACAAAAGAAATTTTGAAATAATGATACATGCAATTCTGGTAATAATTTATATAAAATAGTGAAGTGATTTGCAACATAAATACCCTTACTCAGTATATAGTAATATTTTTTAGTTTTCAATTATTTTATTGGAGAAAAAAGAATATAAACCAGAAACATTTTTTTCCTCTTAGGAAACAGCAAAAAACATCTCAAATAAAAGGAATATGAATAGAATGCATAAAAGAAACTTAAAACATTTGGAATAATAATTTACTTTTATTGTGATTCACACACATACATAATTACTTTAAAAGAAAATCTCATCTCATTTTACAGTGATATATGTTTTACAATATAATCTGTGACTTTCTTTTTCTTTTTTAAGCATTTGAAAATTTTTTTGAAAGCTTCCTAAATTGATTTATGAGCCAGAAGGTATGTTTTTTCATAACATACAACACAAACAAAATTGTTTCTTTTTTTACGTAGGACCCTTATAGAGGAGTGTAATCCTACTTTAAAAATGCATAAAAGTAAAAGCATATAAATAATTAAAGTAAAATGCAACACGAGATGATAGAAAAAAGTGATTTCAAAACTTAAAAGCTTACCCTTAAGACGAGAAATACCACATAAAAGCTTACTTTAATTTTGCAATAAATAGGTTATATAACACCATAATTATTTCTAGTTTATTTTAATACCACAAAATTGTAAATTAGAAAATTTAACCACAAACACAGAGCACAATGAAAAAAAATATATATATACAGTTGTGGAGGAATAATTGTTGTCATGCATGTACTTGTACATATCATCTCTTATTAGATTTAGGTAAAATTTATTTAAAATTTGCATTGTATTCTTCCACCAAGGATTGAATTTAAAAATTTATCCTGCATGCATGCATGCGCATTTAGATCTTAATTAAAAAAGACGATTTTAAATATATAAAATAAAGATTTATAAAACATACATTATTTATAAAACATAAAACTCTTATTTAAAAAAAGATAATTAAAAAAGACGATTTTAAGTATACAAAATAAAGATTTATAAAACATACATTATTTATAAAACATACTCTCGTTTATTTATAAAACATAAGACTCTTGCATTATTTCTAAAACATATTCTTGTTTATTTATAAAACATAAAACTCTTGCATTATTTATAAAACATACTCTTGTTTATTTTCCTAAAGATTTATTTGCATAAACATATTTTTCCAAATTATGTGGCATTTTCCTTTGCTGTTGTATTCCTGTAGCATTTCTTCTAATTTTTGAAACATTTTATCTCCTTCAAAATTACCATACTCATGTGAAAATTCCTTTTTATATAATTTATCAACTACAGATACTGTGGGAAGATAATGCCCATCAGTGGCAACTTTAAAATAATTATCTCTGTCTTCTAGCATTAAATCCATTTTTAATGAATGATGAGCTGAAGACGGATTGTGTCCCCGTCGAAATAACGAACATAATTTTTCCTTTGTATCTACGGACATGTCTCTATGTTTGAGGCTATCAGCACAATGAATCGGATGGTTATGCTGGTTTTTAAAGGTAATAACAGCTGGGTAATCTTGAATTAAGAGGATCTGCTGTCTTACTCCTACTACCTTGTACAAATCTGAAAAAAGAATTAAAACATGAGTGCAATGTAGTTTATTTTTAATAAAATCCATGTGATACAATCTATATACGATAGTAAATAAGGAACTTGTTAGTTATACACAAGGCAAGATTAAGGACCACAAAGCAAATTTTGGCAAGACGTAGTTATGACTGTTACACATGTTAATGGGGTCCTTTCATGTCGAGAAGAAGGACACCTCTGAATCAGCTGGTGTAGGTAAAACAATGTTAACCCGCCAATTTAATTGTATTGTTCCGCATTATGTTGTGGCAAAAAAAAAAAAAAAAAATTTAAAGATTTTTTTTTATCAGAGAAACCCTTATATCTTGTAGATTTTGGTGTGAAATAAATGGGAAAAGTCATAACAGCAGCTAGTAAAACTTTTATATTGTAAATGAACCAGAAAGGTTTATATTGTAAATGAAGAAAAGGACATCGGCATTATCTGTGCTGTGATCATCGGTTGTTCCAAAGGATAAGTTTGTAACAGATGCTCGCTTTGAAAGGTTTCGTATGTATTTGTGTCTGTTCATGTAAGTGAATATGTATGTTTATGATGTTAAATAAATATGTTTACTTTCTTCCTGTCCAAATTAGATGGTTACTAGTAGAATTTTTTGATAAGTTATAGTAGCTTTTCCGAGCTGTTGGCCATTAGGTTTAAAACGTAAACAAACATTGAATAAATGACATCCCCAGTAGAAGAATTTTCTGTATCAATCTGTAGCACCAAGATCAGAAACTAAAATTTATCTGTGACCTTAACATCCCCCGAATAAACTACAATCAAAACTTGCTCATTGCAATAAAAACATGCAACCTTTTCGTACTGTGCAGCCATTTTACACAACTTGCATACACATTGGCAGTAGAGCACACATGAACGAAACACAAAAAACAGAATGATATTCTTTACTACGATACCTTGCTTGTATGGTCAAGGAGTCTTCGTGGGAATATGTCTCTGTTTTCTATTCGCCAGATCTTGAATATGTCTTTAATACTCTCCATGTTACATGACTTTCACTGCATAATTTATCCACCCAAATCTAAAAGGAAATACAGTAATGAAACATTTGCATTTACATAGGCTACATAGTTATATATTTACTAGAAGTCAAAGCCCATCGTGGTGTGGAGGCAATTACAATGGGTTCTAGAAAAGATGGTCTACACTCAATATATTCCATCTTTGTCATTTAAAAAAGAATAACTTCATATTCAATTTTTATTATGGTACATACCGAAATCAAAACTGCATTTTCCTATAAACGCGCAAAAAGTTTTCACATTTGAAAGATTGTATTTTGCTAAGAAAATCCATTCTTACATGAATATTTCATGCAGAGGAAATCATTTTATTTGTCAAAAAGAGTTAACTTGGTAATCGAGAAAAACTATTGTAAACTAATTGGAATCGCAACTTTCCCTTCAAAGCCTGATGACCAGGACTTCAGTATGATGCCATTATCACTTGCAACACCTAATTTTTTCACACATATGATTAACTTCATTTTAACTCTCGGAAATAAAATAGAGATGAAAATAGTGAAAACTCGTTTGAAAATTAGGGAACAGGTGGATTTTCAGATTTTTAGAATCGTGCAGATTATTTTTATACATTATTATGAAAAATTTCAAATGATACATAGATTTTATTACTTTGTCGTACAGAATTTTGTAATCTTTTTGGAATGATGGTGGTAAGAGTTTTATCTTGGAGTGGTTGAACCAGAATTGTTCCAGTCAATGAGTCAGGTATCAACATAGCTGTATAGTAGGATGCTATTTTATTAATATGCCTTCATTATTATTTTTCAAATTTAAATTCATATGTGCACACATGCAAGATTCCACAGAAATGCAGAATCAGTCACCAATTTTTCAAATTCCAATACCAGATTTGTAACAACCCCCCCCCTCTCGGCTACCTTTTGTCCAATCAGGGCCTGATTATAGAATAGGGCCATAAAACCCATGTCTACAAAAAAAAAAAAAAAAAAAAAAAAAAAAAAATCTTGGGCCTCAAAACTGCAATACTTAATATCTAAAAAATATATAATTATTAAAAAATTCATGTTCTGGAAGAAAAAAAACTTTTAAAATTTGCCAGATTTATCTGTGAGTTTAAAATAATCAGCAGCACCTACTGCCATGCTGCACTGTTCCTGTTACCAGATGCAGAAAAATTAATATTTTTAATTGTAAACACTTCCTGATTTTTTTTTTTTTTTTTTGAATCCTTGGTGCAATTGCATAATTTTAATCTGTGTACCAAGTGAGACAGATTTTGTTTCTTTGATTTTGTTCTTGTTGATAAAACTCCTGTGTGTATAATACAGAATAAATAATGCCTAATTACATTTCTCATTATATATACAAAATTAACTAACATAATATTATGAAACATCTCATTACTTTTTTGAGACATGTGTAGAAGAATAGATCAGATAGATATTTAAAAACAATAAAGTACAAAACTAATGGATGTATATATTTAATACTTACCTGTTATATATATAAATATATATTTATCAGCTTATTTTTTTTAAGTTTTTTTTTATTTATTTATTTAAAGAAAAACAAAATAATGTATGTAACTTATTTATTGCATCCTATTATTACAGAGCAGTTACTTTTAGTTTTAAAACATTCAAAAAATACCTGATACTTACAAATTTATTTAATCAACCAAATTTTTTTTTTTAAATGTAGTACATGTAAGTAGAAAAATACCAGTATATTTGTTTATATTCATTATTGAAAATGTTTATTTCAAAGACCATATAAGAATAAATACAATCAGAAATAAAAATAAAACACTTACCTCTGCGATCTGGTAATAAAATTTACATTTCAATGTGTCATCCTCTATATATTCATTATCACTATAATAAACTAACTACATTTTCACCGAACAGATGGCGCCAGCACCGTCCTTAAAGCTTTGTGCGGTTTCCGGTCTCTCGATCTCGCTGAGCATGCGCAGACGCGGTATTCGCGCGGGCGGTTGGGATCGGCGAAAATGCTAGTCCGTGGGAGTAGAGTTGAGTTACCCTATTACCGTATTTCACCGGCTAAACTGGGCTGGACTATGTTTACCGCTTTCCTCACATATATAATACTGCCATCTACTGTTGATAAATGTAACCTGACGTAAGCTATCACGTTACTCAGCGAAGAAAAGCGAACTCCATGCGGAGTTCGCAAAGGGTAAAGGTGGCCGCATCGCAACCATGCCTTAAGGTGGATTCATATCTGCCGCGCCGCATCGCAACCACGCCGTACTGTTTCGCCGTTTTGGACCGTTGGCTGTCCTCGCGGCGAGCTTGCCTAGCCGCAAGTAAATACACCAATGCTCTTCTGTAATTGGCTGTAGCTGTAAAAGCTCTTCTGTAATTGGCTGTAGCTTTGCGGTCACTGCGGAATATCTGTTCTCGCCAGATAATGCGCAAACCCTCGGCTCTCGCCGCGCGGTAGCCGTGTTGCTTCGCCACGTGACGTCATCGCGGTGTCTTAGCGGTGCGGTACGGTCAGTATGAATCCGGCTGTACTGTTTCGCCGTTTTGGACCGTTGACTGTCCTCGCGGCGAGCTTGCCTTGCCGCAAGTAAATACACCAATGCTCTTAAGTAATTGGCTGTAGCTGTAAAAGCTCTTCTGTAATTGGCTGTAGCTTTGCGTTCGCTGCGGATATCTGTTCTCGCCAGATAATGCGCAAACCGTCGGCGCTCGCCGCGCGGGCGCCGTGTTGCTCCGCCACGTGACGTCATTGCGACGTCTTAGCGGTGCGGTACGGCCAGTATGAATCCGGCTATAGACTAAGGTAAGGTGACCAAACGTCCCCATTTTCCGGAGACAGTCTCCATTTTCAGGGCATTTTTTCAAATTGTCCCCCAAATGTAAAACAGGAACTGGGGACATTTTTTTAATTATTGCATTGTTTTTTCATTAAATTACTGTTAATTATTGCATTAATTATAAATGTCCCCAGTTTTGTTGTCAGAATCGGGGACATGGATGAGTTGGATCAGAAATAGACATAATATGGAAAAGTGTGTTATCTGGGCGCCAACCATATTCCAACTATTCTTCACCATTTTAAATACTGTTTGGAATGGACATCATATTCCACGAGTGTGCCATCATAATCCACTAAAACTATTTTACAATCTTCGCCAGGCATTAGTCTAAGCATACTTTTCAAGTTTGGTTCGATTTTGAAGCTATTTTCTGGCAGCAAACTTGGCGATTAGTTATTAGAAATGGCAAACCTTTCATCGGCTTTCACGATTTTAACCTCCCCTACCTCCGCGTTATCTGGCAAACACATATGAAAAGATCTTCATCGTGACAGTTCGTGTCTAAAAAACCTGTCCAGAAAGTCGCGTAGACAAAAATCTGGAACTGAACGAATTAGCACCCTAATGCTAATTAAGCTAACATGTACTGGCAGTGCTAGTAGTAACTTACATAAGACACGATAGAAAAGAAGACCCGCAATTCTCCGGTTCGCCTGGGGCTCCGCACGCCCTTCGATCCGACCCTGCTTCTAGACATTATAATTATTGAAAAAGGAGCTAAAATATATGTCGTTAAGAAATACAGTAGTCGCCGCTTATTTCGGGCGGTGGTTTATCCAGTGAGTCGCTTATTCCGGCCCGGCGATAATCGTATGAACAGAACAAAATGGCGAAACTGCATTGGTTTTCCGCCGGTTATCTCGGTAGTGAGTATCGCTTTATCCGTTGAAGTAATCTTTGAGATTATTTAAAATTTCGATGTAATTAGCTTGGCGAAGTGAAAGCCAGTCAAAGATGACTCGTATTTGCGTTGAGGTGTCACAGTAAATATAATTCAGTCAAAGCAATTGTCTCTCTATTCTAAAAAAAAGTAAAGGACGCTGGCGCTGTCAAAGCTTGTTGGCCTATCTCCTCCTAAACCGTGGGAATTTGAGTTTCGACCAAGGTGCCCGCGGATTCGAAAAATTCCGAGCAACCTGCTAAGCTGACTTAAATTTCGAAAATCGAATTATTTTAGAAGATATTAATAAGAAACTGAAAAAATAAACATAATGGTTGCCAGATTTGGCATAAAATCATTGATTCCTTTGCAACAAAGCGTTTCCAAGTATCTAAAATCGCGTGAAATTTACAAACATGAGATAGAATTACGCCCATTTTACGCCAAAAAAAAAAAAACTAAATGAAATAAGTAACTCAAAATGTGTTACACAAAGTTCACAATTTTCAAATAGTAAATTCGCTTAGACATCAGGAGTTTAGAATTAGCGATTATTCGTTTTTCCAAAACAGAATAACTAATATCGTAAAAATGAAAAATAATTAAAATGCAGATTATTTTAAAGCCGGTTCGGTCCAGCTGGATTATTTGCTACCAGTAGAAATATTTGGTGGCGTTAATTATGCCATTATAGCAGTTACAGTACACTTTGGATATTTGCTAGGGCGACGGGATGGTATAATTCGTGGTGCTAAGTACGCCAATCTGCAAACGATTATGTACACCCTCCAAAAAAAGTATTCGAGCAATAGAGAAATTTCCTACGTTGGTATCGTATATTAAACATTATTTATTATAGAATATGAATTAGGCTGTGTATAAATATGACTTTTCCTATTTCTATCAAGTTGTGCGTTTTTCAAAAACTCAATTATTATTCTCAAATCTAAAATAGGAAATTTCTCTCTTGCTCGAATACTTTTTTTTGGAGGGTGTAAATGAAAATATGGATAACGGTTTTCTGGTAACCTTAAATGAACAGTAATTATAGGTTGTGAGCATGTGTAAATCGCCAAATAATGAAAAGTCGCCATTGGTGGCAAGCTATCCTATCTGTTCCGTAGCTTTTATTAACTTTACATGTACGCAAGTCGCCAAATAATGAAAAATCGCCATGGATGAAAAATTTGCAAGGTGTCCAATAGGTTTTACATTATTAAAAATACAACTGAAACAGATGTTCTGACTTTATAACGCTTTAGCTCCTAATTAATATAACTTTTGAATGGCAACATTAAATATCATTGTGTTTCTGAGGAGTGCAAATAATTTTTCCAGCGATTATAAGCGGAGTCCGCACTCCAGGTGGAGTATAGCTCAGGACCCGTACAACACGGATTCCCATAACAAAATATCTTCTGTGTTATGAGGGGGAGGGGGGTCTACTGTAGTGTGAAGTTTAAACTTTTTATGTACCAATGAACATGCAAGAAACAAGCAATGTGTAGCTCAGTAACATTCTGTCTGATCCAATCTTCGGGTTTTGTCTGTTGAAATTATATCTTTTTTATGAATAAGCCTTATTAGGGTCCGAATGCCTCATACGAACAGCGAGCGTAGCGAGTCTGGGGGCCTTGGCCCCTTGTTTATAAATAAAAATAATGAGCGATTCGACACCCGAACCAATGAGACACCTGATCAGAATGAAGACGGCAAGG
The DNA here is from genome assembly GCA_038373885.1 of Cheiracanthium punctorium. NCBI lineage: Eukaryota > Metazoa > Arthropoda > Arachnida > Araneae > Cheiracanthiidae > Cheiracanthium > Cheiracanthium punctorium. Next base: position 101,511 of record JAWZYV010002449.1, read on the forward strand.
TACGTGTCACAAGAGTAGATTTGCTGTAGACTAAAGATACTTTACGTAGATCATTTATGGAAAACTATACGTAAATGACCACCTGTTTTAACATTAAGTGAAATTTAATTTTCGCTACATGACACTATGCCACTAAAACACATCCTTTAATTTCGGATTCCCTTCCTCCAAGAAGTTCGTAAAAAAATGTATAAATAAATGTATATATGCATTTTTTTTTTTACTTGTCTATTCTTAAATAAATGTGTGCAGACGTTAAACTGTTGACAAATACGGTTCGTTTTTGGATTTAATTAACTAATTTTTTTCCCTTAAAATTTCTCACTTTTACTTTGGTCTCGCCGTTTATTAACGGATTTCGGTTATTCCGGTGAATCTCAATTTGTCCCGATGTGACCGGATTAAGCGGCGACCATTGTAATAACTTTTGATAAGTTGATTCTCTTTGCATTGTGAGTTTTTTGTTTAGAATATTATTAATGATTAAATACTAAAAATAATCAAAAAGATAGTACTTTAAAAGGTGTAAAGTTTTTAATAAATATTTGTATTATTTCAAATTCAAATGCAAGAAACATAAAAATAACCCTTTGAGGTACTTTTTATACAGTATTCACAATAATGTAATAATTTTAGATTATTTTTATTAACTACGTTTTGAAGCGAAATGCCGATATCATCTTCTTCTAAACCTTCCATTTAAAATTAAAGACATTTCGTTCTTCTTATTAGCCACTCAGAACCACTTAAAAAAAAAAAAATGTTTTTCCGTAAATTGCTCCAGTCAAAATATTAATTTTATTAATCAGTTTATAATTTAATTTTTTCAAAATTAAAAAAAACACTATAACGCTTTTAAAAATTAATACTAATAATATTTAAAGTTCTGTATGCATATTTAAACAGTTTTTGTGGTAATCCAAGAGGTTTATGTAGCAACTGCGTTTTTAACATTTATAAATAATTACTACCTTGTACGTAGTATAAGGAAGTAATGTGATCCCGAAAAATTTTGGGGGCCAAATTTCGACCAAAATAAAACGGATTTTGACTACCTCTAAATTTAATTTTAAGAATTTTTTCGATGCATCTCATCGTAAGCTAGCATGCACGATCCTATAAATGCGTCTGCAACTCATTTTGACCAGCGGCGAGTCTGTTGTGGCCAGTTTTTCCATGCCGTCTGTACGTACGTACGTATGTATGTAATTCGCATATCTCAAAAACTATTGGTCGTAGAATGTTGAGATTTGATATATAGGATTGTTCTATGTTCTATGATCTAGTTGTGCACCTCCCCTTTTGGTCGCAATCGAATGAATAGTTTATGTACAGGACCGCCCAAAAGATTCGGAATACATTACGCTCTACGGGCCGAAATTCATTAAACTCGCATATCTCAAAAACTATTAGGCGTAGAATGTCGAGACTTCATATTTAGGATTGCTGTAACATCTAGTTGTGCACCTCACCTTTCGGTTCCATTCGACGGGATAGTTTATCTACAGGACCGCCCAAAAGATTCGAAATACATTACGCTCTATGGGCCGAAATTCATTAAACTCGCATATCTCAAAAACTATTAGACGTACAATGTTGAAACTTTATATTTAGGATTGTTGTAACATCTACTTGTGCCGTTCCCCTTTCGGTTAAATTCGACTGCATATTTTATCTATAGGGCGGCTCAAAAGATTCTAAATACATTACGCTCTATGGGCCGAAATTCATAACTGCGTAGTTTAGTGGTATTGGGCTATTTCAAACGACTCAGATGTGATATATGCTGTTAAGAGTTACAAAATGAATTTCTCCATTAAAAAAAGTGTCTTTCAGTGGCCTAGCGAGGGTTGTTGGCGCCAGGGGCGGAGCTTCAGTTTGCCGCCCTTTACATTCTAAGATTAAGGCGTTAGAAGATGACTAATTTTTCTTTAAGATTTGGTACAGAATGGGGGGAAATGTTTTATTAGTTTTTTTAAAGTACTACAGGTAGTAGCATACAGTTCTCTCTCGGCTATACGATGAATGTAAGAAGATTTAAACATCTGCAGTTTATGCATAAGAATGATAGATTGAAACACTTCATCTTGTTGTTATTTTGTTAAAGCAAAGCACACTAGAGCTATCTGTTAAGGGAGGAATGCCTTGAATTTTTAAGGCATTCTAGAGCATATTCACATCTAGAGAAAATCGCCCCAAACTCCTGACTGTTAAATCGACAGCCGCACAATAGGTCAGAACTCCCCAAACCTTTACACTTCAGTCATCTACCAATAATGAACAAAAAAGTTGAAGCATCGTTTAGCATGCTTCTTTGCACGGAATGGATTGTTGTTAAACCAAAAAATACAAATGGAAAATAAATAAATAAATATTAAACATATTTTTACATTTAATCGCCTTAAAAACTGTTTTACAGTATTCGTTAGGCATATACTTGATCTTTCTAAATACTGTTTGGAATGTGCATCATAATTCGCGAGTGTGTCGTATTTGTCTTTCTTGTTCCATAAAATACTTCTTTAAAATCGAAATCTAAATTAAAATCACCTACTAAAACTGTTTTAATTCTCGCGAGGCACATTCTAAGTATACGTCACCTTTATTTTCATGAATATAGACACCGTTATTCCAATTAAATAAACAGTAGGGTTAGGCAATTTCTCGACAAACATGGAAGATATAGCTAGGCTGGCTCCAATTTCGTGAACTTAATTTTTTTTATGCCAAATTTGGCGATAAATCACCAAAAAAGTGGCAAACCTTCGCGACTTTTCACGTTTAATTTGGCAACCCTTAGAAAGTCATTCGCCCTTTCACCAGGTAGACAAAAATTTTGTCTGAAATTAACAGCATTCAAGAATTTTGCGGCATCTCTTTTTTCTTCTGTGATACGAAAGAAAATGTGAACAGAACGTTTTGTCCCCTTATCCCGCTTTTGGGTGAAAATTCTAAAAAACTTTGAAAATAATTTTTAGGTATTTTTGTTAGTTACATTTTAAAGCAAGAATTTTACGGTTGTCTCTTTTAGCCGCTGAGATATGAAGATAAATGGGAAAAGAACGTTTTAGCCCCATACTCCCGTTTGGGTGGGAATTCTAAAAAACCCTGAAAATGCTTTTTAGGTATTTCAGCTAGTTACATTTTAAAGCAAGAATTTTGCTCCTATCTCTTTTTACTTCTGAGATATAAAAGGAAATGTGAAAAGAACGTTAAAGAACGATTTGCCCCTTACCCCCGTTCGGGTTGGAATTCTAAAAACCCTGAAAACGAATTTTATTTATTTATTTCATAAAAGAAATGCACACTACAGATTAAAATCCATTTACAGTGATGCATAAAAGGACAAATTACATAAGACAAAATTTAAAAAGATAAAATACAGAGATAAAATAAATACCAGTCATGACTGCAAAAGTTCGAAACACTTCAATCTAAAGACTTTAAAAGACATGTTAAAAATATCTGAATCCAAAGAAAACTTTTTATAAATTTTATAAAATTTATATAAGGAAAAGTATATGTAATTATATTTTATAAGTGGATCCACAAATAAATGGCTATTACGAAGAGACCTGTTCGGTACATTTACACAAAGAATATCACTGCAGTCTGCCATATTATTGACAACTTTATAAAAAAATAATAAACAAAATAGATCACGACGACAAAATAGATCACGAGATTTTAGGTATTTAATTTAGTTACATTTTAAAGTAATAATTTTGTTTCTATCTCATTTTAAATCTGAGATATAAAGGACATGCGAAAAGAACGTTAAAAAACATTTTGGCCCCTTCCCCCGTTCGGGTGCGAATTGTTAGGAACTCTGAAACTGATATTTAGGAATTTCCGTTAGTTACATTTTGAAGCAAAAATTTTGCGGCATCTCTTTTCTCTTCTGAGATACGAAGGAAAATGTGAAAAGAACGTTTTGGCCCTTTAACCCCGTTTGGATGAAAATTCTAAAAAACCCTGAAAATGACTTTTAGGTATTTCTATTAGTTACATTTTAAAGCAAGGGCTACCACTTTTTTCCTCTGAGATATGAAGGGAACGTTTTGGCCCTCTTATCCCAGTTTGGGTGCGAATTTCAAAAAACCCTGAAATTGATATTTAGGTATTTGTATTAGTTACATTTTAAAGCAAGAATTTTACGGCTATCTCTCCCTCCCCCCCCCCCCCCGAGATATGAAGGAAAACGTGAAAAGAACGTTTTCGGTCGCCACCCCCGTCTGGATTCGAATTTTAAAAAATCGCTTCTTAAATGACGCTTTGGGAACAAAAGCTATAAGCTCCTAAAATTTTATGTCAATATCTTCAGTGCGGTGATTATATGTCAGTCAGGACATCTTCCTTTATATATAGAGATTGGCCGTAATTATAGTATTACAAATTAGATAATTTGTTTTTGATTAAAAGTAAATTTTGCTGATTATATTAAACATTATAATTAAAAATCAATAGTATAAATAAGTTATGTTTTTTCGATAGCCTTCGTTTCTTTCAGCAAAAATGCTTAAGGTTTGATTGGGAGCATAAAAAAATATAGGAGGTATCCTATGGTGATGTACGGTGGAAGGCGGTGATCGTAAAGGCCGGCGTCCAGTTAAGTGCGTTTCAGTACGCTATAATGGGAACCCAATGTATTTTTCAGAATCTTGAAGACGCACTGCGGAGAAAATTGCCCCCACTGAGCGGTGGGCGTGCTTTTGTGGTTTCACGCGTTATCCTTTGGCGGTGGTCATTAAAAGTCAATAAATTCTTCGACCCTGCACTGTATCCCCCCTTGTACAATGCCTTGACCATTAAAAAAAAACCCCGCTGCGTCCGGAAAAAGACGTAACTGGAAATCGGCCTTAAGGAGACGATGGTAGGTATGTGGTATGTAGATCGTTGTCACATTTGGTATGAACAATCGTGAAGAGCATTGCGTCACTGTATTAAAAAAAAAAAAGTGTCGACATCCATATTGCGTATTAAAGATATACGTCAGCGAAGTGTAGCACTGTAAAAAGAAAATTTCAGTTAAAGCAACACGACATTCATTTTTTTGAAAGCAAGCAAACTAAATCCGATTTTAAGAGAATGCTGGGAATCATCACAGATAGCGGTACATCAAAGCAGGTTCGCAAAAGAAAAGAAGGAGGCGGTCAACTAATTGTTGACCCATAATGTTGTTACAGAAAGACATCTGTCTTCCTAGCGCTCGTCGTTTCATTTTTCTTTTGAGGAAAGCACGCAGAAAACTGGAACACAAAGCACAAACTTTGCGAACAAAAATCAGTAAGTCGACTATAAATAATTGGCAGGACCCATCTCCATTTTAGTCATATCCCTTTATTTTTACACCATCTGAAGATCAACATTTTGAAACTTTACATTACACCCTCAAATAAAAAAGGAAAATTGGGGAAGCATTCTTCTAAAAATTATTATGGCGTGCATGGCATTTCGTGCCTACGTTCCGGTGGCGAAGGTTCCCCACTTAAAGGTGAGGACCTCGCCACACAAGTACCAACTCCGCAACTGCTAAAAAAATGACCGTTAGACCTACTGCTATAGAAAAAGGGAGCTCGATTTTTCTGGAACAATTTTAGCAGGTGTTTTTCGAGCAATATGCTTCTTGCACCGCAGAGGAAAACCGCAAACACATCTGTTTCAGCGGAGCAGAGAAAACATATGCGAGCGAAGGGATGTTATGATTATTCGTTTAGTAGGATAGAAAACTGGCGACAACTGTTATTTTATTTCAAAGCAGCTGAAAGGGAAATGCTTTAGAAGTACATTAATGCGCTGTAATTGAGAAGGCCAAGAGGAAAAATGAAAGCTTTAAAAGATAGTTATTATTAAAAACTTTTAAATTAGATTTAGAATAGATTATTAGTTTAAATTTAGACAATATTAATTAGGATTTGTATTAATAATTTTTCATTAAAAAATATGCACGTTGTGTCAACGTGACAGGAGGTGAGGATATATAAACGAAAACAGTATTAAAATTCTGAAACTTGTCAATGATCGAGAATTTTTGAAGCAATACTACAGCACATAAACAGTTCAGTAAATTTAGCACGCAAACCTTTAAATACGACGTTTTAATTATCTCTAATTAAATTATAATAATGGTGATAAATACAGGTAATATTCGATATTTTAAAATCACGCATGTATCTCGATACTGCAAGATTAAGTGGAAAATTTTTGTTAGTAAAAGTTCAATTCAGTTTTATCACACTTACTAAATGTTGCCTTTGTGGAAAGGTGGGGGGGGGGGGAGCCAATTTATCGTTTTTTAAAATATAGTTCATAGTTAAAATGCATACGAAATTATATTTTATATAATTTCGTGGTATTTTTAACAATAGCGGATTAGGAGGGAATCAACACCAAAATGTTTAACACAGCAAATCTAAAATAATAATTCAATAACAGCGAAATAGAAATAAATTTTCAAATAATACTTTTAGAAAATAAGAATTCAAGTTTTTCTGTGAAGTTAAAAATTTGTTCAATAAAAATAATTTTTCGAGATTTTGCTGTATAAATTTTAAATTGGTATTTTTCTTGCTTTCTTATTTGCAAAGTCTTCAACGACTGTCAAAAATAAACCTTTAATAAATTACCTTCGGCATCATCCAAGACCTCTCTGACTGCATTCTATTCTTTTTTTCTTTTTCTTTTTAATGAAAAATTTTTTGGCCTAGACAGTGGACTTCCTGAGGGCCGGCGGTAGTGAAAGCAACCTCTTCAAGGGTTTGAAAACAGACACTTTCTTATCATGCTTACGGTTTGGAGAATTTGGGTTTTTCCACATAAGAATTATTAGAAGTAAGTCGTGGCGACCACTAGCCGCATGATCCATCCCTGCACTTAGAGAAGGGTGTGTTTGTGTTGTGGGATTAGCCCTTTATAAGGCGAGTTTATGTGCAAAGAGTCGAAAGTACTTAGGATTTTTCTGGCCCATTTTTTAGGATTAATTCATATATTTTCCCTCTACTGTAATATGCCACGTGAAAATTGGAGAAACAAGTATTAAACAAAGAGTACCAGGTTACCGAGCCATACCCAGAATCTAAAGGCTCCTTAAGTGTAAAATAGTAGGTACGTAAATGGCTGGATATTTATGAATAATCTTCATGATTACCAACGATTCACATCGTTGTCGGATCTCTCATTCATTATCAGGAAAGTTTTGGTCGGCATTCAATGTTAAAAGGCACATACTTTGTTTTGAAGACGGATGCTAAATATTCGGTGGTAAATATTTCGGTAAAGTGACCAAGTGACCTAGCCCAATTATCTTCCCGACCCAAATAAACACCCAGGAACGAATTTTTAAGGAAATCGTTAGACCCGTTTTCGAGATCGCTCGGACATACAAACATTCCGCGTTTAAATAGAAACGGATAGAATATTTGCAGGAGAATCCATTAATTATTCACTAAATCAAAGTCGGAAAACTATTCCGAGGGATGCTTGTACACGGAATTAAACGCAAAAATATATAATTAAAAGCGATGATTCTTACTCTCAATTTTCGAGTCATTATTCGAGCTTTCTTAAAAATTACGAATGAAAGAAAAGTTCGTAACGCAGATATAATTTAGAATCTAGATGTATGGAAAAAATATACATCCAATATAACTGAACAAAAATCAGAAAATTCACTATTGATAATTGATTTCTGTATTTAATAGACCGTAGGTGGTAAGTATTCTTACCACGGTCTTATAAAGGGTTAAGGCCAATTGTCTACACGAGGGATCTAGGCCTATGGGTTGGGTGCTCTCCGTGGGGGTCTTTTAAAGGGATCATGATCTGTATTTACGCTAAATTTCGGAGGAAACAACAGAAAACTCACAACGGTTAGGTCGGCGGACGCGACCTGATTTTGAACCAGACACCTTGACTCCCAGTTCAGAGCGCAAATGCGCTCTGCCACTGACCTTAGAGAAGGGAGAAATACTCCTTTTACTTTCCAAACATGTACCATGTAAGGAAAGTATTGTAATCATGAAAAAATTCGACTTCGAGGTATTTACACGTTTTGAGGTCGTCTGAATTCATTTATGCTATATTTTTACAAAATGTATGTATGTGTGTATGTGAGTGAACACGGTAGCTCCTAAACGGGGCATTCGATTGAGCTCAAATTGGGTATATATGTTATAAACCACCGTCGCAAGATCGGTATTGATTTTCGTGTGTATAGGACTCATAGTTTTTCTACAGTTCTACGACAAAGATTTATTTTACATGATGGCCTATGGGGGGAAATTCTTGAAACTGCGCTAGCGTTTAAACCAGTAGTTCTCAACCCTTTTAACGTCGCGCTTCCCAACAAAGGCTAACTTATGGTGGCGCCCTCCGTCACATTTTTGCAGCATATATTCAGTTTTTTAATCTTTAACAATGAACATTTAGTCGAATTTTCTTCAAAATAATGTTATAAGTAAAGTTTCAATGAACTTTTAAGCGAAAATGGATAGATTTTTGAGTAAAAATGAGAATAAATAAGATGTTTTTTTAAAAAAAGATGCATCACTACTTGCTCTTTGGTTTTTCTCGTGCACCCCCCCCCCTGCAAACGCTCTGCGCGCCCCTTGGGAGTCGTACCTCACAGGTTGAGAAACGTTGGCTTAAACGGTACATTAGATTGAGCTCAAATTGGGTATATATGTTATAAACTACCATCGTAAGACCGGTATTGATTTTGATGTGTATAGGACTGGTAATTTTTATACAGGGCTACAACAAAGATTTCTTTTACATTATGGCATATAGGGAGAAATTCTTGAAAGTGCGCTAGCGTTTATTTAAATGCTTGGTAATGATCTTAATCGTAAATGTTCGGAAAGTCGAGTGGAGTCATCCCAATTTTTTTTACCTGGACATAAAAAAACAGTCCCATTTTACCCATAGAAGTACCACGGGAAGGTGTGGGGGGGTCTAGTGATTTTGACCCCCAACCCTCACGATGCCCATGATGACCCTGGTCGATAATAAGGCCCTGTCTGCTTGAAGATCAGTACCCTAAAATTAGTTTTGCTTCTTTTTCCGCATTACGCCAGAAAATGAAATTAAAACCTATAATTTAAAATTTCAATATTTATATGGTCCCTTAACGGGACATTTTTAAACATGGAAAAGTAACTTAAGTCGCAATGTTTGCTGCTTCGTAAATCGATGAATTTTGGTCCTAGAAGGACGAATTTTTCTTTTATTGTGCATGAAATTGCATAAAGAAAATCTTTCTAAATATAACCGGGGGACCGTATAAAAATTTAAATTTCTTAATTTTTATAGAAATTGATTTATTGACTTTAATTATTTCTCATATAATAGATTATACAATTTAAAGCATTTTTGCAATTGGAACTATGTGTCTCTGACTAACGGTTTAGGAAATAGCCATTGGACAGCGTTAGCACTGGACACCCTGTATATATATAATTAAAAAAAATTCAATCTTTAGAATCCCCGCACGACCTTATTTCAAATTCCAGCACATGTTCTTTCAACACCTCGCTCATCTATTAAAACATCAGGTGCATGGTGCATTTATAAACTCATCCAATCTTTACTGTATACTATCAATGAATTTACTAAAAAATTTTCTCTTTTTCCAAATTCTTAACTATAGTTCGCTCGCACCTATCCTAATAGCACTGGGAAGCCTACAGCGGCCGTTTTACAACTTTGCTAAGTTGTATCACTCCGAGAATTCTCTCTTTTCCTTTCTTGGTGTACCACAGCTGGCTGTTATTCCATTACTTGGCGCAGAACAGCTCTCTTACGCGCTTACGGTAAAGGGAGGGGCTTCCTCTGCCTTCGCGCCTTTTTCTCCCCTACTCCCGGCAATTCGTTTGGCTGTGGTCTAAAAAATTGCACTATTAGCGGTACCGTTCAAAACTTTCGAAGATTTAAAACTAACAAATTAAGAATAAATACACCATAAATTTCCTATTTGTACGATATATGAATGTGCGGAAGATTTTTAAAAAAGTATGTTGCTTCTACAAGTTTGTCATTCCATGCATATTCAAGTTTTTGTGCTACATTTTACGCCGAATGTAAATTTCGATAGTATAGCTAAAATTTAATTTAATTGAAGCTGTTCCATTGATGTTCCAGTTCACTTTAATTAGCACGTTATTCTTCTTCCAATTACATTTTACAATATATTATCTTATAAATAAAAATGAAATTCTGTTTGTTTGTTTGGATTTGAGTTGTATACAAATCCACAAAAATGGACATATCAGCCTGAAATTTTGCACACATATGTAAAATAATATAGAATAAATCATAGTCCACTTCAAAACTTTGAGAGTCCACCCGTTCCCGGAATTTAAGAGATTTTTTATGTTCTCCACGCAAAAAGCTTTCCGTAATTGTAACCCCTGTAGTGAAAAAAGTGTGAAATAAGGATCGTGGTTGCCATGTGTGGCGATTTTGCCGAATAAGATGTTTTAAATTCTCAAAGTAAAAATAAAAGAATAATAATGATTTTTTTTTTTTTTGTTAGTTTATATTTGTAAGATTATTAATTTTTTATTATAATATCGTGTACATGGGAAATCGGAGTAGGAATGAAATGTTTTATACGCAAAACAATAAGAATTGAAGATTTCCGAGGCTAATATGTAAATTTTTTTAGTTTGGCAAAAAAATAAAATGGCTCAAATGCCGATTTTGAGAAAGTGAGTTCTAGCGGTTTGCACAGTTTTCGGCTTGGCGCAATTTATTGAAAGCTTAAGGAAATAGATTTTTGAAAACAAGTGCAAAGGTTTTATTAGAATACAGCGTTAAATTTTAATGATCCGTGAAAAAATAATGCAGTTATTAAGGGATTTCAAGCAATCTATCTTCAGAATTCTCGTCGATTGAGTACATTGATTTAAGTTGGGGGAATTCCGCCAAATTTCAGAGAATTGAAATCTTCTCATTTAGTACATCGGAGTAACGATGAATAAAGCACGTTATAGTTGATAATTTAAAAAAATTCGGCTGAATTAAGGGATTCTATTTTTCAAATTAATGCTTGCTTTACTTTTTGGCGGCCGAACCATTTCCCGTATTGATTGCTGCTAAGTCAATGCTTCGAATGATTTCCTGAAAAAACTCTTGCAAAATGGCGTATGTTGGCACTTTGGCGAGGCTTAGATTTGAAACTGGGATATATAATGAGACTGGTTATATAAAAATGAATGTTGGTATGTGTGTATGAGGTTGAAAAACTCTAGCACCGTTGCACCATGAAATTTGGTTCACCTAAGTCTTATCATTGAGAAGCTTTTTATGCTATCCGTTTTCCTCTAACTTGCCACTACGTGGCGCAGCAGAACGTCGAATTCTATTCCGTATAGCCGTTTACTATGCGAATATCGTCCAACCAATTTTGATGAAATTTGGTACACGCGGATATTAGAACACGGAGAATATTTTTCACTATCCATTTTGCTGTAACTTGCCGCTAAATGGCACTGCAACGCATCAACTTCTATACCGTTCGACCGACCGGCATACGAAGAATATATTCTAACTATGTTCCTTTTGATGTTACTCACCACTAGATGGCACTGCAATGCATTATTATTTTAACTCGCTACTAGATGATGCTGCAGCAGGCCAAATTCTTGACCATTCAAACGGTCGCTATGAAAATCAGTATACATAGCTATTTGAACAATGAGAATATTTTGGCATTATCCATTTTGCTATAACTCGCCACTTGACGACACTGTAGCAAATCATTACTTTAATTAACCACTAGATCGCGCTGCAGTGCATCACTTCTTGACTGTGCAACTGATCGCTATGAAAATAGGTATACATAGATATTTGAACACGGGGAAGAGTTTGGCGCTATCCATTTTCCTATATAATGTGCCACTAGATGTCGCGTCAACACATGAACTTTAGGGCTGCCCAGCCGATCGTCCTGAAATTTCGTATTCATCGATATCTGAATGCGAAGAATATTTCCGCCGTATCCGTTTTGCTAAAACTCGCCACTAGATTGCGCTACGCCGCATGACCTTCTGCACTGTACAAACGATTGCCTTGAAATTCGGTATGCATGGTTATTGAACACAATATAAAGCGATATCCATTTTGCTATATCTCTTTATTACAATAAATAGTAATCACCACAAATCGTAATATCAAAAAGTCCATTCATTCCCGTGCGAAGAACGGGTACTTCAGCTAGTATTATATAAATATTAAGTTACATTATATATTTTATTATACTAGATAACAGAGGCGTAGCCAAGGGGGGGGTAGGGGGTCATAACCCCCCCATGAGGAATTTTTTGCCATACAAAATGTATATTCTTCACTACATTATCACACACACAGTGCTCACAACTGTTTTGAATGATATCTCTAGAGGAAAAAGGGACCAAATTCTAGAAAAAAGAGACCTTGTAAAACACAACCCATAACATTTGCAACATACTTGGTTTTTTTTTTTTTTTAACACTCATGATACAGAATTTCACCTTAGCTGATATTTTTAAATTTGTACCTAAAAAGATCAGAAAAGGGAGGAATAAAACAAATTTATGAAATTCCCTCATATTTCCTGCTGGCTCTGTTGCCACTCTGCATGAGAACCTAACAAAAATAAATGAAAGCAGGAAGATAGAAAGAGGGTGAAAAAAACAATAAGTTTTAAGCAAATGTAGACAAGCCAGAACTTTGAAATCCACCTTTTTAATGTTAAAAATTATCCCTTTAAGCAGTCTGTTGCTCTTAATCAGCAATGCATAGTATCCAATGCTTCATATGAATAGAAATATACATACAGCAAAAGCCTGGGAAACACCGAATACCAGATATGTGAAAATTCCGCAGAGTTCAGTACGTAAATAAAATGAAATTTGCAGGGAAAAGCCAAGGAAAAGGTAGAGAGGAGGTTAAATCTGATGCACATAGGTTTTTTTTTTTTTTTTTAAATAAATTTTAGGACTCCTTACATGACAGTCTGAAAACTAAAAATATAAAAAATGGTGTTTCCCTCTTTTTTTTTTTAAGTCAACATATTTCAATTTTAAGTGGCTATAACAAATTGAAGTCAAGGTGGATTACCATTATCTGCATTTTTGTGCAAAATTAATCTATTCCTCAAAAGTGTACACACACAAACTTAAATTTGAACAAAATATACCAATATATAAAAAAAGTATGACTTAAAATGGAGGGGGGGGGGGTTGCAAGAGAATAGAATTCCCGTAGAATAAAAAAAAAAATAATAATAATAACAACTGTATGAACGAAGAAAAATAACACTGAAGAATCATTTTGTTCAATACATTTAAAAAAAAAATTAGTAACTATTTCTTTTTCAGTATTTAGAATTTTTAACTTTTCGGTGCTAATCCTACAATCGGGAATTATTTGTGCACTTGACTTGGATCCATCCTGATGTTGCCATACAATTATAAGGATCCCATTAAGTATTTGATATTCACCATGGCACAGAATTAAACATGTTTACAAGTGTAAACAACTGCAGTAATTTAAAGTAGATGCTAAAAAAATAAATAAAATCTGAAACACTTTCATATTTTAAATACACACTAAAGTGCTCTGTATTAAAAGTGTATGATAATTCATGCATCGTCCCTATTTTTCTTCCTTGTTCCATAGAACATATCTTTGGAATCAAAATTTATCTTAAAATTGTCTTCTAAAACTGTTTTACAATCTTTGTCAAGCATATTCGAACTGTACTGTACCATTTTAAATACTGCTTGGAATGGTCATCATAATCCATAGAGAGTGCCATGTTTGTCTTTCTTGTTCCACAAACACTTCGGAACTGAAATCTGTATTAAAATTGCCTTCTAAAACTATTTTACAATCTTTGTCAGGAATATTCTATCTATACTTTTCCTTTGTAATAAACTGTCAGTGTTTGTCAGTTCCTAGCCAAATTTGGAAGATGTTGCCAAGCTTGGTTCGGTTTTGAAGACTTTTCAATACAAAATTTGGCGACCAATTATCAAAAATTGCAAACCTTGTGCGACTTTCAACATTTTATTCTCCCCCTCCCTCCTTTCTCTTTATCTGGCAAACACATTTGAAAAAAAATGCTTCAGCACCATAAATTGTGTAGGCGAATTATGCCGACACTAAAAAACCTGCTATCACTGAGGTGTTAAAAAAAAAAAATCTGCATTTGTGTTTCCCTATCTTCTCAGATTGAATCATTAAAAAAGTGAGGGTGAAAAGGAAGATCCAGATTCTATTTTCTTTTGCAAATAAGTAGGACCAGTAAAGATTCCTGTTTTGACATTTATGTGGATGGGCTTCTCAGTTGGTTTGCAATTAGGTTTCTTACAAGTGCTGATCATTCGAGAGTTGCCATGGCATGACTTCGGAATTTCTAGAATCCATGGTGAAAAAGAGAAAATAGGGACCGTTTACATGGAAAAGGGACTTTTAGAGAGCTCTAACTAAAAAAGAGACTATTTGTGAGCCCTGCACACACGTATACATATATATGGGTTGCAGTAGTCGTAACCCCCCCCCCCCCATGAAAAATTTCTGGCTACGCCCCTGCTAGATAAAATATTATAGTTAATAATTCTGTTGCATAGTTAAACTGGATGTGATTCTTTGAGAGTTTGAATATTCATTAACAATTCAAGTGCAAATTTCAGTAAACTTTAAAGTGCAAATTTAAGCTATCTTATTAGAATAGCTGATGGAAATATCAATTTAGAAAGTTTTCCACATTATCAAGCTGCTAAAATTTTTAATGAACGTGAAAAATTGGCGTTATTGAAATTGTACTATAAATAAATAAAATGATGTTAAACAATATTCATGTTCTCACTTAACTTTCAGAAATCTCACTCAAAATTTTTGGATGGGAGAGAAATCTCTCTGAGTTTAGTGCACACATTTAAGACAATAACCTTAGCAGAGCTTCTTAAGGGTTTTTCAGCTTTATGAGGCTGGAAAGTGAAAGAAACCGAATTGGCAGAGGAACATTACGAAAATAAGTAAACAAGAAAAACGACAACAATATGAAATCACTGCTCAGCTCGACAGGAGAAAAAATAAGAATATGGAATTGCGCGGTGGGTGGCGGAGTGGGAGCACTTTGGAGGAACGGGGGTTACCAGGTCGCCGAGAAAGACTGAATTTTCCGCCAAGAGTGTGAAAGTTCTAATTGGTGGAATTCGTAGAATGGGAATATACGAGCGGTTTATTGTTAACTCCTGAAAATTGCAAATTTTTCTATACTAACTGCTCATACAAGCAGTAACTTGTAAAATTGAGAATCATTTGAAGGATTTTACACAAAAAAATTAAAAACTTAAGTCTTAAAATCCGCAAACTATATATTTTCGCAGATTCACACTTCATTCTACCTTTGGTAATGCTATCAGGATAGGTGCGAGCGAAGTATAGTGTCTTTGTTTTTATTGAAAAACACATTCCTTTTTTGTGGAGTCTGGAATCCTTCTCACTGTCGTTATCAAATGATAACCCTGACAGCTGAGTCTTTTTCTTCGACTTTCTCAAATTCACCTCTACAATTTTAAATAAAATTTGGCAAATCGGGACTTTGCCCAGGGCCCCCCAATTTCAAATGTTGTTCTGAAATATTCTTTTTTACATCAAAATTTTATAAAAAATGAAACAAATTTCATAGATCAGGGGCCCCCTAATCTATCAATGCCCGGGGGCCCCTTTTGGTCATAATCGAGCCCTGCAAGCAAAAGGTTATAGTCAAGCTCTATTAAAATCTATCGGACTTCAGACTTACTAAATCGTATATAGTGTTATGAGTTTTCGGAGCAACCCGCTGTTCTGGGGCTTAAGATAGTTCAAAATTCGTATTCTACGCTTCAAATAGATAAATTTTACTTTTTGTTGCATCAAAATCCGTCAACTAGAGCCGGAGATACGGAGGTTTCGGTTTCCCATTCAAATTTTTGGGGTTTCTAGAAATCTCGAGAAATATTGGTCCAAGGGCTTCGATCTCTTCACTTTTGGGGACTTATTTTTGGCGATATTTTGCAAAAACTCGCCAAGCTTAGCGACATTTTGGTCATTTGGCACGATTTCCCCTATGGGGCCTGTAAAGTTGCTTTGGATGCATTAAAAACGCATAATAACCTATAATTTCTCTACTATGACGTAATCAAAATTACAGCTTTATGTGGAATCCTCGAGAAATAGACTTTTCTGGAAGCTTCCTGTACCTTCTACGTCGGCTATAAATAAAAAAGTGCTTCGGAAGCCCCAGTTCAGTGCGAGTTGAACGCCCAGTGTGTGAAGAGCTCTCTCAGTGTGAGTACGCTTGATAGAAGCAGTGTTTCGCGCTTCTTTTTGAAGCTGTTTTAAAAGTGATGTGTGTAAATTCTTCATTGTTGAGTCTTGAAGGATTATTAGTGTTATCCCTCGTATATTTCCACCGAATTTTACATGTGGAAGTGTTTTATTTTGTGTGAGAATTACAGCCTTTGTGAGAGCTTCTGATCTAAGCGGACTGTTAATAGCACATCACTGAAAGTGTGCTTGTGAATTTTGTACAGCTAATTGTTCAACTAAGTTCTAGAAGCAATAAAGTTTGTGTTCCATCCTGACAAGTGACCTTCTACACCAACTGGACTTTAGAACGATGAACCCAGGAAACAAGCAGAAGATAGGTAGCATGAAGATGTGTAACATAAGAGTATACTACGAAAAGTACAGGAAGAGTTTTCTGTACGAGTGCATATTCAGATTGCAGTTGAGGGAAGTTATTTAATGCCAGTTCATTTAAAAAACCTGTTTAAAAAATTCTACTTTCAGCATAAGCTATATTTTTAAGTTACTTTATTGGATACACATTGTTAAACATTAATCTTCTTCATTGCAAACTATATTCATAAAATAGTTAATGAAATTGCTAATAAATATTACAAAGCTCAAACCATGTACATTAATTTTTCACAAATTCATTTTGTATACAACCCTTATTTCACAGCTCGAAAAGTGCTCTAACTTTAAGCAGCTGTAACTCTGTGAATTTTGGTCATAGACGGACGAATTTTTTTTTATTGTGCATGAAAATGAATAAAGAAAAATTTTCTAAATATAACCGATAGGACCGTATAAAAATTTAAATTTCGTAATCTTTATAGGATTTGATTGATAGACTTCGATTGTTTCACATATAATGGATTATACAATTTAAAGCATTTTTGCAATTGGAACTATGTGTCTCTGACTAACGGTTTAGGAAATAGCCATTGGACAGCGTTAGCACTGGACACCCTGTATATAAAAGGACCTGACGGTTGTCGGCCGCCTTGTAAATGGCTGGCATTTAAAACTAAATGTGTATTGTATAAATCCAATCTTATGTTGTCCTTTTCAAGATATTTATAGTATTTTGTATGATGTTCCAATAAAATTTGAATACTATCGAGAAATTCAGAGTGGGAAAACTTTACTTATACCGAATGCAAATAATTCAGAAGACTGGAAACATGTAAAAATAGTTTAGAGTATTTTAATGTACTTTTTTGGTGATAAATTATAAAAAGAGGAAAAGAAAAAAATAAATTATCCTATGAAAAGTATAAATAATATAAAAACGAAGTTGTGAATGAAATCGTAAAAACACTATAATACTGTACACATACGAAATTTACACTCACCATATAATAAAAAGATTTAAAAACTTGTAGGAAGTTGGCTCAAATAATTTTAAAATTACGCTGAAATAAAATATTGTTAAGACCTTTGCATAATATAAAGAAAGAATCAATAGTTCAATAAATCTTAAGTAGACTTTATTCATAAAATACCACGTAAAAATAAATTAATGAAGTCAAAGAAGTTTAAATAATTAGAAATTAAAACCTGAGCCGAGCCATTTTTTATATTGTTCTTTCAGCAGACATGCTGAATTGAAAACACACTTTCCAGGCATTTTTTGCAATCGCTTATTAAGAGTTCCTAAACACGTGGTTGTACACCAACACCAGCAATTCAAATAACACTGTGCGGCATATTATCTTATCAGCTTTTCAATAATTTTGATACAACCCTGCTCAGAGATATTTGGCAAGATATGGCCTACATTCCTAAAGGAACAACCACTGGAGAAAGGAAAATCCCAACAATAATAGACGCAGAGCAAACAACGGAAGCGGTTGAGGAAGAAGGTTTTTTGGGGGGGGGGGGAAAGGATTGATTTGCTTGGATTTTCTTTCTCCCCCTCTCCGGGAAGAACGGCAGGAAGAAAAAATATCTAAGCCATATGTTTGGCGACGGCGCAGTAGAAATTTGTTCTGCCACATTTGGCATCACGACACATTTTTATATGAAAATTTTCAAATTTTATGACCGCAAGTCAAAATTAATGAGTTTAAAGGGCCCTTTTTTTATGACTAACCAAAATTAATGAGTTATTTATGACTTTAATGACCCGTACGAACCCTGTCAGATGGGCATGTGATTATTTTTTTCCACTTGCCTGACTGGGCATGTTTAAAAAAAAAAAAAAAACATCAACTGTAAGAAATTCATAAATTACTTTTTAGAAAAACTACGTATATATTTTTAAATGCCATCAAATTTTCGTATGGAAAAAATAAGTCTATTTCTGGGATTTTATTAATGTCCTAGCGGCAATCTCAATACTTTAACTGTAATGTAAACAATACAGAACACCAACAATAATGGGGAAAGAAAATCCCTACATTCACACGTGTTTAAGGATTTTCCCTTCAATGCAACCAATATGAATAGTGTAAATTTTACACAGCAATAAAATGTAGTTTTTTTTTTAGCATGTAAATTTTGAGATTTTTCGGTCCCTGATTACATGTTAAAGCATTTCATCGTCCAACAGAAGGAAAGTTTGTAATAGAGTGACTTCAGAATGGCTAGAATTCATAACTAGGACTATGGGAAAGGGGGAAAAAAGGGACTATATAGGACCTTGAACAGAAAAAAGGCCTTTAAGGGGAAAAAGGGACCATTTGTAAAGGCTTGCCTGGTACTGTACCAGATTTAGAAGTGTGGAGGCCCTACAGTAACAAAAAGTGGAGGAACCTTATTGTTTTTCAAACAAATTAAACATTTTTTACGATGTAGTGATGTGGGTTCAGTATTAATTTATAGACTAGCAGCTTCGAGCTCTATTCCCAGCGGAGATAGTTTATTTCCCCCCCCCAAAAAAGTATACTTATTGTGTAGTCTTGTACTTTTAATGCAACAAACTGCTTTGCCTGGTCTCTATGGCTTGTAACTGATCACGTTTAGTGGCATTTGAATACAAAACGTGTGTAAAGAAGCAGTTACATTCCAGCTATCCCCCATTGGAGAAAAAGGTCATGGCATTATTTTTATTTATCCTGTAGTAAATTTGAGATAAAAAGAGGGATGATATTGTTTTAATTATTTGGTAAAGATATTTAATGCAGTAATGTCTGGTTTTCGGGTGAAGATAGGGACCCCTGTATTGTGGAGACATGAGGTCGCAGTCCAACTTGCCCCTCCTTAATCTATCCTTGAAATTGAACTTTAAGTAAACTCTCATCAAAAATACGCACATTGTAATATCCCTTATAACAAATAAAATCAAGTGTGGGTGTGTCTTATTTTCTTAAAAAATATATAAACCAAGAACTCAAATACATAACTTTTATTGACAAAATTAGTTTTACAAGAAGTCTAAAGCATAACATGTCAAATACCTCGTCTCAGTTTTATAAAACTTTATTACCCACAGATGTCTTTACACCCAGTCACAATAAATGAATTCCTGTGTATTTGTTATGCATTAACCACATAAAACAAAGAGTCCACATTTTTTTTCCTTAATCAACAATAATTTTGAACCATTACACAATGTGGTGTTTTCGTTGGACACCTAAGTGGGACAATAGATATATGTAAAAGTGATGAGAAATGAAAAAAAAATCTACATGAGAAAGAATTGCAATGCTCAAAATGCGATTGCATTTCCTTCTTAACATTCAAGTGTGCTTTGAATGCCAGCCGGCAAATAAAATTAGATAGCATTAAGAACACTAAATGACAAATGCACTCCACTGATTCATCTTTATGCTTTGCTTTCTGTTTCCATTTTTTCTGTGCTGTCATCTTCCTTTTTATCTTTTTTACCATTGGCACCTAAAAATATTTAAAACAAGATGTAGTAAAAGATACATTTCAAAAGAAATTACAGAAAATTATCAAGATGGCTAGCTACAAAACCAAAATTTTTGAATTCAACATGACTTCTCAAATGACAACTTACACTAAATTACCCTATCAGGGTTCATACTCATTTTTCAAAATGAAATTCCCTGAGTTTTCCAGGTGGTTTTTCAAGAATTTCCAGGTTATCGCAAAAAAATAAACAAAGACTAAATACTTTTATTTATATGCCCCATTCTAAGGTAATGAAATTATGATAGCACTATGGTAGTCAAAATTATACTCCCCTCAATTATTGCATAATCAATGGACTACATGTAAAATATCAGAAATTATGCAACAACTTTACAGAAGTAAAAATGAATTTTTGGGACCACTTCACTGATTGATAGTTTCATGATAAGTTTTTTATACTATTGCCAGTACACAGGGTTATTGGTAAAAATTGCCATATTCTTTAGAACTAAGTAAAATCCACCAAACCTATGCATAAACAATGAAACATTTAACATTATAGGAACACACATTCTACATTGTATTCTAGCAAATATCAGCACAGTTTGTATATACGTGATAATATTACACAATCTAACTTTGTGCACAGTACACAACACAAAGAATAGCCCCTCCAACTCAAATGTGAAAAGGAAGCAATCACAAATGCTCAGAACTGCAAGAAACAAAATGAGAAGCAAGTGTGCTGTCTTAAGTGATAGATGATTAATCTTGTATAATCCATTTCCAATTGCATGAGAGCTTCATGAGCAAAGTAGTTGACGATTGAATAGGGTGAAAGCCTTAAAAATAAAGAGAGGGGGTAAATTTTCTTAAAATTCCAGAGTTGAAGCTGGATTTTCCAGGTTTTTAAAGCAAAATTACATTTTCCCTGAGCTTTAAGAGCTATTTTCAATTCCCTGAGTTTTCCCCATTTTCCAGGTTTCCCTGAGGGCGTAGGAACCCTGCCTATATGTTAAATCTTTACCTTTGTCAAAAATTAAAAAATGATACTTTCTTTAGCTGCATGTTTATCAGAAAATAAAAGTAGACCATGCTCAAGATATAACTTGCAGCATTTTGCCTGAAATATGGCAACATATTTAAGCTACTACTTAAAAAATTTGAAACAGTCATTAACCAAGTTAAGCACCACTCAACATAATCAAAAATGAAAAAAGCCATGACTGTTTTAAATAATTTAAATTATCCCTCATTCTTGAGCCTGCCAGTAGCATTGCAAGGTCAAGGATTTGTAATTAGATTGGACTTTATTAAAAAAGTCTTGATAATCTGCCTAAAGGTCAAATATCCAAATAAGGAAAATTAAGGACAGCAGAGACTGGACATGCTAGCTATTTATCCCTGATAAATAAACAAATTTAATTATAAATACTGTGAAAACAAAGAAATGTGATTTTTGTAGAGATAAGTCGAATAATTTGGCCAACACTGCACTAAGTATAACAAACAATAAGGTATAGAGTGGCAAAGCTGGCTGCCTTGGTGGATAGAACACTACATATGCAGTACATAAAATCAACACTATTTCTACATTGCAAATGGCAACAACTAACCGTAAGCATTATCGAGTACTTTTCCATTTTGATAACAACTCATCATGAACGCCATCAAGTTAAAATTATTTCACCTGTTGCCATAAAAAAAAGTAAATAAGAGCTAGCTCTATCCTAAGCATATTTTATCAACCATAATAATATATACCGGGTGATTCAAAATAGATGCTAAGGCGACTATTAGCGTAAGTCTTTAAACCGTAAGTGATCAAAACACACTTCCAATTAAAAAAGTTCATCAAATTAAGAATGGCATTTAATTTTTATATGGTTCCCCCCTTTCCTACCCGTTATAGTTAGAAGAACATTGCTCTTTGCCTAAGAAAATCCATAAAACAAAACCCGCGTCTCTATGTGGAATAGTTTTAAAGATAAATCAATTTGAAAATTTTGGCATTTGTCACCAAGCAATAAGGAGATGTCTCCAAGTTAAGAAAAATGTAATTGCTTTTCAACTGACATTAATTTATGTTAGTGTTCACTCTACAAATGGGTGAATTCTGGAGATTAATTCAGCCAGAAGTCTTCTTGAAATACATGCTTGGCAATTTCTAATAAAAGTAACAGCAGTGGTTCTTTTCACTATTGAACAAATTGAAAGATGTGTGAATGCCTTAGGATATGCACTGAGTTATAGCTGTAAACTGCAATTAATTTGTAATTGAAAACGTGCAGACATTTTTTGTAAACTTCCTTTTGTAAGAAAATGCTTTCCCATTATAATGAAACAAGACAAATAGGGCTAATGTGGCAATATTTTGCCAAACCTCTTCCCTAATATTTTACGTATTTTGGACACGCCCAAAGCAACGACCATCCACATTTGTGTTAAAGCTGGGTGCAGATTTTAATGTATTGCCTTTTTGGTGACCATGTAAATAAAATACAAAATGTATTTAGTCATAAATGTAGGCAAATATGCTTAGTCGATCGTTCTCAAAAAAGCTGCATGCAGTAACATGGACCAGTTCAAGTAAACTAAACCTGTTCATTTCATCAATTTGAACGCATTTAATTGTTAACAATGGGATCGTTATTTAAATTTTTGTCAACTCATAGTTGGTCCCCCAAAAGTTTATTTTGCTTGAGAAACGATGCCAACATAGCAGCTAAAGTGGTGGAAGTCATTATTTTTTAAAATAATTTTTTTTGCTAACTATTTCACTTAGAGACATGGGATTTGTTTTCTCAGGCAAAGAGCAACATGCTTCTAAACATAAAGGATAGGAAAGGAAGGACCGTATAAAAATTAAATTTTGTATTTTAATATGTATACTAACCCCCCAGTAAAAAAAAGTCATATCTGAAAGCTACTCTTAATATGACTAACTTTTCTAATTGAAAGTATATTTCGATCACTTAAGGTTTAAAAAATAATCGCTTTAACATATATTTTAAATCACCCTGTATACATACAAGCAAGGAAATAGGTGAAATACATATCTACACAGGAAGCTTGAAATTTACAATGTCTATCAAGATTTTTAAAAACAATTTATTTTTGGGGTATTGCTTTTGCCACATGAATTCTAACTGATAGGATTTTAGATGTTGACATGCAGTGAAACATTGGCTCTTATTCAACAACTTTGCTCTAGCAATTGCGCATGACATCCTGCAAGTGTCATACCAGTAATTACAGAATTGTGTACCATCCTGCAACTGGGTCTATGAAATTAAAATTATATCGATGATTGAAAGTTAGATAGTCCAACTGGTTCCAAGTATCTTTCGATTATTCTGTCTTATTTAAATCTTATTGTCAGGGTGTCTACCAAATTTCTGAAAGTCAATTTCCTGACTTTTGAGAGGGCCTGGGAAAAAAATTCTTGACCAATGCATTTTACTTTGGAAAATTGCACAATGCCCCGCCCTTGTCTTTATATTTGCCTATTTTGTACAACTTCTCGAAATCAATTTTAACTGAAATATACAGGATTAAGGTTTCATCCATTGAGAAACAGAAGTAGTTGCACTTTCTGATTAGAATTAACTGTTCTTAGAAATACGGTCCTAAGCCATAAGTTACCAAGTAAGCTAATTTGTCTTTTACCCTCCCGTCAGTGCCGTAGCTAGAAATTTTTCATGGGTGTGTTTTACAACTACTGCAACTCATATGTATGTATACGTCTGTGTGATAAAGGAATGAAGAATACACATTTAGTATGGAAAAAAATTCCTCATGGGGGTGGGGTGGGGGCTGTAACCTCCCCTGGATACGCCACTGCCTCCCGTCACGATTGATGATTCCCCATTTCCTTCTCCTTATACACATTGCTTGATGCTTTAGTGGTCCGAAAAATGCATTGCAGTTGCTTTCGGTTTCAAGTCTGATAATTAGAGAGAAAGGGTTAAAAAAGACTTTTGGTGAATTTTCAGTACCCATTATCCAATTCCCCGGTTTTTTCTAGACTTTCCAGACCCATTTTCCAATTTCCCTGCTTTTTCCAGACTTTCCGGAGCGGTAGACATCCTGATTGTGCAATATTCCTTTTTCTTGAAGAAATTCAAACGCATCCTTTCCAGTATTATGCAAGTTCAAATTATTAAATCCATATTTTATAATATACAATCAAAGCTACACAACATTTAAAAAGTTTTCAAGTGTATTCTGTTATTCTTGTTTTATATTATTGTAATCAAGAATTCATATTAAACAATGCAATCATACTATAAAAGCACCAGGCTGCTAAGTTTGGTACTTTACTACTGGTGTTATTAAAACAGAAAAGCAACTATATACAGAATCATGGAGCTCATGAACGAAACAGCAGCACACTGAGTATCAATTTGAGAAAGCCTGCGGCGGTTGTAATTAAGAAATTTGTACGTTATCACCCTAAAGTTATTTTTATGACCATTATATAAATGGGAATGACACCAATTATGTCTTTTCACAATTTGACGACATCAGTATTTAGCATGGCCACCATCGGCATTTATGATGCCAAATTTTCATCGTAACCCTAACCAAAATTAATTTAATGACAAATACTGTTAAAACAAAGAAACATAATTTTATTGAAATGAGTCTAATAATTTGATCAATCTTCTTCGCTGCTAGTAATATTTTAATAAATTTTTCTAGACCATACAGAACTTCAACCAAAGGATGAGCAGAGAGAAATACAACTCAAACAAAAATAATTTTTTAAACAAGCCTTAAAATTTAAAACAAGTTATGGTGAAAACAGTCATAATGGTTCCAATAGGCAAAATTTGGTTTGAAAAAGAAAAATTACCTTCAGAGTCATTTCCTTCTCCAGTACTATTGTCACGTCTACGTTTTCTTGGGAATGCGCCACGAGTAAACTTGGGGGGTGGTAATGGATCCATACCAAGGACTTTATGGATTTGTCGAAATGCAATTAATCGCAAAGCATGCTACAAAAATAAAGATCCTCATTAAAATTTGACTTGTGTCGAATAATCACAGAGAATAAATAAACATCAGTAGGAGAAAGAGAAAAAGAGAGACACAGTAAGAGAAATAAGTAAAAATTTCACCACATACTTGTGCACTGGCTGTTATGTCTTCTCTTTCTTGATTAGTCAAGTTAGAAGCTGCATCAGTAGGATCTTTTTCACATGGATCCAATAAGCCTGAACTACCTATACACGGTACAAACAGGTTTAATAAATATATTTTAAAGGAAATCAATGAAAAATTTCAATTGAAAAAACGATTAAGGCAGAAACTTTCTTACCTGGTAGGAGAATACCAGAAGCAATAGCTTCAAAAACACGTCGCAGAGCATCACCAAGACTCAAAAGTTGGCCACTGCTGCTTAGAACTTTTTCCACTAGAAGTTCCATAGCCTAACAAAGAAACAACATAAATATATACATTAGACTTCGTCATAAATTAAAATCCTACATGAGAACCTTTTTATAAACAGATATTGCACCTACTTTTATTAATAGTAGAATCTACACCTACTTTTATTAATAGTAACAGATAATACAAAACATGCCTAGCACATTTAAATCTCAAGCGACTTCAAAAAAGCATATTTAATTTGAAATCACTAGTGCAGGTACACCCAAGCAACACAAAAACGCTATTAGTGTTGACTCTTGAGCAATGTAGCAGGGTGTAGTGCCAGACAGCCTTTTTTTCGTGCCCTCTGGCTTGACATTTTTACTGCTAATTAGTGAGTTTTTATACACTAAAAACTAACCTTTCTAGTGTAAACTTTATAAATGACTTTGGCCCTTGAATTAGTTAAAATCTATTTCCAACACAGAGCTCAAAAGCAGTGGCATAGAGAGGGTTACCGGCACCCAATGTGATCATTCGCGCATCACATAATTACGACTAAAGTGAATGAAATGATATTACTTAGTTACTCTCTAATCTGTAATATTTTAACAATACATAAAAATTATAACTTTGCTTTCTTTACTTTAGAAACATACTACATCCATTCTGTGTACTCCTACAATGCTGACGAAAGTTTTTGCTTTTTGGAAATTTACATTCAGTACTAACCCGTCAACGACGGGTACTTCAGCTAGTATATATAATATTGTCGATTTGAGATGGAATGACCCTGCAGACTCTACACCAAAAAGCATAGTATTCATTCTGAATTCAGTTTTCACTAATAAATAATACAGATAATTCAAGTTTTCTCAAGAAATGACACCTTTGCAATTGCAAAATACATCATTTAATTAAGTAAATAAAAAGCATACCCATCCATTCAAACGACTCCAGGTGGGTACACGCTGACACAAGTCTCGTAAAATTCGAATAACCATAACACAAGATTGCAATCCACTAGCTCTAGCCTATAAAAACAATTAGTCATAAGAGAACATTTAAAGTACAAAGAAAACATACCTGAATTGCTTTTATGAGAAGAAAATTTTAAAGGAAAACAAGTCTTAAAATTGAAAATCCACGAGCAGATCTCAATAACTATTACAGAGCCAAAATATCACTTTTGATATTTATAGAACAAAGCAATTTTATTGCATGATTTCACAACATTTTTATTCAATTATATTCATTTTCATTTCTGTTTGTTCAGTCTTCATAATTTTTTAAAAAGCCGTTTTATGTAATTGTACGATTTTACATATAACTAAAAACTTAAGGAAAAGGTTTAAGTGATACTTTATGAGCTTTAACCAAAAAAATCTGTTGCCATAGAAGTAACACACAATTTTATTGATTTTATTAAAATGCGCAGTTGGTTATATTCTTTCAAAGGAACCCACAGAACCTCTGATTTATTATACAAGATATACATATATTCTATACGACACCATTTTTAAATACACTTTATAGGTTCAAATGACTGCTTCAAATTTTCAAGTCTAATGAATTAATAAAATAAGTTAAAAAAGGGAAAAAAAAAAGCGAATTTGTATTTTCAAGAAAACAGAATTTTCAGCTAAATGCATAGCAATGGAGCAATGCACAGTTAACAATTATAATGAAGTTTAGAATACTAGCCTTTGTTTTTACCACACTCAGCAAGAAAATCCCAAGTATAGTATAGCATAAATAAACAAATATTAACTTTCAAAGACTAGTGGATAAAGAAGCAATCAACATTAAAAATTTATTAGTAATTAATTAAAAGAAAAACTGCAGGGAATTTTTTAAAAATAAAAACAGTACTGTTACAACAGTGAATTTTAAAATTTACACTATTAACCAAAATATCTTTGTAACACCTTTTTAAATATAAATAATTATGAAAGAAATAAATTGTTTAATTTATTTAAGTAATTTGGGCTAAAAGAAACTGAAGAACTATCAAACATAAATAGCACAGTTTTGTCCGAATTTCTCCAACTATTTCAAATTTATCAGGCATTTTTCATAAAATTTCCAAGAGTTATATATATATATATATATATATAGTTAGTGCATATATAAAATATAAAGTTACTTCTTCAATACAGCCTATTCTAAAAGATGAGATGATCTAAAGTCAGGGTGTCTACCAGGTTTCATAAACTGAATTTCATGACTTCTTCATGATTTTCATGGCCTTAATTAACTGTAAAAATTATTGTTGCATATGTCATTGTAACGTATAATTAACAAATACATATAGTAATGCTACTCAGCTTGGCAAAATGAATGCTTTGTTTATCTCCTCGGAAAGCATCATGAACGACTGGGGTTTTTCTCGAGTTACTCAAAGGTGGCAGTCTGAACACACCCAAAAACTAAAGAAAAGCAAACTACAAAGAGTTCTGTTCTGTTCATGATCGTCCTGCTTGCAGATATGACAAATCCACATTAATACAAATTTCCGGTGATGTCAAGACCGTTTCAAGCATCCATTTGATATCAAATGGCCTGGAAAGGGGATTTTTTCTTTCTTTCCAAATTGAAAAATTCATGACTTTCATGACCGGTAGACGCCCTGAATGTGTAGCACATCAATACAAGATTATTAATATCTTTTAAATCAGCACTTGCTGTTCTTGCATGAAATAAATAAAAAATCTGTGTTAATGAATTAGTAGTTAAAAAAGTTTTCCTGTTTTAAATGGGTAAATAAACAACCATTCTTAACAAATGTGGTTTAAATAAATTCCCAGATATCAAGTTGTGTATAATTATTTTTCCTGACTCTTTTTAGTGGTGTTTTGCATCCCCTTGTTGGCAAACGACCTTTTGGAACCAGATTACTAAACAATTATTACTGAAGGTGGCTCTAAAAAAATAAATAAAACCACCCACATCAACCCATTTCACCGTTGGGGTGTGGAGAATAACCAGATGTCCCCCCATTTCACAAGAGTTTTGGTTTGCAGATCCAGTCATCAAGCCACTGATTTTCCTCCACTTGATTTTCTTTTCAACGTATTCTTGTTAGTCATCCCTTGTGCTGTCCCATATTTGTATATCAGTGACAGATTTAACTTTTTAAAAGTATGAAACTCAACAGTTCAAGTTAAGCCTGATTTTAAAGATACACTTTCTTCAGAGTTTAGATGAACCTGTGGCAATCTTTCAAAAACAGGTACGAAGCAAGAGGCACTTTCTAATTTTGATGTTTTTGTGACATAGGGTAAGTGATGAGAGGCCATATAGTGCTTGTGATAAATAACTGTTTAAAATGATGTGTAATGTGTTTGAACGTGTCTCGTTATATAGTTACTGTTTATGCTAGTTACACAATGTGCTTGGTTATTTCTGTATTTTTAGATTGTGTAGTACAAGAGTAACATTATAATGGAATATTATATATAAATCAAATAGTAATCCCACAGGACTGAAACTGAAAAATTAATTATTTTTATTACAATTTCATGCTGCCATTTCTACAGGCCAAAAAGTAAGTTTTAAGATGAAGAATAAGAACCAGTGGTCATGGGCACTTACACCTATTGGCAAGAAGGAGCCTTAGTGCCCCCATATTGGTTGAGAATGAAGTGTTTTATCCCTAAATATGGTATCCTTCTGGTGCAAGACCCTTGACTTGTCCTCCCCCCTCCTCAAACAATCATATGGCCGCACACACTAGTGATATCTCAAAAGGTGAACTTCAGTTAACCATAAAAAAATGCATGGCTTTTTCAAAGTTTCATAAAAAAAAAAAAAAAAAAAGAAAAAAAATTCTGTCAAGTGCTTTTGTATTCTCTATCAAATTAGATCAAGGCTAGGAAGACAAGTGCCTCATTACATTGCCTTTTTGACATTTTTCTGTTTTAGCAACTAACAAATAACTTACAAAAGTATTGTGAATATCATGACTATAATTGTCATCTATGTAAGGTATTATATTAATTATCAAATATGATAAAGTATTATAGTGCTTACAATCTTACTTTTTCCTAATTTCTCTACTGAAATTAATTTATATTTGAATGAAATGTCAATCCCGCGGGACCATCAAATCTCAATCCTGAGAAACCATCCATACCTCTAAACAAGTGCAAAAATCTGCATTTCAATCAGACACACCCACCATCTCAGCAACTTATATAGATGATGGATTATTAAAAAGCAGTGAAAAAATCTTTTCCTAAACCACATCCGAATCAGATGTACGTGAAAATAACAAAAAGAAACTAGCCACATGATTTCCAACATCTCATGCAGCTATACTGGTAACCAAATAATCAAGTAATACAGTCGAGGTAGTGTTTGCCAGTCTTAGGCAAAAATGGAATCGGTATTCCAACACTATCAAAGCTAAGTTTTGACGAGCTGTGATAAGAGCTGGCGAAGATGTGAAGCGTAAAATAAAATCTATTTTGCAAGAAGAGAGAATTTCCTTCACTTCGACGGTAAGCGAATTGCAAATCACAAGCATCAAATGATAATCTTGAATAGATAGATCTCTCAGAGAAGTTATAGTGCATGCAGTAAAATGTTAAACTGGATTCTCATAGGGCATTTTTAATGCATTGCACAGTTTGCTGAATGAATTTGATGCATGGAAGAACTTCAAAATAATTGTATGTGACACAATAGCAGTAAGGACTGGACAAGTCAGTGGATTTGTTCAAAAATTAAAAGCTGCAATGTCACAAGAGGATTTGAGCAGCCACAGCATATCAGCAGCCAACATCATATTCTGAATAGAACTGTAAAGCATGTGTTACAGTTCTTTATTCCAAAGTCTTCCAACAAACCAACTCTCAACTATGAATTTGTAGGATGAAGTGATAAAACATTTTGCAGCAGTCCTACAATCCAGAAAGTGAAATGATAGCTGTTCCAAATCAAAAGATGTTTTTTGATTTCTGTGGAGCATACCTCATAGTTAAATGGAGAGGATTACAGTCCCTTCAAAATGCCAGATTGAATTCAATGCTATATATGCTTTATTTTGTACTTCCTCATTCCTAAATGGAGAATATCACTAGAAATACCCTGTGCTTTCATCTCCACAACGTGGCAGGAAGCCTGGTTTTCCAACAAAATGTTCAACGAAGATATCCACCAAGAACTGATGGACATTTCTAAATTAAATTGCCCTACAGCCAGGAAGTGCTTTGTCACTCATTAGAATATTGATAAATCTCTCACAGATGTACCACACACAAATATTTGTGCCAAACATGGGGTGAAAGAAATGGAAGAACTGTACCAGAAATGCAAAATGGATACGTATTTAAATCTGAAATTCATTTCAAACAATAAGTTAGCTGGAAGTACTGAAGTTTGCAACACTCATTCTTACTGGTGCGGAACTTTTTACGAATTGAATGAAATAAGTATTTTCTGAATCTATATTAAAAAGTTCATTAATATCCAACTACAGGCTAAATTTATTTTTTCTGTCACAACCCTACTAAGCAGTCAAGCAGGAAGGAAGGAGAAAGAATGGACATCAGTTGGCCTTCAAAGATGAGGCTTACGATCTCGAAAGACCTAGGCCACATTCACAGCGTGAAAAGGTAAAGATAGTATGTTAACGAGTAAATGCGCACCGAGGAAAGAATTAATACAACATTTCATTTTTCTTTTTGCTTTTCAAAAATGAAATTTCTGACAATTTTTCTTCCTTGGTAGATAACTAATAACAGTTGATATCGCAGTCCTATTTTCAAGGGCTCATAAGAGAGGTCTTTATTCTTCCTCCTATGATTGGCTA
The DNA here is from genome assembly GCA_038373885.1 of Cheiracanthium punctorium. Classification (NCBI taxonomy): domain Eukaryota; kingdom Metazoa; phylum Arthropoda; class Arachnida; order Araneae; family Cheiracanthiidae; genus Cheiracanthium; species Cheiracanthium punctorium. The sequence continues at coordinate 132,841 of JAWZYV010002449.1, forward strand.
GACCAGTTGTAAAAAACTACCAATATAGTCACTAGACACCGAACAGTTCCAAGTCAGGAATTAAGCTGTGATCGCTTTTTTCACAAGCTGCAAAAAGTCTCCAAAATGTCGTAAAAATAGAAGATATTTTTGTTAAAATGCAAAAAAAAAAAACTATTTTTAAACTCAAGTGTTTTCAAAAATAAATTAATAATGTTTTTCAACTCTGTACTTGTCTATAGTGTTCTTGGTTTTCATTAATATTTTTTTCAGCTGCTTAGAAAATATGGTTACCCTTAATTTTTGGAAGTAAATTGCTGTTTTAGCATTTTGTGAAGGGTATTTTGTCCATTTTTGCTAAAGGAATTTTTTCATTAGCTTCAACCCTGGTTCAAGTCTAGTTGGTAAGTTACCCACGATAATTATCTATAAGGATAGAATAGAACTCCAGGCCGTCTTTAAAATGAGACTGTCAGTGTGGACAGGCATAGGTAGACAGCAGTAGCTTTATGAATTCTCAGTATTAGTAACGATTAAAAACTTGATTACTTACTAAGGCAACATCAGTTTGCCTAATAATCCAAGATACTTGCTGTCACCTACTGTTTAAATGAGGGAAGATTAGCATTGCTGTCAATAAAGTTCAATAAATGAAATAGCCATGTTTAAGTGTAATAGTAGTAGTATGCTTCTTATATAATCATTGCAATAATCTGCTAAAATGTTATGTTGGCACACTAGGTTTATTTGTCGAAGGTAGGAATTGTCTGCAAAAATGATGCTATGTGTTAAAACACTGGCTACTAGTTCTGTCTTTAGAGTTTGTAAAAGTTATTTTGCAAACACTAAAGACAGCTTAATTTGTTAAAAATAGCTCAAGTCACCAATAAAAAAGAAATTAAAATAAGAATCAAACCAAATATGACTATTTAATAGAATTTGATCTAAAAAAGATTAATTGATAAAGAAACCACAGGCATCTACAAAATAAACCTAAAATTAAACTAAACAAATAAAAAAGGATGCTACATAGGAATAACTAAAAGTAAAATTAAAGAGAGGGAAAAATTAACACAGTGCCAATTTAAAATACAGAAATTAAGCACATCCCAGTCTCATACTACTCAAAAAGAAAAATTAACAATGACTTTAAATATTGAGAAGACAGACAATTATCAAAATAAAAATTATGGATTTTACACCAAAGCGGTTTTAAGAACTTCTACCACAGAAGTTGTTAATGACGAATCTCATGTGTGGATAGACAAGATATGGTGCCAGCCGATTCTGGACAAAGAACAGGAAATCAGTGGCAATTATCAGAAAAGCAGAGAGCAGTCTGGTGATCACTATGGTCACGATAGGTGACCAAAAAAGGAAATTTCTGCCTAGAATATTCTTTTAAATAGGTTTTATGGTATATATTTTTAACTTGAAGTTCTATTAGTAGTTTAAATGCTTCTGTTATTTAATTATACATTAAAATAAGGTACTGCATGAGGCTGCCACTTTTTTAAAGTATGGATACTTCAGTAATCGAGTGGGATGTAACAGATGTCTATTTTAACCGAGATGTTAAACTCAATTGAGTTGTAACTAACACAGTTGCCACCCAGATTAATGAGGAAGAACTTAGGTACAAACGTTAACCTATCAAAAATGTTGGATTATAATGCATCTTCCGTTAAAATATTTACTATCAAACATATATGCTAATCTGTCAGAAAATACATAATGTAGTAAAAAATTTTTTTTATTAACGATTGTCCATGTTATACTGCATAAGCAATATAACCAGGTTTAAACTTTGCAACCTAGTAGTAAGAATAACTAGAGACAAAGAACCTTATTTTATTAGGGGATAGTCTAGTCACAACATGATTAGAAAATCTAGACATGATTTGTTAGTTTTACATTTTGTGAGGATCTTGCACTATAATGGCCTTTAGCTTTTAATGAGGTAGCTAAACATATTCTAAATTTAAGAATGATTTTTATAAAAATTAATCATAATAGATCTTAAATATATTGTAGATCTAAAATAGCCTCATGATAATTAGAATATATGTATATCGGTAAAATAATTGATTTTTTTCTCTTTTGGTCTAAAATCAGCAATAAAATGTTAATTAAAAAGCAGTTTTAACGAAATCAACTAAGAGCAAATTCAGGTATGCCAATGCAATCTGCTGACAGTACCACTTTTCTTTCTTAATAAATATATCCTTTTTATTACGACCACATATATATGCAAAATACTACAGCCAACGAATTTTAGTCCCTAGTGTTTTTTCTCCCTTTCATGTACTTTTAAAAAGCTAATCATTTTTGGTTCACTCATGCATATATATTAGGTCTTAAATTCAGAAAGTGATTATGGATATTTGGTTTTGACTATTTAAAACACGAAGTTTACATATCCATAACCACGTTAGTTATACGATACTATTTAGTACACATTTGTATATCTACTTTGTTTTTTGTTTTGGACTTTCCAGCCTCATGTTTTGCAAGATGCACTTGCAATAACTGAACAACCTACTTTATTATGTTTATTTTACGCAATTTAACTATGTTTCAAACAGATTATTATACATAAACAGAAATATTTTTTAAGGAGTAGTATACTAGCTCAACAGTGAAATCCTCAATAATTACAACAGTTAAAACAGCTTAAATAAAATTAAAATGGTTAAAACAAACTAGATCTGTGCCATTTTAAAAAGTGAATACATAAATTTTAAGCCTGTATAAAGAATAATAAGCATAAGTGTATCCAAAATATCACAACATATCTTTTAACACTTGTTTTAGATATCTGCCTCAGAAATTAAAAACTGTTTTACAAGTGGGCAGCAATAAAATTACAAACTTTATATACTGGAGGAATTTAAAAGAAATACCAAATAAAGGAAATGGAAAAATACATGTCAACAAAAAAAAAAAAAAAAAAAAAAAATTACTTTAGAAAATTAATGGTAAGTTATTATAACTACTACAAATAGGTAACTATCAAAAGAAATGCACAAGGTATAATATGATGCATGGCGATATTCATTGGAAGCACTTCATGCTTATTAGCTGTTTCTACGACATATTTACAAAATAACAAAAAATTACCAAAGTCAAAACATTAAGCACATTATTTTAAACTATTCCTTTAATGAAAACACTGGGGGGAAAAAAATTGGCAAGAGGAAAGAAATATTTTAAGTTAAAAGACATCAGAGGAAATAATCTTGAAAGGTCTCACTGCATGAGCTTCAGTAAATATATATAGAAAATGTTAAAGCTTATGCTGAATAACAGTTTGAAACATAGATCTAATTAGATAGGGTACGAAACTATTACCGCTTGATGTTTATGGTTTTATGTTATGTCGCAGAGTAACCGCAGTTTTAACATAGTCATTGTAACAACAGCGTACATACATAAGGCTGAAAAGTAAAGAAAATTGCAAACCTGGAACCACTTGGCATGTCGTAAGGCGGCCAAGGCGTCCAGGCATTTCTGCCTGTCCAGTACATCCGGAGGGTCTTTAACAGTCTCTAGAAAACCAGATGATAGAAGACTGAGATTAGCACAAGGAGACTGAAAGGAATGGGTGTTTGACCTATGGGGGGTGCAAAAGTGTGCTGCCACCAAAAAAAAGTGTAACTACTAATAGTAAAATACCAAGGTGATACATTTAACGTGATACAGTTATTAATAATTTGTCATTAAGTGCTTTTAAAGAATGTTTCACATGAAATAAAACTATAAATGAAGACATAAAAATATTTAAACAACATTAAAATAAATCAGGTAAAATGATATTTAATTTACACTATTTTACACAAGAAACCACAATACCGATGCCACCATCTATCAACTGGAGATAAGTCCAGTAGATTTAGTGGTGATGTTATCTTAAGTAATTTAAATCTAATAAACCTTTAAAATCAAACCTATTTTAATCTTTCTCTCTATGCTTAAAAACAAGCACTTCACATTTTATAGGGGTGCATGATTAGAATTCTAAATTAATAAAGCAAATAACTTTTTAAATAGTATTTGAGAACGGAAATATCTCTCAAATAATTTTTTAATAATTATTGACAAAAGACTGCTTAAGTTAGACTTGAAGAAACACAGATTACAACACACAAATTCACCAGATTAATCAGCTTGAATAAAAGTTTCCTAAATATAAAATTAAATGCCTATCAATAGCACAGAACTCGACCAAGATTTTATATGCCTATGGCTCTTTTTTTGTTTGTTTGTTTGTGTCAATTTGTCCTGACAGAAAATGCTAGGTGAAAACCTACTTAATGGTTGTTTTTAGAAACCAAGCACAGTGGGAAACCTTGCATATGGGTTCAGACAGATCTCAGAAAAGACTTTAAGGATTCAAAATTATATACGATATCAAAAAAGGATTCACGAATTTTTTATGGCTGAAAATATACAGGAATTTAAAGTACTCTTTTCTAGGAACGTACAAAACCTATCCTGTGCACGTATGTATGAAAAATACATAAATTTGAAAGCAAGATTTACACACTATGTAATAAAAATCCGATGGCAAAAGTTTATAAACTAGTTTTGCTCTGGGAAAGAAATAATGTAAAAGCATTTACTTCATTTTTTAAAAAAATTATTTACTTATTTTTTAAAGTTTAATCAACTAATGTTCATGTTATGCATAAAAGCTCTTAATTATACTATTTATTTTATGGCACACATTCGCATAACTCATACCAATCTCAGTACATGTTTTATTCGTTGGATACAAGAAATGTGTTATTAATGGAACTAAATTAATACTGAATAAAATAATTCCCAGTAAAATAAATCATTCACCCAGAAAAAAAAGCAATACTATGATACACTAAAAAATCTTAAAAATAATGTTAGCAGCACACAAATTGGCATCCCCCAGAGTGATCAAAAATCCTTCCAGGTCAGCCACCCACAGCATTCAAACTTCAGGATGTTGTTCCCCTAAAGTACTTCAACAAAGTAGGTAACTAAAAAATACACATGTTACTTTCCACACTTAATAGTGTTGGTATTATTATTAAATTGGCTAATTTTACAGTAAAACTGTTAACCTAGCAATTAGCAAACATATTACTTTTTGAATGACTGAACAATAATTAATATACAAAATACACTAAAATATTTTGCTACAAGTATTAACAGATAAAAACTAAATTTATTACATGATAAATTGTAAGTTAATTTAAATTGTTTTATAAAAACATGAAAAGCTTTGATAATAAAAATAAAACTAACATTGACATTTTCCCTACATAAGATAACTTAATTTGTAAAGCACAAAAATTATCCATGGTTCAGACTCTTTTCGGAGCAAAAAAAATAAGCACCTTTTTAAGGACCCCCAAAATTTTCTTAAGTATGGTCTATCCACAAATGATGTCATGCTTGGAGGAAAGGAGGGCTGTGAAATTGTGACGAGGGGGGAGGGGGGGGGACAAGATGTGTGACATTATACATTTACATTAAAATAAAAACATTTAAAATCAGAAAATTAAATTTGATTTCTAGTATAGTGCTTTGTTTTTAAACTGTAAGTATATGTAAATGTAATACAGCATGACATGTGCCAAGGGTGGTATGGTGAAGTGTGAGCAGGAGGCAAAGAATATTTTTAAAAAAGGGTGACATCATTTATGGACAGCCCCTTATTACCAAATTTTAGATTTTCTTATAGTAAAGTTGGCAGGTTGTTGCTTTAAGTGCAAATGTGCCAATTTTCCAAAATTGAAAAGCCCACAATTTCTTGCACATGTATGTACAAGCAATTAATACAGACAAAATAATTCCTTTTTTTCTCTCAAGTAACATGTATGTCCATATACCGTAATTTATGGCAGAAACGCTGCACCCATCGCACCCACGAAAATGAGCTTTATTAACTAGAAAATTATCAGAAATGCCGCACCTGCAATCCTCTCCCTTTGAAAAAAAAAAAAAAAAAAAAGAAACATCGCACTGGGATGTATTTCGGGGGGGAGGGAGGAGGATAAGTGGTAAAAATATCTCCTTTCCCATATGTTTTAAAGTATTTACCGCTATTTTACGAAGCTTACAATATCCATTTTCAAATAATCAGTGTCCGATTTTATATAAAACATCAGTTTTTATATTCACAAAGGCGAATTTATAGAAATAAATAAATAACTTGTAAAAACTTCTTGCGTTCGCAAAAAGTTCGGACAGTACAGTATAGCACATGCTGATAAAGTGAAACAGCGATCCGATGAGCAGGCTCCAGTCAAAAGTAAACATTTTTTTTTTCTCCGCGGACGGCCAGCTGTTGATTACGTAATGAGTGTGCTTCAGCGAATTGTTTGTTTTAAGCTTTGAATGTTGCGTGTTGTTGATATTTCTATTCATTTATTACTTTTGATATTTATAACATTGGGGTTTATTTTAAAAGCACTCAGCGTTTCCTGAGCTTGCCAATTACTTGTAGTGTAGTCGAGTTTTTACTTTAATAATAGAGTAAGGCAGTGTTTATTCGGTACAGTGCTCCTTCACAGGGCACAAAGCCGCACGTCGAAAAAACAGAAATAACTTATAGATAAACTTTTTTTTTTTTTTCCGGTGTGTGTGTGTGTGTGTGTGTGTGTGTGTGTGTGTGTGGTAGAATGGTTAAACTCGCACCGGGCGCAACAGACTAGTTTTGGTTGAGAATCAGTAAGGCCCGGACTGGCTCCTAAGGGGGCCCTTGGCTATTGAAAAGGGGCTCTAACGTATGACGTCATCGCGTTACGGTACGATCAATATGAACGCAGCTTGAGGCTGGAAAAGGGGAACGAAAAGTTTCGATGGCAGATGATTTTACGGTCGATTACCACTAGAAATTAAGCACTTTTTAAGCACCTTGCGGCTATACTGAGAAACTTTAAGGATATAGGTAAAAAATTAAGTACTTTTTAAAGGCCTTAAAAATGAAAAAATAAAGTAAGTACTTTTTAAAGTATTTTAAGCCCCGTCCGAACCATGTTATCAAAAGGAATACAGACACAAACAGAATTTTCACCAAATAATTATGCAGATGTGAATTTGGTTGAAGCAACAAGCTAAATGCTCTATTTAATAATTAAATTGCATAGCACTTTTGTATGGACATTGAATTCTTAAAATTTTTTTACCAAAGAACTGTCCATTAATTTATTTTAAATTTAATCCGATTCATTGCAAATTTTCTGTATCTTTAAATTCCAGTGCCATCTTTTCAAATAATAACTAATCAAACTCTGAAAAAGAATAAAGATTATTTGGGTCAGAATTTAAGGGTATCTACCGATATAAGATTTTCTTGGATTTATCTAAATTTTCTGTCTTTTTATTTGAAAATTTGTTGACTTTTGTTCCTATTTTTTATTTTAATTTTACTTAAATAATAAGTAAGTATTTTAATTTTACTTAATAAATAAAATATCTTAAAATAGATATTGAAATGAATATGCATATATAAAGAAGTTGCAATGGATTTATCTTTGAAGTGTTTAGTAAAAACTTAAGATTGCAATTTAATGGGTTGTACATGGAACTGTACTTCTTGAATATTGTATAGATTTCTCAACTCCAGATATTCAAGGATTACTGTACATATAAATTTATACTCCCAAAAATAATTTTGGAAAAAAAATCAGGAAGAAATTGACATCAATTTGATAACTTATAAGAGAGTAATTGCATGTCTTTCAACTTATCAGAACTTATGCATAGTAACAGGGCGGTTTCAAATTTTTCATACTCATGTTCCCTCATATTTCCATGTTAGTGTCTTTACTACTAGTAATTTCTTTCATCGCTATCTTTTTACATATATTTAAATATTAAAATACATTAAATATAATTTAATAAAATGAATATAGGAAAATATTTTTTTTTTTGAGAAGTCTTGAAACAAAAAATCAAAATTTTGGAAAAATATTTTAGTTTTGGAGAAGCTCAAATGCATATTTGTAGAGAAAAGCATAGATTTGTAGCAACAAATTTCAATAAAGGTCATTTACAGTTTTTGCATGATCAAGACAAGCGTACACACACACTCATGCAACTAAAGCCATTTAATTGTGTATGTGAAGTTGATTAATAACTTTTTATATATTTTGCCCCTTTTTTACAAATAATAATAAAATCAATGTGCACGAAAATATTATTTGACATAACTGAATTCTAACGAAAACCATGTTTGATAATAATTTAGGATAAAATTAAGAACGGTTGGATTTATGTACCCATCCAGAGCGGTGGATCAAACAGCTTTTCAATGGGTGGGATCACATTCTGAATCGTTACGCTGTGCTCCGCACACTGCTAAAAAGTATGCGATCGGTGGAGGCAAGAGAATTATTACTAGATAAATTTTTATAATTTTCCCTCAAAGATTGGCCTTAAAAAAAAAAAAAAAATACCGTAAACGCCACACCTACTATTTTTTAACTTTTATACTCTTAAACGTCGTGCCGTTTCTTTTATAAATTACGAGATAATATTCGCTGTTCTGGCACAGATAAGGCCATAATCATATCGAATGTAAAGGCAGGTGGCCTTGTCTCAGTCTGCCGCAAATGTCATAGCTGTAGCATCCCTGGTGGTTCTGAAAATAAACTCTCCAGTAGATTGGAACCAAAAATCGAGATGCACAACTAGATGTTACAGAAATCTTATATATGAAATTTCAACATTCTACGACTATTAATTTTTGAGATTTAAGAATTAAATGCACACACACGTACACCAAAAGTCGCGTTACCTAACTATACGGTAGGACGATATTGCGCTTGAAATGGATGAATATTCCTAAAATTGCCATTCACCATAATGCATTGGAAATCTTTTGAGTGTTCCTGTAGCAGAAGTATAAATGATAAAGACACCTTTTTCGATGGAGAAATTCATTTTGTAACCCTTAACAGCACATATCACTTCTGAGTTTGAAGTAGCCTAATACCTCTAAAATATGCTGTAATGAATTTCTGCCCATAGAGCGTAATGTATTTAAAAATGTTTTGAGCGGCCGGCCCAGGAGATAAACTATCCAGTCGATTGGGAGTGTAGGTGCACAACTACATGTTACAACAATCTCAAATATAAAGTTTCAACATTCTACGACCAACAGTTTTTAAGATATGCGAGTTACGCACATACATACATGACGGAATGGAAAACTGGTCAAAATAGACTCGTGGTTTGTCAAAATGGGTTGCACACGCATTTATATGACTGTGCATGCTAGTGCACGATGAGACACTCCGAAAAAATTCTTAAACATTAAATTTAGAGGTAGTTAAAACCTGTTTATTTGTCGAAATCTGGCCCTCGAAATTTTCTGGGATCATATTACTTTGTTATACTGCATACAAGGAAATAAAAATTGAAGCTACTCCCATCAGGTCCCCTGATTTTTTCACATTGATGAAAGTACCTGACATTTCCATATTTTCCCTATCTGTGACCACTCTGAGTAGAAACAGAAAAAGCCTCCCTCCACGCTCAAATACAAAGAACCATAAAATGTGTAACTTTCTCTTAGAATTATTTCCCTGAATTTTGTATCACTCATTTCATATTTTTTCTAGGATCTCAAAATATAACTAAAATGAATAAACAAAAATTTGAAAGTTCAAAATGCCTTATCAGAAGGGAGGTTAGTGACGGGAGAGTGTTTTCTGAAGTACTGAAAAAACAAATATGCACCAAGGAATTCACTGTATTTCATTAGTGTATTTTTTTTGGATTACCACCAAACTCATAAAGCATCTATTTTAATTAGAAAAGCTCTTTTATGAATATTGAAATATAACAAAAAGCTCATTAGATTTGTATGGATGTGACAGTAGTGTTGAGAATTTGCCGAGTTCATTTGATCTAATTTTTGGTAACTTTGTGATTAGTTTATTTTTATAAACAATAATCTGACATTATGGGAAAATCTAAGCTGTGTTAAGAAAGCAGTGCACCAAATAAAATTTACAAAATAGCAAAGTCACCACAAAATAACTAGATAAATATTAGCAGAATATTATGTTAAACACGTTAGAATTAATCATTACTTAATGGTGAAATCAATTTAAATTATTAAACATCTCACAAACTTTAGATTTATTCTAAAATTCTAGCTTAAATTTAAATATACCTTAGTGATCATAAATACAAATAATCTTAGATTACATTCTATAATTTGTCTTAGCAGATTGTACCAGTCATTCAAAAAAGTTTCTAATAAAAATTCTTTTAATTTCTAATAACAGATTTTATGCTATAGATTAGATTAATTAAAAAAAAAAAAACTTTCCTAAGTCAAAATTCATACCTCCAGAAGCAGCATTAGTCTCTGTATTTGATTCGCGCATGACAGGAGAAGTCAGAGTAACTGTAACTGTTATCTTTGGTTCAGCAACAGTAGAAACTATTATGGCAGCTTCCTCGATACATCTCTTAACCTCATATTTTTCATCAGGAGCAACAGTCTAAAAATAAAGATATAATTCAGTCAAAGACATAATTCTAAGAATTCCATATTATGATGGGATCAAGAATTTTCAATGCAGCATGCAAATTCCCACAAGGAAAGATACCATAAAAAAACACTTACAGCCAATTGCTTGGGAAGATTTTCTATCACTTTTTCTAGTAGAGTACGTGTTGGCTTTTCAGCACACATAACGACTAACTGCACATTAAGATCTCCAGTGAGGACAAGTCCTTTAGCAAGTACCCCTACACGCATGACTCCCTTCAAAACACGATAGGGCTGAGCAGCTTCTTTGTTTTCTTTACTTCTGAAACACCATAAAAAATTTAATTTCAATAAAAAGTTAAAATTTACATAATACAGAAATTTTTTCACAAATATTATTCATTTTAGAGAAGACAATAGTGAGTATGTTATCAGTAAAAGTTTTACTCACTCGCCAACCACAGGTTTAACATCCTTTTTATCATCAGTAGGAGGTTTAACAGGAGCAACTACCTCTCTAGAAAGATTAGACAAAAGCATTTTAGATTATGATAAGCTTACACAACAAAACTATCATTTAAGTTAAAGTTAATACAAGGGAACTGATTATGTGTGTCTGCTAAAGTTTGTTGTCACCCAAGTTATTTCTGAACAGCAAGAGATATAGTCACAGAAGTAGAATCTAGATTTAGTAAAGCAGTGGTCCACAACCACTGGGCCATGGACCAGTACCAGTCCATACATCAAATAGTACCAGGCTGCTGAAAGAGCATTAAATTATCAATTTATTGTGATGTATTTCACTAGGGTTTGTGTGACTTTAACATAAATGCACATTTCAAGGGCATAAGGAATACACTTTGGGTGTCATTGTCTGCTGCCCAGAGAACCATGTCCTTGCAAAAAAAAGTCAGGGTTCTCGTTCATTAAGTGAATTAAAATTATTAAATCAATTTATATTCATTTTTTAGTGTAACTGTATTTTATTTTGAAAATATGTTTAAATGCAATTAAATATTAAAATTATTTAATCAAAACAGTCAAAAACAAACAACTTCCATTCAGCAGGCTGCAGTAAAATTATCCAACATTGACCGGTCTGCAGCAACAGAAAGGTTGGGGAGCACTGTAGTAAAGTATGCAAGGAAATTGCTTACAGACAAATCTGGTAGGTAAATTCAGAGTTTGTATCCTTACCTCCAAAACGAGTTGAGGCATGGGAAGAAAGTCAATTTTAAAGTTGTTCAGCATACTGATTTAGTAAGAGGGGAAAAAAAAAAAAAAAAAAAAACTTAATTTGCAAGCGATTCACACTAATTTGCACAATAATGCTACAGATTAAAGGCATTAAAAACGTTTTTTTTTCATGCTAAACATATTTAAAAGTATTTTCTGTCAGCAACAACGCACATATGCATGCTGGTCTGCTATTCCCACTGCAAGTTAAATAATATGGCTAGTGAAACGCTGGCAAAAGTATTAGTAATGTGTTTTTACATCTTCAATTTTTAACATTAATATGCTCAAGATGCCTTTTCTCACTAAATCGTTGATGCCGAACAAATTTGTAACTGACTCCTTTCCAGTATTTCATACCGTTTGAGATACTTACGCTAACTCCAAATTAAGCGCACTGTAAGCTTTTTTTTTTTTTTTTTTTTTTTTTTTTTTAAATTAGCAGCGCATGTCAACTTTACTATACATAGATCTCACTTTACATAATACAGCTATCACCGTAAGAAATTATTGAGGGTGGGGGGACCAACGGACTTTAACAGGCACACTGTATATAATTTTTTAAAACAAATACTTCAATTAATTCTGTAATACAAATATTAAAATTCAGTTAATGCATAGCTGCCAACCTATCTTGTTTTAAAACAGGAAGATTTGGGTTTAAAAAAAAAAAAAAAAAAAAAAGTAGATTCTTCCAGCGAAGTTTTTATACTATACAGGCATAAAAGAATCCGAAGTTTGCTGATTAGAAGCAGCACCAACTTGTTTTGGCCCAAGTAAAGATTTGCAGCTTTAATGACAAATTGTAAAAATGAATTTTTTCTTTTTTCATCCACACAAACAATCATAAGGATTCATGAAGATTGAATTCCCACATCTTTATATATTTTCCCATCATTCTGAATTAGGAAACAACTTTTAAGGATCATGAACCTGCATGATCGGCAGCGTTAAATTGTGCTGTTAAAGTCTATAAATAAGCACTTGGTATTTAACTCGTGTGAAAAATAGTCGATAGCAAGTAGAAGTAATTTAAAATTTTACTACCAACTTGCATTTTTAGTATGTTATACTTTTCTTGGTGCTTAACAAATTAGCAGATGTGTATTAGGGTTGCTTGATGCTACTAGGATGGCATATGCATATAGGTACTGCCGAATGAGCAAATGAAAGAGTGAATAGGGAAAATGTACGAGAAAATGGAAAGAAAAGCTTTTACGTAGGGGCAAGATAAGGTCGGCTGTAACAGTTGAGAAAGGCTGTTTTCAAAATGTGAAATTAATTGAAATCTTCACACTTCTTACTTTAAAAATATCCTATTTGTTATTTTTTCTTTAATTTTTAGCAGTATGTATGGGACAATGGCAGGAAAGTAAAAAAGGAAAGATTTAATCTTCCTGCAGGAAGACAGAAAAAAAGTTCAAACTCAGGAAGTCTTCCTGGAAAACAGGAAGCGTTGGCAGTTATGGTTAATGATTTATCCCATAACAAAAAATAAAAATTGTTCTGTAGTAATTTTTTACATTTGGCATGGAATATGCAGCTTGTAACATCTAACATTTGAAATCTAATAAAATAAATATAATTCCAGTTAAGAGATTAAAAGTATATAAACAGGACTCCATAATAATAAACAAATCTACAATTTTTTTTTTTTTGATAGAGTATTCAAATTTACCAAATAAAAAAATCTTACTTTTTATCAGTCTTCTCAGTTAAATAGTCAGACACTAGTTTTAGGGCCTTCTCAGAATTAGTAATGATTTTTTGTACAGCATTCAGCTCTTCTTCCTTTGGGTAGATTTGTGTATGTTTGGCCATAACATGGCGATCATCAACAGAATCAGGTCTTCTCTGTAAAATGCAGTAAAATCAACAAGCTATTTACAAAGTGGGAGGGGACGAGAAAGAAAGAGCATTTAATAAAAGAAAACATACTGTAGGAGGTCCCATGTTTCCACCAGGCATACCCATCATATAACCTCTAGGAGGAGGAGGTGGAGGCATTGGTGGACCCATTTGAGGTCCACGTCCGAAACGCCTGTGCCATTCATAATACTCTAATTCATCTTCATAACGCCGTCTTTCTTCCCAATAAATGCGCTCTTCTTCTTCCATTAGCCTACATTAATTGTTACTTTTATTTATTATCTTTAAAACAAATACGTAATGCCATACATCAAATATTTACACAGTATTCTTTTTCCAAAAGAGAAGAAAATACATCTAATATATCATTCATCTAAAAAAAAGTTTGTTTATTTATTATTATTTTTTTTGAGAGATTTGATGAAATGTCAGTTCCAATATTTACTTTACTGATGAGTAAGCAGGTAAAACCTATCCACCCCCCCCCTTATCGCAATTTTCTTAATGCAAACCAATAAACGGTGGTACCCAGAATATTTCTATATAATACTGAAAGTTGGAAAAAAGTATGAGAATCGAATACCTTAAATATTTTGTACTTTCATCATATACTTGGATAACAAAGCAATCACAGTGATCATTAAAAAAAATCATTTTTAATCATCAGAAAGTACACCAGGAAGATAAAGAATTAAATTTTGAGCAAAGACTACGAAATCAGAATGCTGTACTCATTCAGCACCCACAAAAAATAAATATGCCCTTTTTGCAATTTAAGCAAATCTTTCATTGCCTATTTATGTTTTGGGCATTTTTTTATTTCAAGATTTTAAATGCCCGTATCAAATCCACATTCTGGATGTATGGCTTCAAGTTAAGGTGCTCCATTAACATGCCCCCCCCTCATCTTAATCAGTGACATTTCAATCAAACTTTCAGATGGAGATGTTACCTACTATGCAGATATGAAGATAATTTTTATAATTTGTCAAATTTTATAAAGAGAACTGAAGAAAACTACTTTGAAATAAAGATGCAATTCTGTTGTGTTGAAAATGTATGCACACGTGTGGGTACAGCTAGATGAGAAACAGGATTCATACAAGTGTACATGGGAAAAAAAATCTACATTTTGTTCATTTGCAAACTGCTAATTTTTTTCAGTACTTTTTCCCTTTTGCAGCAACCTGGTAATTCCAGATAGTCAAAATGATTGAACACCAACATTCAGATGATAAATGAGACGGCAAATAACGAGGCTAGAAGTAGTCCGCTATCAAGCCCAGATCTCTAGAGTTCCCCTATCCTTGGGACTAATTTTTATATCTATGACATTACCAATTAGTTTTTCAATAATTTTGAAAAAATTTATTCCCCCAAATCAGCAAAGGACACCCAAGTAGTTAATCATACGAGTTCAAGGGAAACTAAAATTTAAGGCACCAGCATGGCCTAGATTTAATAATGTCTTAAAATAATGAAATGCTTACAATAAATTTGTATTTGATATGTACTACTCTATACTCTGGCAAGTACTGAACACTCAGTAATATTTTAGCAACACTGGTGCTAGCTCACCTGTATAAAATATGCAATTTTCTAAAAATTGTAATCAGTTTCTGAGAATTAAACATCTGATTTGAAATTTTATTTTAACTGATATTAAAAGAAGCGAATTAAAATAACTTAAATCATATGAATATAAATAAAATAAAATACAAGCAATGACAACAACAACACAACAGAAAATCGTTCCTGTACGTTTATAAAACACAAATCACAATTATCAAATCGGAATGGGAGAAAAGAAAATTAGAACATTTTACATTCTTCATATACTTGGATAACAAAGCAATCATAAAAATCATTAGAAATTTATTTTTAATCATAGGAATGTACATCAGAAGACCACTGGATTTAAACAATAACTCAAAGCAGTGAGCGTATCATATACTTTAATTTTTTTTTTTAAATTCTTTTTCATACACATACAGAAGAGGAGGAAAATAATAATAATAAGAAGAAGCAATGTATTTTAAGAAAAGCCTTCATGTACTTGGATAAAATATAAATCACAATTATCATCAAGCGTTTGCTTATAATCATTAGGATGGAGGAATGGGAAGAAAAGTAAATGTGTATACTTCACATTCTTCATATACTTTGATAGCAAAGAATCACAAAAATCATTAAAAAGTTATTTTATCATAATATATATCAGGTGAATATTATAAAAATAATAATACAATGGAAAATTTGTGTGTACTATTAGTTTAACACTTTTTACACCAGCAATTTGCATTGCATTTTAAGCAAATCCTTCATGTACTTGGATAATACATAAATCACAATTGTTATCAAATATCTGTTTATAATCATAAGGATTGGTGTTGTAAGTGGAGTTGTACTTAATTCCAAGATAAGTGAACACTATAAAATAAATAACTTCAACTGCATGCACATTTAGCATTCATTTACTTACATAAAAATTTACAGCAAATAAAACTAAACCTATGTAAGTACATTCAGCTAAAAAGTTACTTTTCCTAACACTTAACTTAATAGAGATTTCTGACCAACAATACCTCATTTCTTCTCTCCATCTCTCTTCCTCGCGTCTTTTATAATAATCATCCATTAACTGTTGGCGGCGCAATCGTTCTTCTTGGATCTTGCGGTGACGTAAACTGGGTTTGATATCCACAACAAGATCAGGATTTACTTTTTTCTGAAAGGAATCAGAAATAAGGGAAAAAAAAAAAAGAATATAATGCAACTTTGCATAAAAATAGAAAGGATTCACAATAGGAAAAAGAAATGCTTTTAGATAAAGATTCCGATCTTATTGCACATATACTTAAATAAAACAAATTTATGATCAACATACCTTGTACTGTAGCCTGTGACGTCGACCTTTCATATGCATTTCTTTTGCATTAGGATCATTAAACTTGCATTCACAGAGCTTACACTGAAAACTAACAACTTTCCCCTCTTCATTTTTGATTTCATCAATATAGTCTTGACCTTTATATTAAAATAATATGTCAAGAACAATTTTTACAAAACTATTTATGCACATATTTTAAAGTACATAAGCAAGCATGCAAACTTTATACTTACCAACAGGTTGAACTTCGTTGTCATCCTTAGTTCCATCAGCTTCTAAAGAATTATAAATATACATATATAAAACATTAAATGAAATAACAGTACTGCCGTTAACAGGAAAATTTTAACATACTTACATATTTTTCTATGAGAAAAAGCACACATTTATAACAAAAATATACTAATTTCTTAAACAATCAATATTGTTAAGAGCACTGTACTTCCCTGACTGGAATACCCAAAAATTACGATTTATGCATTAAAGTTTAATTTTTTTTTTTTTTAACTATATTCCGTATACAGCACTGTTTACACATTTCATTTGGTGATCGTTTTGGCACCATTGTAGGCGAGGCACAGTGGGAGTGAAGTACCCTGCTGGTGGTAGTTTTGACTGGCAACCATGAAAAAACGTGCATCGTTAGTTTGGGAATTTGAAATTGTTTCATGTTATGGAAGGAAAAGAATGAAATATGTTATTGTATGAAAAGAACGTGTGTGTTTGTTAAAAATATGGTGTGAATATAAAAACTAAATAAAAGAAAGAATGTTGGTTTTACATTATAAGCCAGTATATGTGTTTGTTAGAATGTACTGTGATTATAAAACAATAAAAGAAAGCATGCTGGTTTAATGTTAGGATGTGTGGATGTTAGGGACATTTCTGAGAGGTTAATTTAAAAAAATACAGATAAGTGCTTTTCTTAAAATGAATCTTCGTGATGTTGGAAGTTTTTTTATGTGAAATTTAAATTGATATTTAATGTTTTTATGTTTTCCTAAGTGCTATTCTAATAATACTGACTTATATGAGGTGTACAACTACGTTGCTTAATCCACTGTAGTTTTTTTTTTTTTTTTTGAGTTAGAAACACTATTGTTTGCTCAATTTTAATTAACTGTTCCTGAATTTGCATACATTTTTTATGTTCAATATGAACTGTGTATTTTGTTTTAATGTTTTTTTAGTAGAATTTATGAGCAATTTTAATGCGTGAAAATTCCTTGCTTTGCTGATGGTGCAAAATGGCTGGCGACAGTAGGTGAGGTACACATCGTCTTGGTCGATTTACCGCCCCCCCTTTTTTTAAACAAATACTGACCAAAAACTATTCTGTTGAGCTTACTAATAGAATTGAAGCAGTCTTATTGATGTACACAATTATTTCACAAGACTGCATTTATCTCACAGAACATTATTGGTTTTTTTTTTTTTTTTTTTTTTTTTAAAGGTATAACTTAAAAATCTGTGAACTTAAGACTCTTCTGGGGAAAACATTCATGCTTGATTTGTACTGCTACTGACAGAAGCTTGCAATTCTAAGTGTTATGTTTGCTTCAAAATTTTTTGATTTATCATAGAATATTTATAATTAATATATAGCACTATTATAATTAATATATAGCACTAAACATTTCTGGATAAAATTAATTTATTTTTGGGTTTTAGTTTATTTCTCTATAAAATAGTAAGTTATTAAAAACTCCTTACTTTCTTCTTCGACTTCTTCCTTGCTTTCGGCAGTTTCTTCTGCTTTAGCTAGAAAAATAAAACATTTTTTAAGTACTTGTGATTTTAGTTAACTTAATAGAAGAAGAAAAAAATCAACAGAGTAGCTACCCTGCTGATTTAAAATCTAGATTAGTTCTAGGATTAATTAATACATCGAAAATTAAAATGAATTCTGCATGAATGGAATCAACTGCACAAAAATATTCTACAGCACGAGAAATTTCAAAATATGTATTACTACTATGATTTGCTAACTACCTTATATTTCTGCAAGATAAGGTATAAATTTTCACATCATTGTAGTTTTATCATTTACTTTCCTATAAAGCTTTCAACAGTTTATGACAATTTAATTTACAGAATGGGGCCTGCCCATATGAACCTTTCCAAAAAAAAAAAGGATAAATTGTTTGCTTTAGATTCTGATGAATGATTTATATCTTTTTAAGAGTTTTATTTATTTTGGCTAGCTATGTAGTAAGATATGTTCAGAAATGCAGCTACATGGTTGCTACAATTAAAAATAAAATAAAATAAATAAATTCCAGAACTTTTTGCGATAAAAATCCAGACTATTTTTTTACGTTTAGGATGTCAACTTTGCATACTTTATCTCCAGCTTCCCAAAGTAAGGTTAAATGTTGATTGTTTACACAAACACAGGTTGCTGATAATTTTCCCAGGTTTTGAGCTAAAATTTATGGATTTTCCCTAACTTTTTTTTTGCTAAAATAAAATGACCTTGACTTTTCTGGGTTTTCCCTGACTGGTAGCAACCCTGAGCTATCAAAACATTGTTTCATCTGAGCATTTAATATATAGCATCTCCTTTTTT
The DNA here is from genome assembly GCA_038373885.1 of Cheiracanthium punctorium. Classification (NCBI taxonomy): domain Eukaryota; kingdom Metazoa; phylum Arthropoda; class Arachnida; order Araneae; family Cheiracanthiidae; genus Cheiracanthium; species Cheiracanthium punctorium. Next base: position 151,870 of record JAWZYV010002449.1, read on the forward strand.
AAAAATTCAAATATTTTGCATTTTACTATTATAACTACATCTGAAAAGTCTTGTAAAAGCTAGTTACAACACACAGCAATTACTAATTTTGCAGTAAAATCTAAAAAAGTTTTCCAAAAGTAGAATGAATTTTACATTATGATGTTTACCATTCATGAAAATCATGTTAAAAAAAAATAATACAACTGAAGCATTTTTAATAACACAAAAGTAAATTGCCATACATTAATATGACATAAAACTAATATTACAACATCATACAATGGATTCAAATGTTAAAGTACATAACCAGGGTTCATATGCTTCTCAAATAAGATTAAAAATATTCTCTCTCCCCACATAAAAATATAGCTTTTCTCTTACTTAAATTAAAAAGAAACTGCAATGTACACACGAACCAAACTGTTTTGCTCCGTTACAATGCTAGTTACAAAAAGTGGCCTTACTCAGACTCAAACTAAAATAATCAATTTAAAAACACCAAGAGGGAATTTTAAAAAAAGTGAAGAATTAAACACATGATTGAAAGTTAAATTTATAATGTCTATATCCTACTTCAGAAACTTTCATAATCCTTTTCCAAAGCAGGGAAAAAATACATGGATATCTAGAAATTCTTAGTATCCTATGTGAAAAAAAAAATGCAAATTTAAATAAATATTACAAACCAAGAAAGGGCAAAATTGAAATTTTTTTCAATTAATTCAACTTTATTTTTCAAAAATCGTTTTATCAAATGATTAAGTTTTCAGGCTATTTCTAGTCAAAATCATGATGTATTAAAAATCTGCTAGCAATGTAGAAATATAAATTCATAGGGAGGATAGTTTAAATATAAAACTGATTACAAGACATTTAGTAGGATTAGTAAATAAAATCCTTTTTAAGACATTGGCAAGCGCTTTGAGGAATCGTATGAACCCTGATAATACACATATATTACATTAAAATTCTGCAATACCCAAGTATACAAATGTTGAACATGAGAACAATGTGTACAAAACCCTGCACAATGAAGTATTTCTTTAACTATAGAAAATACAGTAAACATTTAATGTTATCAAAATAAAATACGGAAAATATCCATAGTTTAAAAATAAAAATTTTGGGTACTTTATATCCCCAGAAATATATTTTCGAGGAAATGGGTAACTTTTATTTTTAAACCATTTAATGTTACTTGTATCTTGTAGAAACATCTTAAAGAATGTTTCTACAAGGAAGATTAAGACTTAAACAGCAAAATTAAACATGTACATTTGATTAAAAAGTTTTTTTTCTTAATGTTATGAAATACTGATGTATTTTATAAGGCAGGATCAGTCCAATATTGTATGTTCATACCAACAAATGTTATCTTGGGTGGTCCAGCTTTCTTTGAATTTCCTTTACCAGAACCAGATTTATTTGTTGAGTTATTAGTACCTGTGCTCAAAACTTGAGGTTCTGTAGATGGGATGGGTTTTCCCAACTTTGTATGAAGTTTCACAACCTAATAAAGAAAAATAATAATTTTGTAAAATCATTTAAATTTCACTCCTAATTTCTCCCCCATGAGAACAGAGGAAGATAGGACAAAAAACTTAACGTAACAGTGGTCGATGCAGATGAAAACTGGGCCCTTATTGCAGCTCCTCACAAAAATACAATCGATGAAAATGATCCCTTCACAAAAATACAATCTATAAAAAGTGGCCCCTTCACAAAAATAATCTATTAAAACGGCCTCTCCACAAAAAATACAATCAAAAACGACCCCTTCACAAAAAATACAATCAAAAACGTCCCCTTCACAAAAATATAATCGATTAAAACGACCATTCATTGACATTTTATCCTACTTTTTAACCTGTTTTATCAATTCTTTTAACAAAAAAAAAAAAAAAAAAAAAAAAAAAAAGACTAAGCGGCATGATAATTCACAAAATTAAGCAGTTTTCACAAAAATGGGACGCCAGAAAAAATTCCTGGATCAACCCTTGCTTAATCAATATTAAATTTAGAGATTTTCAGATATGCATTCCTCGATCAAGGAATTTACAATATTTACATTTAAATAGTTGCCAGCAGTCATGTTTAAAAACTTTGATAAAATTTATTAATAACACATTTAATTTTTTTAAAAATAAATTTTTGTAAAAATCTTAATCTAAAGTTATAAAATTTTTAAGTAATTTCTTTTTCTGTGAAATCAAGCTGATTAAATTTCAAAAGAATTTAGCTATAGCCAAACTAAATTGATCATGCATAGTGGAAAAAGTAGACACGTAGATAAAAATATTGCATTTTTAAAAATTAATTGTAGAGAATATAAAGATACCTTTTGATGCTTTGCTCCTCTTATATGAGCAGCATATGCATCAGATCCAGTACACGTTACATCACACAATTCACATTTCAGAGTTGTTCCACCTCTTGACACATGGTGCACGACTGTTCCAGCTTTTGCTGCAGCTTCTTTCTTTTTATGTTTCTGACCTTCAAGATGCTCTCGATATGTCTGAAACAGTAAAGGTTAGTTGTAATCCTAAAACATACACTAATATGATTTTTTAAAAACTGAAAATCTCATTTTCAGCAATAAGGAGAACAGGTACATACCTGTGGACCAGCACAACTTATTTTGCATACTTCACAATAATGCAATTGTTGAGGCTTAGGAGGAAGTTTTGGTCTTGCCATTCTAATTGGCCCCTTTTTAAATGACATCCAATTATTAGCATGAACTTTTGGGGTTGTGACTGCACTAGTTGTAGATGATTGTATAGTTTGGACTTGCTGTGGTTGCTGAACAACAGTAGATTGGGCTGCTGCTTGCACTGGTTGAACAGTAACTGATGGCTGCTGAACATATATTGAAGCTGCTGTAAAATAAATTAGTGTGTCATCTGATGAAAAATGCGACACTTAAAAAAAAAAAAAGTGTTGTAAATGGCATACCTGCCAACCTGGGAAAATTAACACCAGTAAAATCTTGTGCACATTTCAGTAAATTTCCACCTCATATCAGTAAAACTGAGTTCATTTTTTGTTAATAACTAGTGCTCTTGTTACTACTTGTTAAACTAAGTTTATTAATTGTCAAAATGCTCTTTAATATTATTTTCATTCACAACTGAACCTGCTCTACTTAGTGAAGTTTTTTTTCCCCCTTCCTGACTGATTTCCGGGGGAAGTGAGTTAAAAATTTAAATTTAAAATAGGAATAACTTTTTATTCTTGCAGAATTGGAGCTTTAAATGAAAGAGTACTAAAGGAAAAATATTTATTCTCAAGAGGGATGGAAAAGGATTGAACTGAAAGTCTGAACCTGCCTTATTCAATGCTGCTTTTTTTTTTTCTTTTCTGGTTTCTTCGAGAGAGGAGGGGAAGGGGAGGTAAAAAATTACATTTAAAATCAAAATAGGAATCTATTTTTATTCTCACGGCATTGGACGAGTGTTGAAGGGAAAGTATATATTCTCTGGACGGATGGGAAAAGATTACACTGAAAAAAATTCAGAACTTTTAATAGCATTAGTTTCAGATTTAAAACAAAATCTACATTTCTGTATGGAAAAGTAGGGAAAAAAAAAAAAATCATGACTTTACAGAAATTTTCATGACCTTTATACGTCAGACATATTGATAATTTTGACATGTAACTAAACATACTTAGATAAATATTACTAAAATATTATATTTCAATATCCAACAATATAGTTATGCTGATCCCCGACTCTCACTAACAATTCAAGTCTACTTTAAAAGTCTGCGCTATTTTAAATAATCAGAAAATCCCCGTTCCCTCATTTTAAAGCGATTTTCTGCTCTACTTTATTTCCGAGAGTAAAAAAAGTATATCATTTGCATGACCAAGTTTGCAGTTTCAAGTGACAATGACGTCATACTGAAACCATAGTTATCAGGCTTTTAAGGGAAAATTGTGATTCCAATTAGTTTAAAATAGTTTCTTTGGATAACATAGTTTAATTTTTTTCTCCCATTAAAATAATCGTCTGCTTGAAGCATTAATATAAGAGGGGCTGTGCACACAAAACAAAATTTTTGCATACAAAAACTTTCTGCGCATTTGCAGAAGAGCATAAATTTAATTTGGGTATATAAGAAAAATTGAATATGAAGTTATTTATTTTAGGTGGACGAACATTAAATATATTGAGTATAGACATATTTCCATCAAATGTTTTTATGCTGCCCATTGTAGTTGTGCCTCTACCATGGCCTTTCACTTCTAGTATTTAACAGCTTTACAAAAAATTAAGTTAGGAATTAAAACAAACAAAATTAAAAGGTGGGCACTGATAATTAATAATTAAAAAGTGTGGGACATTTAAGTAACATCCTCCTCCTACTCTAACGAAGTTCAATCATTTCACAGATGAGGTGAAAGTCTGTCCATTGTAAAGTTGCCATTTCCTACTAAATAGTGATAGTTAAACATGATTCTTATTTTGGACTAGGAAAAAGATTCTCTTTGAACAGAAAATTCCCTACAATGAATGAGGGAGGATTAAAAAGGAACTAGTGTTTCTATGAATGTGTGTGGCATTTACCTGGAAACTCTGATGAAAGGTTAAGGGTGAACAATTTCATTGCTAAAGCTTTCTTTGTACACACACACACACACAAAAAGAGAGAACAAAGAACTATCCTACCCAGAAAAAAAAACGTGGTAGAGTGCAGTAACAAGATAAATAAATAAATAAAATAAAATCTGGCAACACACACATTTACTAGGCTTAACAGTCATTCTGCACTTTAGAAGATAGAATACAGTGTTTTTAGTGACTGACAAACTTCTTTCCACAAAAATTGACAGGAAGAATTTTACAAATATATGGTTTGAATTTTATAGAGGAGAGGCTATCCTAACAAAAATCTTTCTCGCAAGAAATTTATAGCATGTTTAGTTACATGAGGTAAAATGGGTACCCAAGTATTTAACAACCTTGAGCGATATGTTTAAAAAGATTTTTAACTGTCTCTAAGAAAAAAATTAAAACAAACCAGAATAAGTAGTTGTTGCTGCAGAACTATTATAAGCCGAACTATAATTAGTAGCTGAGTTTCCAGATGTAGCTCCAGTAGAGTATAGGTAAGACGCAGCCGCTGGCTGAGCTGTTTGAGTCTGCGATTTAGCAGCAGGTGTTTGGCGAGAATTGTAACTAACATTGGTTGTAGTAGAATACACAGGCTTATTACTGCTCACTGAAAAATAAAAATGATTTATTAACATAGCAACCTCAAGCAAAAACAAAAGTTAATTTACATTTTAAGCAAGGGTCTGAAATAAGTCTTAGTATCAAATAACTAAAAATAATTACCAGTTTGATAATGTGGAGTCTCAGCAGCTGAATACTGAACTTGAGTTTGGTAATATGTTTGAGCTTTTTCATAGGTAGTCTGAAACAGTAATAAAAATAAATAATAAGTATGCTTGTTTTACACACATATGTAGAGAAAAGAGGTAAAGATACCTACTTGTTGTCGAGATGCATATGGATAATTAGTTGTGGTGTGTGTTGGTTGTTGGTAATTTTCGTATGTGGACTGACTGGAGCGCTGAGCAGTAGCAGCCGCCGCATAAGGTTGAGCTGAATGCTGCACAGTGTAGCCAGCAGTTGCTTGGTTAGTAGAATAATTGGCAGGTGTTGGGGTAGCACTCCTAAAAATAATTAAATTTATTTCATTAGTACAGTAGACTCACTCTTATACAGCTTCCCTTTAACCGGATCTCCACTTTAATCATCTGTAAATGATTTGAATACAATAATAAATCTTATTTGTTGAAATTGATCACTTCCTTTTTTCAGATTTTCTGAAAATTCATCTAATCTTCTCATCTGAGGTTACTTTCCTACATTAAAAGGTTGTATATGAATTTTCTTAGGAAGAACTTAAATTTGTGAAAACATTTATAACATGCTTTACAGCTTTTCCCTAAAATATGTGGTGTCACTGAAATTGAGAATAGTTCTTCATATATATATTCATGCCTGCTAACATCTAGTGAAGAAAATCCAGTAGAATTATGTGGTATCATAATCTTAAAGTCATAATTACTTATCTAGTCACAAAACACTCATTGAAATTTTTTCACACATTAAATTTCACTATCTATTCTATGTATCATTTTTTAAAAATATAATTTGACATGACACGACACAGTTATGGTTTTTAAAATGAGAAGTTTGCTTTTTATAAAAATTTGTTTGAAACTTCAATCACATGTAAGGTCGCGATATTAAAAATAAGAATTTGTAAAAGGGCTCAGAAATAGAAGAATTCTTTTAACATAAAATGAAAACTTCTATGTTTCTTTTTGTTCACAAGTTTTTTCTTACATGTTCAAAATTTTAGAAAATACCTGCTTTTCAGACAAAAAAAAAAAAAAGTAGAAAATTTTAGGACTTTGAATTCAAAAAATGTTACAATTAAACGATTTGCCATCTAATTCTGATATTTTCAAGAATCCTTCACAAATGAGTAATCAATATAAGCACAAATCTTTATTATTGGATCGAAATACCACGGTATATTGGTTCACATTGAATGAATAGACACGGAGTCTGAGAGCGGCAATCTTTCAAAACTGGTGGGGGTAGTAAATATGTCGATTATTAAAGCTTAAAATGTTAAAAAAAACAGCAGATTTTCATGTAAAATCAGGAGACCAGGAGAAACCATCAAAATCCAGTAGAGTTGGCAGGTATGTATATTGATATTTCTATCACTTTTTAATTTCGTTTTATTTTTCTTACTTGTTTGGGCTTTTTTTTCCCAGCTTCATACTTTTTTATGCTGATCTAACTTTTTTTAGGCATAGTTGACTTTATAAGCCATCAAGGTGTCTTATTATTTTTTTTAAAGCTAAATATATTAAAATGCTATTATACAATAAATGATCACAGTTTTATCTCTGTTTTCTGATGAAAATCAAATGATTACTTAAAATGATGTTTCAATATTTCAAGCAAGCTACAACTTCACCAATGGTAGCTATAATTAAACCATGTTTATTTGAATATTTTTTTTTGTACTTAATGCAGCTAATTGTGCAGAAAAGCCATAAACAGTCTTAAAAATTATCATTAGTTTAAGAGCTTATAAAAATTGCTCAGTTGTCATCAACATTATTAGTTAGAAAACAACCTCAAAATTGTTTCATACGGGACAAAAAGAAATTTATCATTGAAAATATGTGATGCGATATGAAATATTTTATTTCACATATTGCTACTATGTATTAACCCTTTGAGGCGCAACCCTTTCCCAATGCTGAAAAAAGGGCAGCCGTTGTCATTGCTCGACTTAACTAACAGCAAGATGGCGGACGATCGAAACGTTCGCTTGCCACAGATCTAGAGACAACTTTTTTTGACGACAGCTGGCTGCGCTCGCGCACAGCCAGCTGTGTCAAAAAAGGGTCTCAGATCTGTGACACGCGATGAATGTTTCGATCGTCTGCCATCTTGCTGGCACTTAAGTCGAGCGATGGCAATGGCTGCCCTTTTTTCAGCATTGGGCAATCTATCCAGCTGTTCTCGAATTCTTCCATTTTCCAACAGATGTCAGTGCTGTTAAAAATAATCGTGACAATTCTTTTATGGGAAATGACGTGCTGAAAAGTAAAGGATTCTCGTGGAGCTATGTCACCCGCAACTATTTTTATAGAAATCAAATCTATTCTTTGTGACTGGCAGCAGTCAAAACATCAGAGTTTTGTGCTCCCAGAGTGGGAACACAGCACGTTAAAGGGTTAAAAAAGGTTTTATGAAATATAGGAACTTTGAAATAAAATAAAATATTTTTTGAGTAATAGTTAAAAATATAATGCCCCATATGTAACATTTTTCTACATGACTGCAAACAAAATGCTCTAATTTCTGTTTAGTTAAAAATAAAGATTCTTTTGTTGATAAACTTTAGGGAGATTCCATGTAACTAGGGACACCAATGGCTAAAAAAAAAAAAAAAATCTTAATAAAAAAATAATAAAGTAAAAATATGTGATTTTTTTTATAAAATGATGCTAAAAAAGTTAACACCTTTTTAAAAGTTTTATACACAATGTTTGTCAACATTGTTACTGTTTTTACACGAGTTCTTGTCTTAACCTTTTAACTACATCTTACTGAGAAAATTTGGTAGCTTTAAACACGGCTGCTTTCAAGAAGAAAATTTCTGCAATGGACTGGTCCACTTCCCGCTGAATTCAGGAATGTAAATAGAAGGGGCGTGTTTGAAAGATCACTCATTCTTGTCTCCCAGGTATTTCTGAGGGGGGAGCATGGTCAGAGTCAATAAAAAATGAGTCACTTCATTAGTGTGCCTTATTTACGCAGTTCAGTTTTTAAATTATTTCCATAGCTTTTTTTTTAAATAAACAATTAATATTTGTAACATTTTCTTTTTGATCCTGTTGCAAGAAGAAATTTAATTTATTATTATTACCAAATAAAATAGAAGTTTTTCTTTCAAAAGTAAAAATACAGAAAAACCCGTTTAAGAAGTTCCCGCTTATAAAGTTCTTATGAAAGAAATTTTTTTTAGAACAAAAGACAAAGTAAAAATTTCTGAAGATCTTACATGAATGGATCAACTTTTTGCATCATGTACCATTTCTCATGATTTTTTTTTTTTTTTGGGGGGTGGGGGTGTAATTCTTTTCTGTCAGATAAATGAAGAAATTTATAAATTTGAAGAAATCTGTCTCTTAGCATAATTTCTTTATTATTGCCTAGTATGGGATTAGTCGCCCAATAATCACTTATTTTGCAATGCCCATGATGAGAACTATTGAAAAGAAGTTCCACAGATCTTGTGTGTGCTCTATAGGGGTCCATTTCCATTTCTTTTGTCCGATAGGCTCATATGAATGTTTAAAAAGTTCTTTGGTGTACCCTGCATAATTGTTCATATTAACCCTGATTATTTCGCACATCTCTTCCGTAAAAATCAATTCAAAGTATTCTTCTGCATTAGATCCCACAGATAAATTGTGTATCGAACCTCCTGAAGGTCTCTCTATAGAATCTGCTACAATCAAATCATTATGTTCTATTATCACCACAATGAGATGATGAAGCATGTTCTTTAGCAGCACTAGCTCCATCCTCCACTGCTTTATCAGAATCTGAATTTTCCTTATCTGCTATTTCCTCTAAATCATTATTTATAATTTCTCCATCTGAATCAGGATCAGCAGGAACATAGGAAGAATTTCCGTTAAAATCAACAGCCCACCCATCATCTTCGCTGGATAAATCACTAAAATCACCAGGTGGTGCTAATAAAAATAGCATCTTTTTCTTTCTGGGTTAATGATCTCCTTTTAGGCATATTAAGAGGTGCGCTAAAGGTTTAAATATATATGATTTTATATTTCAACTCGTAACAAAATATTCAGACCTAATGATTAACTCACTCGCTTCCAAAATAGAAAAACCACCCTGCTAATAAATCAAATCTGCTCCCTCCTCCAAGATGTTTTGGTGAAAGGAAAACGACTCCCCTTCTCCAGCGCTTTCTTATATTCTTCCCACCCCTATTTTTCAGCTCTCCGGCCCAAGTCGGCCTTCTCTGTATTTAAGTTAAGAAGCCGGAGCTGCAGTTAAAGGGGTGTAGGAAGTTCATCTTGCTTTATATCAGAAATCAGCAAATATGAATGAAATCTTATTTTTTTAATTGAAATTTAGTTTATATATGAAAAGATTAGACCAATGCAGAAACCCTTAACTGCAATATTTATCTTAAAAACAATTTCAGTAAATTAAGCCTAATATTATTGCAGCATCAGTCACAAAATTTTACTAAAGTTTTTCTTGTTTAAATAAAATTAGTTCCAAAAATTTAAAAAGTCATTTTTTCTTCCTTTGTGAATATATCTAATATTAGTCGAATTTATGAATTTTAAACTCATAAAAAGATGTAACGGTCACATTTCTGTTTTTGATTACATATCTACATAAAAATATAGGGTAAATGGCATTGACAACTGCAGAAAGACAGAAACCGAGGAGAGATAAATTAGAATGAAGGGAAATATGAAGATTATAAAAGAAAAACAAAGCAGAAGCAATAAAGAGCCAAAATAAAAATGAAATGACCTAGCTCAATTACCTCAATCAATTCAGAATACTCTTTTTCAAACATTTTCTCTATTTTCAAGATAAATTAATCTTTCTACCTTCTTCTGAATTGATTGAGGTAATTTAGCTGGGTCATTTCTTCTTTTATATTGGCTCTTTATTGCCTCTGCTTTGTATTCATATTTTCCTTCATTCTTTAATTTATTTCATCCCCTTTTCTGTCTTTCTGCAGCAGTCAGTGCCACTTTCCTAATATTTTTAAGTAGCTTTCTAATTGAAAAACAGAAATGAAATGTGCCTAATATTACACATATTTTATAATGCACATTTTTATAAGTTTAAAATTTACAAATGGAACTGATATTAAATATTTCACTAATATTAAAGATATTTACATAAACGAAGAGAATACAACTTTTTATGTTATTAGGAGTGATGCTACATTAATGTTAGGGCTAATTTATAAAAATTGTTCTCAAGTCAAATCTTGCAGTAAAAGGTTTCTGCGCTAGCCCAATCTTCTCATAAATGAACGAAATTTCAATAAAAGATAAGATTTTATGCATACCCATTGGTTTCTTTTAGAAAACAGGATGAATAAAAATATATGTAAAAATGTTTTGCTAACTTTTTAGCATATAGAAATTCACAAATGTTTAATTTACAGGGGAAAAATTCTTAATAAGAATATTCTTCTTAATAAAACTTTTTTTTTTTTTCACTCGTGTCCCTACTTCCATGGAACTCCCCCTTTAGTGAAATACACTAACAACATTATTTTTAAATGTACAATAAGCACTGCATTACTATGATTTATTTATTATGATTACACAAGATTAATACAATTTTAAAAAGTAAATTTGGTAGTTTTGTTTTTAAGAAGTAAATAATATATAATTATAACATGTTTATAGTGTAATAAAAAGCAAAGTGTTCATTTTTAAAACTATGTGTCATTTCAACTTAGATTAATGAATAAAAATGATGCATAGAATAGATGCTAAAATTTAATGTGTGAAAAAATTGCTAAGTGTGTTTTGTGCACTGTTAAAACTACATACTTAGAAATAAACTAAATGTACTCATTTTTGAGTACTTTCTCATCTTGTAATCGCTCTGAGTACTTTGCTCTCAAATTTAAGAAACTCGTGTACTCATTTTTTTTAGTTCATGCAAGAACTCAAACACAAGTGTACGTGTACTCAAAATTTTCGAGCACATTATATACTCAATTTTGAAAACATATGAAAAACTCATTTTAGAATACATACAAGAATTGATATTTAATGTATTTTTGTGATAATATATTTGTATTAAATATAATAAAAATGCATAACTGTCGATTTTTGTATGCACTCATACAAGAATCAATATATTTTTTTATTAAATATACTATTTTTTAACATGTTGATTGAAATTTAGGAATAACCATTATCTTATGCGTAAGTAAAGCGGTTACATTATTTGAATGTTTTGTGTAAATTATTTCGTTTTATTACAATTTTTATTTATATTCAAGACACTGATCTGACATACAGTCATAGCAACATTCTGTGATCATTGTATCTGTAACTATTAATCTGAGATAAACCTGACAAAACTGTAGCGATTCCCTAACACTGTTTAGAAACATTGACATTAAAGCTTTTAACATCTAAAGAAACTTCAATATTCTTACTCTTGAAAATGTTATGTCCTCCCCCCTTCCCCCCCCAAAAAACCGGTGACCGGTTTATTCCTAAGCACATATTTAGTTATACTCACGAATGTAACTTATTTTTAGGGGAATGTACAGAATAAATAAGCAATGAAAATAAACATAAAAATAGTTAAAACATAAATATTTCTCCTGCGAAAGTATTCTTATAATATCAAAACAAAATTAGTTTACTAAACCAATACTACCGGCAAATGAAATAATAGCTGTAAAGTTATATGACCGATCAGCGTCTTAAATATAAATAAACAAAAACAAAATGAAATAACTATAACTTAAAACAATCAAATAATATAAAAGTTTACTTACGATAAGATGCAGGCTATTTCTGAATTTTTACTAATTCTTCTATCATTATATATGATAGATTATTTCTTCCATTTTTAAGCAGCGAACGCCACAAACGTTTTACAACAATATGGCGATATGCCGTCGACCACGATCATATTCTTCCAAAAATAGACTCTGCGCATGCGCAGAAATCCGGTGAGGGGTGGTTGAGAGAAAATGACATCTTATATGTACTCATTTCCTCGCCGTTCTCTTTGAGTGTTAGTTCTGTGCGTTGTAATAAGATATAGTTCGTAAATTTAAAGTATGCTACTAATTTATTCTTATAATTACTGAAACGAAATATTTTTGAACACCACATAAAAGTTTATTAAATAATCAGGGTGTCTACCACAAAAAGTAAGCTTGATTTCTTGACTTTTTCTTGACCATAACAAATACGAAACTAATATCAAAAATACATCGTGCCAGGGATGCAGAATATGTTCTGTCCGGCGATCTATGATTGGAGTAAATTTTAGCCATCTGGGGAAATTTTGCAGAAAAATATACAACTCATGTAGCTGTTAATAATCACTTTCAAAAAGTGCTGAAACAGTGCACTTGCCGACCATTGTTCGTCAGAAACTGATGTATTTCCCCCCGAAAACAGAAGACTAAAATCGATAGTTTAAAAATTCATTTTATAATCAAAATACAAATTAAGGAAGTTAAGAAAAGATACATAAAATAATTTCTCTCAATGAACTTAGCACAAAAAATTAGAAACTAAGAATTTGAATGAAATGGAAAAAACGTAGTTGAGTCGCAAATCATGACCAAGTGCTTCATTTTTTGACCTTTTCTTGACTTTCGTGACCTTTTTCCCATTTCTTGACTTTTCCGTGACTTTTGTGACCTTTGCATGATGGTAGACACCCTGATAATTTACCAGTGTGCAAATGACGTAATTAGGGATTATTATTATATTTATCTACATGCTTATTTTTTAGTTCAAATTGCTACTTATATTTAAGCACGTCATGTACTCGTCTATGATGCAAATGTATTAAAAAAAATATGAGTGCATTAAAGTACTCATTTTTAAGTAAATCAATTTTAACAGTGTGGCACCACATAAATCGACTGGATTTTCTTCACTAGATGTTGGCAGGTACGATGAGAGAAAGATTGGAGATGCAATTTGCAGGTAAGTTTTTTAATAAGTTTGTTACTTGTTCTTTTAGTCAGACAGTGGGCTATTTGATCAAGTCCGGTTCCCATTAGAACACGAAAAGTGAAGCAGCATTGACAATGGTCAGTCATCACCCCCTACCCCCTGGAAGTTTATTAACATTTGATTACTGATAGCGAAAGTTGAAACTTGGCACCTCTGTTATTTTAGAGGCTAAAATGTGCTTTAGCCCACTGCTTGGTGATTATTTCTTGGATGGGTGATAAACGTGCCAAGTACTGTAAATTAGATAGTTTAAAGCTGCGGAAAGATCTGAAAGATCGTGCATTTTTGCACATGCATCATAGGCAGTGATCGATCTAGGATTTTTTCAGAAAAGCAAAAATTCTCCTTAACATTTTTAGAGGGAGTATTTTCCTTTTTAAAGGAGTAATTAAAAACGAAGAATTATGCTATATTTTCAAATACATAATGAAATAGTAGCATTTGGCACATAAATAATAACTGATTATACATCTAGGTACATAAATGTCAGATCAGCAAAAACTAGTACAATCACTGAATTTTTTAAATTTAAAAACAGTAAATCATAATTATTTATCACAATATATCTAATTTTGTATTTAAAAGTAATACGCAAAAATACGCATTCCGACATTCTTAAGGCGTATTCTGAATTTATAAGGCGTGAAATACGCATCTAGAGGCGTTATCACTAAGGACCATTGTTTGCCTCTGTTTTTGAGCTGCAAAAGTTGCCAGAACCACTTGAAGTTTATTTCTTAGTTAAAAAAAGAATCACTTTTTAAAGTTATAAAGAGCGCTGCGGACAACAGCAGCATATAAAAATTTAAGAAAGAAAATTGATTCTCATAAAGAAAATTTGTCTGTTTTTGTTGGAAATGGCAAGTGAAATAATGTTTGTTCTGTTTAGTTTTAATTAAATCTGATTATTCCTTATTTAAATCATTGCAGCACTTTCCAATATCTGCTTTCACGAAATAGTCATTTTATTCACGATTCTGCAGTGTGCGTTCTGAAAATGAACGTAAAAATCATTTGAGGGACTCCCTTAAGGTGATGGCCTTACCCAGTGATGCTTCTTTGGGTCTCGCAAAGATCCAGTGATTGCACATTTTCGAGCCCCCCCCCCCTGCTTATTTTGTATAGTTTGTTATTTTTACTTTAAATAATTGCTCCATTTTTAAAACATTTGGTTTTCTTAAATCGTGTTTTTACATCTGCGGTGCATCATGGGAAAAACAATCTTAAAATCAAGCATGCTTCTTGCAGGCTGAATTCCACAACCATTTGCGTCATACGCATTGCCGTACAAGTGAAGCAGAACCCAGAGATTAGGAATCAAGTCGAAGGGGTTGCCATCACAGAGGCTTGAGAGAAACGTGCCAGCTGGCCAGTCTGTTGACAGTTGCCAAGCAGTGGGCTAAAGCACATTTTCACCATTTAAGATTAGCAGTATAGCTAGGTTGCTAAATTCATCTAAGTTTTATTAAGGTTAAATACGGGGCAATGTTTGCCCAGTTTAAATTAGCTGTAAGATAGGTTACTTAATACACTAGTTTAGCAAGTTACTGAAGTTTATACAGGATAAAAATGAACAAGTGGTTGAAGACTTGAGTTATTTTGTAGTGAGTTTCATGTTTATCATTCGTTTTGGTTAGTGTAACTTACCTGCAATTTTAACGTGCTTGTTAGAATTATTTCAGTTACCTTTGTTGATCATGCAAAATGTTTAGCGATAGCCGATGGAGCTTAGCAGCCATAAAGCTTCACGGTGACTATCACCACGTTTACATGGGGCT
This sequence comes from Cheiracanthium punctorium, assembly GCA_038373885.1. Lineage (NCBI taxonomy): Eukaryota > Metazoa > Arthropoda > Arachnida > Araneae > Cheiracanthiidae > Cheiracanthium > Cheiracanthium punctorium. The sequence goes on from JAWZYV010002449.1 coordinate 166,969, forward strand.
CATACCGGCTATAAAATAGAAATTACCAAAAACAAATTACGCTATTTTAAATCAAAAATTGCCGGTTTTCTGAGAATGACCCTTATAACTTTTCTAAGCTCGTGAAGCATGAATGATAGATATAAATAATAATAGTTGTATTATTTTTATTTTCTTTAATTTTTTTTTCACCCCAAATACACTAAATGGCTGGAAAAAATCCGGAAAGAACATCACATTTTAACATATATTTTGGAATGGGATAGCTATATACATGTGAGAATAAGATTGGGAATGTTATAGCATGTGGCACATTTCACTCCATATATCTCTTTTAATGGGAAAAATGAATCTTTAAAACTAGAATTACAATAGTGTAAAATTATCTGGAATTTCTTTTTTCGAAGAATTTGTGTTATCAACTATTAAAGCATAAAATATACATTTGTCAGTTTCAGAAGAATCGCTCGCACTTTAATGATAAAAGAACTACAATACACCGGAACAAATGGAATTTTAAAAATTTATTTAATAACCGCATTGTTTTGTTTACTAAATACAACTAAATGCTTAAATTATAAGAAAACAAATCGTACGTGGTACAGAACTACGAGTGTGAATTTACAAATGATAAACGGAAATCAAATAGCACAGGATACACGCGAAGGCTTATTCCACTACTATCGATTACCTAGTGCGCAGGACTAGCGTACCTTCATTTCAGTCAAACATTTGATAAGTACAACGTAGTATATCGATCAACCTAATTAAAATGTTTCAATTACAAAAGTTTGAAAATATATATTATATATACATAGCTACATATTATATATTTCAACAAACGCAAATCAAATTTATTATTTTTTTGACATTTTCATATTCTAGACAAGACCGCCATCTTATGCCGGTACCGTAAAATGGCCACAGCACACTTTTTTGATAAAACCAAATAATAACTATAACAGTGAATAAAAAATCATTCAAATCAGCAATTATACGATCTTTACTTACCCGTATTGTGTTCCACCAGTGGTAAAACCAAAATAATTGTTTGCAGCCATATTAATTATACAATACGCCGCAAGTATGGTGAAAGACGAACAACCTTGAATGACGTCAGAGGAACTGCAAGTCTGATAAAGTGTTGCCAACGTGCAAAACTCAAAAAAATCTTTAAAATTTAAAATTGTATTTAATTTTGAATGTACAAAAATTATATTTTATTTATATTAGTGAGAAAACAATAACGCTCCATTCAGTTTTATTTATAGCAAACAATTACAGTGAATCATATTTTCAAATGGTTAGTCAACTCATGGAACTGACCGGGGCCGTCGAACTGACCCACAGCACACACCATACACTGACCAATAAGAAATGAAACAAATTAAATACCCTCTAGCAATTAAACTGGTTTTGTCTTAAGAACTAGGTGTCATCAGATAATTTTGTTTTACATTTCGTCTATCTATTTGTAAATATTCTTTCAATATACTTTTCCCACAATAAAATCAACAGGTCAGTCACTTCAAAACATTGATACTCCACATATTGCATTTCATGCTGTCTATAAAGTTAAAAATATAATTTTTTAATAATATGAATCTCATATAAAAGAGTTTGCATGGATTGTTTTCAGAAAATAAATATTAAGTTTTATTGGTATTTACTTTGCTGAAAGAAAGTGGCCACTACTAACTTGTGCTCATTGAAGTAAATAAACATTGTAAAGGAAATGAAATGTAGTAGCTGATCCGTCTGAGTTATGAGGGCTAGCAATCTTATTAGAAGTTTCTGTTCTGTATTAGAGCAAGTTAAAGTATTTGAATGGAATAGCCGGTATCCGTAATCTTCCGAGCCAATTTCCTAATTAGTCGTAATTCAGTCTGATCTTTCTTATTGGCCGACTAGAGAAACAGCTATACAATGTCTAATGCAGAAAAAGATTGTGTCACAGATGTCACCGAAGTACCATCTACATCTGTTGTTATAAAAGAAAAGGTTAATTTAAATATACCTTTAGATGAAAACAAACAAAACTGGATTGAAAATAGAGGTAATCTTTTGTTAAATTAACGAAAAGTCATTTTTAGTGCTTATCAAGGCCAGTATTGTTAAGAGACTTCCTCTAAAAATAATCCCCTTGTTAAATTTAGCTAACTTTCCTATTTTTATTATTAAGCGTTCATTATATGTTTTAGAATTAGTTTTGCTGTCAGTTGATCACTGATTATAAAAAATACGAGTTTGAATTTATTTTTTTCAATTCTATGAGTACTAAAAACTAAAGCTTTGTAGTTCAATTTATGCAGCACATACTGTTAAAACAATTTTTAAGTACAGAAAGTTTATTTCAAGTCTTTGCACTTGTAAGTGTAATAATTTTCTCCTCACCCCCTTCCTTGCATTAATAATCAGCAAACCTTCTATAATTTGATAAAAATCATAAAACAGGAAAATTTTAAGAATTTTTATTAAAAGAAAGAATTAAAAAAAAAGTTATTTTTTAAATGAATTTTTTGTTATAGAGGAATGAGAAGAAAAGAAAAATTCTGAATAAGTTATTTTTTTCAATTTTCAACTTCGTATTATTAGTTGAATAAATGCCAGAATGGTGAAAACTGTATTCTTAACAGTACTGTTTGGACCTAAAAAATAAACTGTTACTGACAGTTTGTCATTGTAAAGAGGCTAAAATTTTGCACATTGGTGTTTCCTAGTTAACATGATGAATATAAAATATACCTAATACACTGAAAAACAGGAGGAAAACTTTCAATAATATCAGTAGGAAAAGCAAATACAAAAGAAGCAGAATAATGCATTCTGATGCTTGAAAAAATGTGAAAAACCATAGTATAAGTAGACGAAATTCTGTTTTATTTACTTTTTGGCTAGTTTTCTTTAATTATTTTCTGTTATAAACACTACAATCATTTTCATACCAATTTGGTTAATTTTCAAATACAATATTAAAATACACACCTCTAGATTCAAAGATCATGACACGATGTAAGGATGTATTTTCATGGTCATAGACATGGGTGCCGGCAGCATAGGGCAAAGGGGGGGGCAATGCCCCCCTTGAGTAGTCTTCCCCCCCTGGGAAACATTCTGCCGGCACCCATGGTCATAGAGATATGACTGCTATGTGTTTTATCTGTGTGTCGCCAAGTGTAGTGCCTATAACAGGAAAATACCTTGTTTTTAATATTGACTGTTTATGGGAAAACATCTTGAAAAATAGTTTCATCTTTTATTACTGTTGTATATGTTTTATACAAAATTATTTATTTCATTTGGTGAATGAAGAAAAGTCAAACTCTCAAGATTTATAAATAATTTGAAAAATCCTGCTAAACAAAATTAGGTACTTGCGTATTATCCCGACGGTCATTCCCGTCAAATGTGCTGGCAAACTGTTGCCAATCGTATTCTGAACCAAGGGCAGATTAAAGGGGGGCAGAGGGCCCCCCAAGACATAAGAAATTAATGTAAAAGATCCTATTTTACTTCCATAAAATGGACGTATATGTCATTTTAACTAACTGCCCCCACCGACAAACACCCCCCTAGAGAAACTTGCATTAATCCGCCACTGTTCCGAACCATTAATAATTTCATGTGCCCAGCATTTTGGCCAAAAATCGCTCGTCTTTGCAGACCGCCGTTATAATACGTAAGTACCCAAAATTAAATAATCTTGGTCTTGTATGTAGATCGATTCATTTTCAATCCACCCCAGGTTGAGATATAAATATTCATAAGTAAAGCCAAGTGTAAAATAAATAATGAAAAAAAAAAGTTGTCAAGTGTAAAATAGCTAACTGCTCCATATTTTGTGGAGTTTCTCTCTAAAATCAGTAAGAATTTTCTAAGAAGCTGTTTTGCTCGTCATTCCGGAAGCAACAATTCCCTAAACAAGCACGTTAAAGTTTTAATATTCACAGCGAAACTTAGAAAAAAGAAAAAGTGTAAAATCAGTAATTTTGGTGCTTTATGCTATGTTTAGAGGAAAATCAAATCTGTTAACCCCTTGCACATCAAGCCAATTTATCTATAAAGGGACCGTAATACCAGATTATTAAATTCTGTTTTATAAATTTTTTGACCTGCTATGGCTATTTAATTACAGTTAGAAGGCTGAACTATACAATATAATTAGCAGATTATAGTAATTACTCCTTTATTATGGTTTTCAGAGAAATGGTTAGTGCTGCAAAATGCAGGATTTTCTGGGCAGCCAGTACACATATCCCTGAAATCCTTGCGTATTTTATTCTTCCATCTTACCACACAATTTTTATGTGGCTGTTTCTTTGTTTCTGTTGCTGGAATCTGTATAAGGCAACGTTTAGCAGTGTTCATGTCGTTCATATGCACCCTGTATAACTCGGTTTTCAGGAACTCAAGGACAACTAATGCCATCTAGTGAGTGAAACTGAAGGCTAAAAATATCGAGACGTGAAAAAAAAAATCACAGACTACCAGATAACAATTATAACACTGTATTCAAGAATACCAGGTAGAAAAAAGTTAAGCCTGTGCAATAATACCACGAATATATACGGGTACATCCATGGTATTTATGTGCAACACTATAAAAATGTACGTATGTATGTCCCTGGTGCGCAAGGGGCTAATATATAGAATGTGTTTATATATTATAAGATTTTTATAACATTTAATTAACTTAAATCAAAATTATCAACAATAGCTTTTATGCAACTGGTTGAAGGCATTTTAGTGATTTTTACAGGCATTATTGACTGCTCTTCAACAATTCAAATTGTTTACCCATTATGAACCGGTCCAAGTGATTTGCTTTTAAATTTACATTGTATATTAATCTTCTACTTTTAAAATAAGATTGTTTATAATTATTGCTATTACAGAGTCAATGGAACTTAGGACTAATGCTAGTACAGATGACTTGTTATTTCTAGAAAGTGGGAACCAAACTCCAGAGCAAGTCCATACAAATCTCAATGTAATAGCATCTGCTTCTGAAAGTACAGAACAATTGCCCCAAACTGCAGCGCCGCAAATCAAATCATCTATTCGAAGAAAACCTAGAAATGCTCTCAGGTTAAACCTTGATGAAAATACTTGGACAAGGCAGGATGGTCAAACTAAACCTCCCGCAACAACTAAAATTAGACAGAATCTACAGGCTGGGGTATGAACTCTTTCTCTTGATTTTATTAAGCTAAAGCTAGTTGTTAATTTCAATGATGCTATGATTTTAAGGTACAGTAGAGAGCCAGAAATCCGCACAGCTTGGGACCATGCCTTGTGCAGATTTTAGGATTTTGCAGATTTCGAGCCATAAAAGATAAATAATTACATTTCTGATTTTTTTAAAAAAAGTAGAATATAATTACAATGAAATAAAAATACAGTCAAAAGTACATTTTCAGATTAAATACAAAAGCATAGGAGAAAAAAGAAAAAATTACATGAAGACTAGCAAAGCAAATGGTTTCGAAATTCCCTTTTCTAATTTTGAAAGCATGTTCCATGGTGATTTGTTTTTAAATATTATTTTTTCTACTTTCAGTTTCTTTCTTTTCTTTTTCTTTCTTTCTTTTATTTATTTATTTTTGCAAATTGTATATTATCATTAATTCTTGTTTTGTTACAGAACTTTGCTGTTCTAAAAATTTAAGGTATTCTTCTCCTAACTTTAAACTTCTATCAGATGGATTTTATTATTATTATTACCCAAGTTTTCATCATCATCAGAATCATATTTATCTGGATTGACACTTTTCAACAATTTGATGCGGATGACTATGAATTTCATTATTTACATCAGAAAAGGTGTGCGGATTTTAGGCCCTCAAATGTACTGATTTGACCCAAGGCAGTGGTGGGAAAAACTACTTTTTTTTTGTAGCGCGCTACAACTACCGCTACTTTTCGAAAAATGTAGTTAACTACAACTACAACTACTTTTTGACAAATGTAGTTAGCTACACTACTTTTGAAATGTAGTCGCTACTTCGCTACTTTTTCGCTACTTTTAAGAGACAAATTTTGCTAACAGATTCAATTTGCATTACATTCATATTTAAGGATATTTATATACTAATTAGAGAAAACTATCGATATCGAAAGCCTTGGTTTTCTACTCGCGTCCAGCGTGATTAATGACCTCAGCGGGTGTCTCTCGCGTCCAAAGAACGCGTTTATTAAAAGGTGGTTTCCTTGGAGCGTTGAGCGCCGCAGATTTGGTGGACGCACGAAAGACCCCGGGCACCTTTTCGCCTTTAATTAGAAAAAACTATTGCTCTAATAAACAACTACCAGGCGAGTATTTGAGCAGGGGGAGGCGGGCCCCCTCCGAAAATGTAAAGCAATTATTAAAAAGGAGCTATTTTGAAACATTTCTTTTAACTTTAGAACAATAAAGTTTAAAATACCGAATCGTCCCCCTCCCCCCGAAATGGAAGCCTATATATACGCTACTGGCAACTACTGCTAATTATTGAAGTATTGCTGAAACTAATTAAGTTTTAATACCTCTATGATAAAAATAAATTGGGAAAGTGAGCTCTGAAAGCATGAGAAAAATCATGAGAACTAAAAAAGTTTTTAAAAATATAATAATAAAATGGATGTCTGAACGGGAAAAAAAGGCCCGTTTTGAGACCCCTTTCATGTTGTACAAACATTCTAGTTTCTTGAGCACAAATCAAAATTAATGAGTATAAAAGCCTTTTTTCATGACTTACCAAATTAGTGATTTATGACGAATGACCCGTGTGAACCATGTAATATTGTATAATTGTTTTAATTGAAAACATCACATATGATATGCATATTATAAAATAATGAAAACAATTACTAATTAAATTCATGATATATCTATTTAAAACATTGCATTAAAAAAATCCTCTATATATGTTAAAGAAATTTTAAAAGTTATTATCATCAACACAACTTTTTCTTTGTGTTAGGTATAAAAGAATTTTATAGAATTATATTGTTATTTTAAGGCTAAGAGAGAGATAAGTCTCTAAGGATTTTACAAACTATTAATTATTAATAGAAATTCTCATATTTTCGTATTAAATTCTGAAAATTATTACACAAAAAACCTAATAATTTAAATATAATAGACACTTTAAAATTTTAACGAAAGAAAGAATTTCAACATATTCATGGAAGACTGCCATGCCTCTAGTATAAAATAAAAACCACATAAATTTATTCAAAAACATGTTTATTAAATTTTAACAAGAGCTGGATCTCAAAATTGTTATCCGCCAAACATGATCGTCGAAGAGAAAATGCGTCCGATGCAATCGAAAACAATCTTTGTACAGATGCACTGGACGGCACGCCAGTGTTAGTTTTTTTGAAGGCTTCTTTCATATACGTGTACGAAAGCGAAGATAGGGGTTTAATTGGCTCTGACAAGAACCTTGTAAGTTCTTCCTCGTAACTATTTCGAGTGCATGCGAAAGAGAAATTAAAAAAACCAGAAAAGTCATCATCCATGGGCTGATCCTCGATACTGATATCTGAAGTTGTCGGAAACATATTCTGGAGGTATTCCTCCATCCATTTTTTTTGGCTTCGGTCTTCCTCTCCTCCTCAATCCAGAATAGTTTGAATCTGGGATGGAAACAAGCTGAGAGAACAGTTTCTCTGTCCCACAGCAAATGACTAAATCTCGTTTCCACCTGACAACTGAAGATTTTGCGCCCCCTCCTATTTTTTAAAAATGCAACTAGGTAGCTTTCATATACCATTTAGCGCTCATATACCATTTTCTTTTCTTCATCATAATATTTAAAAAAATGCTAACTAATGGATATAAATTTTCAATAACGCCTTTAATTTCTATTTTATTGATCTAGTCTTAGAAACCATTATCATTGTGTTAGAAAGAAGAACAGAAAATAAGTCTCGAAGCCTTTTTATTGTTACACAATTATGATATAGATAAAGGAAATTTAGCTTAATAAAAATTATTATTGCAGCATATATAAATTTAATATACAATAAATGGAGAGATTTGCGAGGCCTTTATTTTTCAGGGGCTCACGGGCCCACACGCCCGTGTGATAATGAGACTCTCGAGGCCCCATCAAAATAACCTCTGTTCAACTTTGGACCTCTCTTACCTTCCTTTTTTTTCCTCTTTATGGCAGATTGGTGATTCTACAAATAATACTGAGAACGATAAAAAGAAAAAAGATGCACAATGTCAGGCTTCCGCTTCAGGCAAAGCAAACCCCCCCCCCCTCGTGTGCGTGTGTCCCCTGGGAGGGGGGGAGGGGGAGTGATTGGGTGTCTTTCAAGCATCAAGGCCGATTTCCAGTTGCGTCTTTTTCCGGACGCAGCGGGGTTTTTTTTTAATGGTCAAGGCATTGTACAAGGGGGGATACAGTGCAGGGTCGAAGAATTTATTGACTTTTAATGACCACCGCCAAAGGATAACGCGTGAAACCACAAAAGCACGCCCACCGCTCAGTGGGGGCACTTTTCTCCCCAGTGCGTCTTCAAGATTCTGAAAAATATATTGGGTTCCCATTATAGCGTACTGAAACGCACTAGTTATGCTTGGAGTCAGAAGAGAGAGAAATTGCACCACGGGATCAATCGCCGGAAATGATGACACGGCAAAAGTAGCTTCCAAAAATCGCTACAAACTACTGTTTTTTTGTAGCGCGCTACACGCTACACTACTTTTTAAAAAAAGTAGCGCGCTACACTACAAACTACAAAAAAAAGTAGCGGCTACTGTAGTTTCGCTACAAGTAGCGCGCTACTTCCCAGCCCTGACCCAAGGTGGGAAAGCAAATACCAGTGGCCAGTCCAGAAAAAAATTCTGAAAGGGACACAAAACTCTTTTGTCTTATTTTTCTTGCAAATTCATTTGAATTTAAAAATAAGTATCTTCTATAGTGTGAATTGAGTTTGTCTGGGGGGGGGGGGGAAGCTCAGCACCTCTGCTTTTATAGCATTTTGTACCAACCCCAAATCCAGATTAGATCGAAAGCGGCAGTACCTGCCAAGTGTGTTCATTTCTACCACAGACTCCCAAACGGTTTATTTCTATCTCATTCAGGAGCCAACAGATGGCAGCACTGCCGATTGTTAGGCAGTTTTTGGTTGGTCCCAGGATCAGACTCACAACCTTTCGGCTGCGAGACCAACACCTCTCCCAACTGGGCTACTGTGGCCCTTCCTCTGGGCCCACCAATGGCAAATACTGCATATTTTTTAATGAACCTCAACAGTTTGCTTTTTACATGGATTGTGTGACATATTTCATGGTTCCCACAGTACTTGAAGAGCTTGAAAGTCCTTAAATTGCATTTGATATAATTTTTACTAGGTCTAAAAAGTCCTTGATTTATTATTATTATTATTTTTTTTTTTTCAATGATCTGACTGCAAAGCTAATTTCTTGCAGCATTTCCAGTGGACGAAACTGTAGAGGTGGGAAAGGGGAACAAATTTTTTACCAAAACTCATGTGATCAAATTCTCTAGTTGCCTTTTATTTTTCTCCACATTGGGAAATAATTGTGCTATTGCTGTGTTGATAAGTGTCACTCTTTCTTTCTTTTTTTAAACTAATAGTGTCGCTTACCCAGAGCCTGATTATGACCAACTGCGGCCCGGGCATTGATGAATTTGGGGGTCCCCCTCTATGAAATTTGTTTTCTTTTTCATAAAATTTTGATATAAAAAAGAATATTTCAGAACAACATTTCATATTGGGGGCCCTTTTGAGCCGGGAGTCCTGGGCAAAGTCCCGATTTGCCCATGCGATAATAAGGCTCTGCACTTACCTGGAAGTAATCTGTAATCAGGTTGTGACAGGATTTGCCATTGGTCAGGGAAAATATGGAAAACCTTGACCTTGAATAATCAGGAAATTTTATTTTTGCTGAAAAAATTATGGAAAAGTCTGGGAATAATGAAGATCTTGGCTCATAACCTGGGAAATCTCAAAATAGGACTTGGAAAATTAGTAGAAGTTTAAATTTAAATAATTCTCTTCTTGTCTTAGAATGCTTCAAAAATCATGTTTAAGATTTAATAATGATTTGTATTGATTAAAAGCTGCTAACAAGGCCTTATCTAGGGGTCCGGATTCCCTCCCCCTAAAATTTAGAATTTTGTTAAAATAATAATCATGAAGTCTTTTTGTGAAAAATTCTGCCTTTTTCACTGTTTAGATCACTTTTAAAATTTCTGGACCCTCCCCGAAAGTTTTTTTTGAGGTACGATCCAGGCTGCTAATAAAATGTTATTATCACTCAAGGCAGTCTGTAATTTATTGATAAGGTTGCAGAAAAATCATGGAATTTTGTTTTATAAAATTGACTGGCAAGCCTTTGTGATCATTAAAACAAAGTACATGAACTTGTAAAATTTTCATCGTTTTAAAATGTGGGATCCAGTTTATAGTGCACATTGGTTATGACATAACCTCTTTTTTTTTTTTTTCAAATAGTGGTTACTTGCCATCTGGACATTGGCTACTACTATGGCTAGATGTATTGGCCTTTTTATTTTGGGTGCACCTAGTAGGCCAACATTACATCCTATGAACGAACAGACAATGTAGCAAACAAGCCCAGCCAGGAATTGAACCTAGATCCATGACCATAGAGAGTGGTACACTCATTGCCATATCATCTGAGGTTAAGACTTACTCTCATGGGTTCTAAAAAATTTGTACATTATGAGCAATAAATACCATGGTTAAATTTAAATATTATGTATAGAAAACAGTAATAGATATATAATTTCACTACTATATTATGTTTAAGCAGATACTTCAAATTTCTATGAGACTGAATTGAATAAGAAAAAAAAAATCTATTATCACTTCTAATATTTATTTAAAAAATATTCTGTTACCTTTTTATTCCTTTAGACAGGTTATGTGGGATTTCTGACAATGGGAGTTCCGACGCGTGGGATTTCCGATCCTACTATCTCCCCTCCATCTTGACAAAGCCTAAAGCTGAGATTTAAAAGTGTGAGAGAAAGGTTTTCAAACTTTTATAGCATTAATTATCCTACAAACTAAATATGCACCTTTAATAATAAAGTCGCTATGATAATAAAATCACCTTTAATCGCTATGATAAAATATATTGTAACTTAATATTTTTGGCATGAGAATGTTAGCAGTTATTTTACTTTACCATCTACTTTAAATAAAATAGCACCTACTTTTCGTTACCAATTATCGGAATCTCAATTTTTGAATCATCCCCAGTGATAATGCATATTCCCTTTAATTTTTATTTCACGATTTCTAGATACATTTAATTTTTGTGTACATGTCTGACAGGAAACAAAATTTACTGATTTGATTATAATCAAACTTTTCCTGTATAAAAATCATTTGTTACACGAAATTCATTTTATTATTAATAAATGTCACGAATTGTATGAGTATTTAAGAACAATTAATTTCTTATCTAATAACAATTAATATCATATTTATAAACTGCCTTATAATATAAGTTTGTGCTAATAAAAAAGAAAACAATGTACATGCATTCAAATTTTTTAGTTTATAAAGGCAGATAGCTGGGAGTACCTTGCATACTAGTTTCACGCTTTCAAGCAGTTAAGGGGGCTCTCCCCCCAATCAGAAATTTTCTACCATTGGAAGTACCATTGCAAGATGGGGTTCTTCCTCGTCTCCCCCCCCCCCATCCCTCCAATCGGAAATCCCATGATTTTCATGAGCATCGGAAGTCCCACAACACCCTTTAGACAGGTAGATGACATGTAAAGAAAACTATGTTAGGTACCCATAATGGATTTTTTTTTTTTTTTTTAGAGCTTTTGCTTTATCACTAGAGCATTTGAAAAATTATACTATTTTTGTAACATTTAATGCATCAGATATGCTCTAGTGGGCATCATTGTATTCCAGATAGCAAAAGCAAAAAGATGGAGCCACAGAAATTGCAACTTTAGCATTTATATTGATAATTGACAGATTATGGTCATGTTCCATGGAAAATGTATCTCCAAACAAAATCTGAAAACTGACTTTGAAGTTCTTTCTCCCCCCCCCCCCACCCTTTTTTTCTAAGTACAGAAGAATTTTCCAAGAAAAAAGAAATAAATTGAGTAAGAAATTTACTATTTTGGTTTCTGCTTTGGCATAAAAAGTACATTCCTAGAGGAAATATTTTTATATAGGGTGTTTGAACCAAAGTTGAATAACATATATAGATACATCAGTGATGAGAAATTTAATAGTGTCTCGAAAAAGCACAGAACTTCTGTAGTGCTAGGACAGTTAATCTTTTCTGGTGATGAAAAAGATTCACCACTGAAATCAACAAAAGTAAAAATTGTTCTCTGTCGCATGTTAGTACTAAGCCAACGGACTTATGGAAAATAGTAAGTAAATTTACTTATTTAGGTTCGTACCAAAATAGGTGAAAATTACCTGTAGAAGTTAGCATTGGAAAACAAAAACACATACTCGGGTGTCTTTTCATAGTCTAAAACTCAAGGTTTTTGTTACCAATCAAACTAGATTTGAGGTAATGTGAGATAGAATAATAGAATAAGATAGAATAAGAATAGGGGAATTGAGGAATTAATAAATATTTTTGGATTTATTACGAATTTTTAAATACTTTTATTTATTTTATTATTATTTTTTTTTTATAATGGCAAAGGAGTTTGACATAAAAAAAAAAAAAAAAAAAAGTCATTTCCACATTCTTCTCCTCACCTCCCAGTAACGATCTGCAATTGTTGATCTGTGGAGAACTCTGCACAGAAGAAGATGGCAGCTATCCATAACCAGTTGACTATTGCAAAGGGGACAATAAGGATCAGGAGCCAGGTTGATCCTGTGCAAGTGGGCAGCAAGACAGTCATGTTCAACGAAAAGTCGAAACTTGACGATGGCCTCCCGGCGTGGCCAGTCGGGAATGGTATCTGGGTTGAGATCCTTCCACTTTTTGTTAAAATTTCTTTCTATTAGTTGTGAGCAGAAATTATTGTTTTACCAGGAGAGGACAGCTTGCATCACTGAATGTGTCGCTTAGAGCTACATATACGTCCTTCCTGGAATTTCCCACCACAATTTGGAAACTCATCAGAAGGTGGGGGACTTCTGAATATTGGTACCCCTCGGAAACTGCTAGCGACCACAGAGAGGTTCCTTCCGGTTACGTGTCCAAAGCCTTAACCACTGGGCTACCACAAAGACTTTTCAATCAAGAACTCGTTTAAAGGTTGAGAAAGGAACTGGATTATTGTTGATTTGTTGAATAGAAGTTCCCTTTTTGGCCAAGTTATCAGCTATCTCATTTCCTCTAATTCCACAATGTGAAGGGATCTACTAAAGAGCAACAGATTTACCCAGTTGTTGCAACTTTTTAATAGAGGTATGACATTTCAATATATCATCAGAAGATGGACTGTCCATAGAATTTCTTATTAAATTTAATCAATAATGTTGAAATTATGAAGAGTACTTTAATTAAGGGAAGAATCTGTTCAGAGTAATCCTCAAATGATTTTTTTTTTTTTAATGTTTGTAGTAAATGTTTAATTATTAGCAAATATATTACTAGATTTTTGACCAACTTCATTTTTGTATAACATCATAAAAAGATTTATAAATGGAAAGACACATTTTTATTTTAAATAACCTTTTTGCCTGTTTGAAAACAAGTTATTGATTTGTTCATTGATTGTTGCAAGCAGAAGTGGAAAAGATGCTATTTTCCTCCATATTTTCCTCCTTCAGGGTGTTTTAAGAATTCCCACAATCACCCCTGAATAAAGCTTTGAAAGAGCTTATGTCAGTGAATTTGTCTGAATTGAGTTCTTAATTTCAGAAATTTAATTTTTAATTTAGATAATTTAATAAAGACTAATCTTCTTTCACTGTAAGATTGCATTCTCTTTTTAGTATCTCCATATTAGTTTAGGATATGGCTCCAAATAAATTTTTAAATTTCATAAAGCTGTGACTAAAACAGTGAGATACCGATTCATACTTTAGAAAAATATTAATATTAGTCTTTATTATTGAAGAGTTTTATATGAATTGATTGAAATCCAGTTAATATTATAATATCCAGGGATATCTAAACTAGTATGACAAATTTTACTGGTCATTGAACAAACACTTTTCCTTTAGGAAAGTATGGCTGTAATCATATTTATTTAATGGGTTATAATTGCAAGGGACTGATCCAGGAATTTTTTTGAGCATCTCATTTTTGTGAAAACTTCATTTTCATGAACTTTACCATCTATCTATCTGAATTTTCATACAAAATTTTGTAATTGTGACTTTATTGTTAAAATAATTCACAAAATAAATTAAAATGTCAATAAGTTTTATTCATTTTTAGGGGGAGGAGGGGGGGGGGTAAATTACCATGTGTACAGTTGTGACAGAAAACATTTTAATTTATAAGAAATGTTTTAGTAATAGTTCCCCCCCCCCAAAGAAAAAAGTTATAAGCAGTTTTCTAAATATTTTCTGAATCTATACACTGTTTCCATTTTCTACATAATCAGCTTGTTTGATTAAGCATCTGTCATTTATGATTAAACTTTTCAAAACCTCTTCGTAGAAATTTGTCCCCTGCTCCTTGAACTTATAGCTGTTTTTCCTCTTTCATTATCTTTGTTGAGCTTGCTACCAGGGTTAGAAATTAAGATTTTAAAGTAAGGTGCTAATGGCACCGAACTATTTCATCTTAGTTGCCAAAATGATCTACTTAGGTGTAGCTTTGAAATTATTTATCGTATTCATTCAAACATCAAATATTATCCAAGTACAAATATTGTTTAAAGTTTGGTTAGTAAATATATACATACGTATACATTAATACTGATGTGTGAATAAATTTATAATATAACAAAGGAATTTAGTTTAAAGTTGATTAAGTAATTCTTACTTATCAAATTTTCTGAAAACCGCATTCATATATTTGTTTATACTTATTGACTCTGAATCTGCATATGTATATTTAGTGTTTTAAAAGACAATGCAACTACTTTATAAAGATAAATAAGAAAGCATTTTTTAAGTTAAAGAAAAAATTTATTAACAAAAGTTATCTTTTGAAATATGGCCTTCTTTTTCGACCATTCACATCATTCCACCACAAATCTATTGCAGGATGTAGTTGAAATAAAGTCCATCTAACGGGGCCCATATAGGCAAATGAATAAATAAGTATTTAAAAAGATGAAAAATGTCCCAAATCTGGGCAGCAATTTAAGGCCTTCCATATCCTGAAACAGAAAATAAATTCCACAGTCATCATGCCACATCTTTTGTTCTGGATTGATAATCACAGCTTGGTTACACAGTAAGCATGAGTGGTGATAATTGTTCCTTGTCAAAGGTGGAATTTTTTTAAAAGAAGGTTTGAAAAACGTTAGCTATGAGATAGAACAAATGCTTAGGAAAATAAGGTAATTAGAAAAGTATGTAGAATTAGAAAATACTTAAGTATACATTTTCAGAAATTTAGTTTTTTTTCCATTAAAATTTTACTTTAAAAACTTTCATAGATTTCTAATTTTGTTTGCTATAGTTTAAACTTATTTTATTGTGTAAAAATGTTTTTGGAAGTAAATATGTTTCCTTTTTTCAGGCTGCCAGAGTTTCAGCTGTTGTTCAAAAAGGAAAAACACCTGAATTTAGATTTCGGTTGATATTAATTTTTCTGTTTGGTAGTATCGTTGGTTTAGTAACCTTTACATGGTATCTGTATCAGAGACAAATGATGCAGCTTGCATTTGGAGACAAAATTAGATTTCACGAGACAATGCGCGTCATTCATCTTCTGAAAGCGGATGGTCAAGAAATTTTAAAAGTGGCTCTAGGATTGCATATTCCTCCTGAACTAAAATCCTTTGATTGCCAACTTTTGAATCCAGGGAGAGGACCAAATATTTGTCAAGAATGGAAATATAGAGCAAAGTTGCACATTAATTATAGTCATTCTGAAGTGATGAGTTGTTATCAAGTGCACTGGGAAAGCCTTTCAACTATAACAACACTAAAAGACTGCATAAGTCTGAAAAACGCCCACTGGTATGGCATGGGAGAAGTCAAAAATATATCTTGGCCTTTATCGGGAATGTCTGAGAAGTCTCAGCCTTTCGTGACAGGTGATTTAGACCGAGACGATTATGGTGCTATTTTAGAAAGATATTGGCTGTCATCAGAAGGAGTTGCAATAATGGTATCGGCAGATATACCCCTTTATGTAAGTTTAAATAACAGTAACAATAACAATTTGTGCTTCGAGTCAAAATATAACAGTTTCCCATATTACAATAATAATTCAGATCTGCGTTTGGATTACACTATTTGTACAGGATCAGATATGAAACAGGTTCATAAAGGAATGTGGAAGCATTACTTCAACTCGGCCAATGTGTCAACAGAGTTCCTTGAAGTACCCATTTGGGCTACAGCACCCAAACTGGAAAAATCTCTCACACAAGAATCTCTTCAAACATATTCCAATCATATAATGGATCATGGTTTTCCTGCTGGATTTTTACTGATTGATACTAAATGGCAAGAAGTGGAGGGTGATTTGAAATTCAACCCTCATCTGTTCCCCAGTCCCCCTGAAATTCTGAGTATATTACATAACAAGGGATTTAAAGTGCTTCTTGCTGTTCATCCATATGTGTGCCTTGGCTCATCTGTTTTCAGAAATGCAACTGAAGAACTATATTTTGTGTCCGATGAGAAACGTCAAGTGCCATTGTTAACCCGTTGGAAAGATGACGTCTGTGCAATTGTCGATGTTACTCGAAATTCTTCGGAGCAGTGGTTCTTTGACCGTATTGTTGATGTGAAATCGAACCATGGCATAGATGGATTTCTGTTCGTGGGTGGGCAGTCTACATTTTTGCCCCCTTACTATTATTTTCATACAATGACTATTAATCCAGATAATTTTTTATCACTATACCTTAGACTAGCATCTCACTCCAGTAATTATCTTGGAGTATCCGTTGGGTTTCAGTCCCAGCATATTTCAGCGTTTGTTCGATTAGCCCCCCGCACTTCAACTTGGGATGCTTCTACAGGTCTAAAGTCCATTATTCCAGCAGTTTTAACTTTAGGTTTAATTGGTTATCCATTAGTCAATCCTGGATCTGTAGGTGGAGATGTGTTTCTTTCTCCCAATGCTACTATGCCAGACAAAGAATTGTACATACGCTGGCTTCAGCTAGCTGCTTTCATGCCTGTGGTGCAGCTCTCTGTGCCACCGGGCGATTATGACTTGGACGTAATAAAAGCTGCCAAGTTTATGTTCAAAGTTCGTACTGAGAGAATATTGCAACCTAAACAGTCCAATGAATACATTAAAAGAGTTATTAATGAATATCACGAAACGGGTGCTCCAATTGTCAGGCCATTATGGTGGTTGTCACCTACAGATCCCAATGCTCAAGTGATCGACTCACAGTTTGCTGTAGGTAATGATTTAATTGTGGCTCCTGTGCTTGAAGAAGGTAAACGCTCAAGGGATGTTTACCTCCCACCTGGCAGGTGGCGAGATGAGTTGTTTGGCACTAGCAGGTTAGGGGGTAAATGGATATATAACTATTCTGTGCCACTGGATAAAGTAGCCTATTTTATTAAAATTGAAGAATAGTATTTATTTTATGCTTCAGCAATTTAGCTTTTGTGATATGTTTAAAGACTTCAATACATTGGTGTTTTGCATATACAGTAGAAGACCCAAAATCCGCACAGCTTGGTTCCAGACCTTGTGCAGATTTTAGAATATTGTGGATCTTGGGTCATAATAGGAAATTTATTCTATTTCCACTCCACTCAAAAAACAACAGAAAAAAATACAATAAAGATCAAGGGAAACAAATCATGTTACTTATAATCAGAATCATGATAAAAAAAATACAGAGGATTAATACAATATACAAAATTATGAGATTATAGTACAGTATGGAACCTGTTATCCGGAATGGTTGGGACCGGGTGTATTCTGGATAACTGAATTTTCTGTATAACTGGTTGGGGATTAACGTCACATCTACTGATTTGATTGGTAGCATAAATGTTACTCTGTTTTTGATTAGAATTAAACATTAACTGTCAATATGCTAGAAAAATAATATAAAAAAACTCTAATATGATCAAGATAAATAATAATCATTTAAAGAGGAAATAGTAAATATATGATAACTTCTTGAAAACTTAGTCACACACTAAAAAAATAAATAAAATACCTTATCAAATTGCTTACTTTATAAATTCTAGCTGTAGTACTCAAAATAATAAAACAAAAACATAAGAAATATTAAAATAAAACTCATTTTTTGCTTTTCTTTTGGAAAAAATAGGAGTTTAATCAATTGAAAAATAATTCTGGATAACTGGTTTCCAGATAAGAGGTTCCATACTGTACAACTTATTTAAACATACATATTCAATAGTAGTTTCGGACTTTGGGATGTTCTTATTTTTGTTTTTTTAAAAATCATTATTTTCTGTTCTGTAACACAACTTTACTGCTCTACAAATCTGAGATATTTCTTTCTCACAGCCTAACCTTCATTAAATGTTAATTTATCAATATTTTTTATCATCCTCACTTGTTACTGTGTCATGTGACCATAATTAGTCAATTATGTCACTGTCAGTTATTTGAAGGTTATCAATGTTACAATTAGAGCTCACAGACTCCTAAAATATTTTTTTACATGTAGGAATAGCTTATTTAGTTTTACTTTGTGGTTATATAGTTTTCTGAACTTGCAGCTGGCAGAGCAGATTTCATTGTTTACATTGAACAGACAGTGCAGATTTTAGAGCCTTGTGGATTTCGGATCGGTGGATTTTGGGTCTTCTACTGTATATTGAACTTTTTTAATTTGAAAATTTTACAGATATGACAAACATTTTTACTAAAATAATAATAATAAAAAATGTATATTGCAGAATATTTGGTCAAACTTTCATATACAGTATAACTTCGATATCTTGAAGTCTTAGGGACACTGGAAAAATTCAAGATAACAGTGAAATAAAAGAATGTCAGTTTGTTGGGGAAAGCACGTTTATTCGAGATTTCTAGGTTTTTGAAATATCGGAGTTTGAGATATTGAGGTTACACTGTTGTTGATTTTTAATTATTTTCCAGACGAGCATTGCTCTAAGTTTTAATTTTTATTACATTAAGTAAAAGTAAGAAAAAATTAAGAGCTTTGTTTAACAGTGTTGTCTGTTCATGTGAAAAAATTTTATTCAACTTTATTGAGTTAATAGCACAAAGTGCCTTTTGAAATATTTATTGATGAAATACTTTCAAAACCTAGAATCTAGTGTGATACATATATTGTAAAATGTTTATACTTTTAAAATTTTTATTTATATTTTTATGCTGTGAAATCTTAAATGCCCATACGTGCTCCTTAAACAAAAGTTAAAAACTGTTTGAATTTATTTGTTAATCTTTTTAATAATTCAAAATATTTTTATAAAAATTTTTGACTATATCAATTGATATCTAAGTATAATAGGTATTTTTACAGATTATATATATTTACTTTATTTATTTATTTATCTTTAGGAGTTTCAAATTTTATCAAATTATCATTCATTGGTCTAAATTCAAATGCCAAAATAATTGTTATAATTATAAATATTATTTGTAAATACTTTGTGTACATTTAGAACTTCTATACACAAATCATAAACTTAAAATATCTAAAAATTTCTTTAAAAATATACATACTTATTGCAAAAAATTTATTTTATTATTTATTTTATTTGTTGGAAATTATAATTTAGAAATTATGGTGTATTATTATTTGAGAGAAAGCTATAATTTTTTTAACCCATGAATTAATATATTATGAGAAAAAACTTGCAATTAATTTTTTCATTTTGTGTTTTCAAAATGCATATGTAGAGTAATTTCAAAACATTCTCCATTTTATGTTTTTGAAAAGTCTTGTGTTGTGATAGATAGATCTTAGAAACTTTCTGATTTTATATTTTATTTAATATGCAGGGTCTTTGAGATAGACTAAGAATATACTTATAACTTTTATAATTGGTATGACTGTAGAAACAAATTTGCTTTTCCTGTTATGAAACTAATCAAATACTTGAAAATTGAGTAGTATGTCATTCAAAATATTTAAAAATAAAGACCACCCTCAAAAATTATTTAGTTTTAAGTTATCAGAAAGATATTGGTCTTAAGGACTGATGTAGTCATTCTATATTTGCAATGTAGTATCATCCCAGTGTAATGAACCAAAGATCAAATTTGTAGTTCTGAAAAAATTGTCAACATGAAATTTTTTTGAAATTGAAATAGTACTAATGATTTTCTCTTAAGAGAAATTTTATAATTGTTTACCTAAATTATTCATAAAACTGAGTTTGACTTAACCAAATTTTATTGTATTTCTTTTGTAAAGATGTATTTAGTGAAAATATTGATTATTGATTTGATTTTAAGGTACTAATATGAAGATGATTGCAGTATTATGCTTGAAAAACTGTTTCAATACGTTCTCCCTCTTTTTTTTTCCTAAGTTATTTAGACTGAGTTGACAAAATCTGTATAGACGTACATCCGAACACAGTGGATTTTTTTTTTTTTTTCTATTTAAAAGTCTTACTCCTGTTTTAATTTTTTTAGAAATGAAATCATTATTTTCCTTCCCGATGATGGACACTTAACCATTCAGGCACAGGCCACTATTAAAGTCAGAAGTGTTGTACACTTTAATAAAGGGGCACCATATAGAGAAGCCAGTGTTGCCTCCTATGACGAAACGAACAATTTAACAATCAAGTCCAATCTGGGAGTTGAACCCAAACCCATGATCATAGAGAGTGGTGCGCTAACCACCATACAATCTTGGGTGGCAAAATGAAATATTTTTAAATTAAAAGACATTCTTTCCTCCCACCCTCTGTTCATTAACAATGATTATTAAACCAACAAGAAATTTGCGTAAGATAGTTGGTTCCCAGTGAATATAAAAGTATATCCACCCCCTTCTTCATCCTTCATATTTACTGTGAAAATTTGAGTTTTTGCATGCCTTTTTGTTTAAGATTGTTTGAAGCATGTTTAAGTTGGCCTGCATAAATTACGTAATACTAAAGGAGGGGGGGGGGGGTGTTTAACCAAATGTGACAGTTCGTGACTGGGAGTGAAAGGTCAATGACACTGTTACGTAACACTTGTATTATGGTGAATTTTAAAGTTATTAGCCATTTGTTTCAGCTTGTGTCTTGATCGAGATATTTTCACTGTTATAGCAGATTAATATGCAAAAGACCTTAATCCAAAATAATGTCGGTCTACACGCAGTGGCGTACCGTAAAAGTCCGAGTCCCCCCTTTGAATAATTTATGTAATTGCGAGCTTTTTATGTATTTCCTTGCATTTGAAGGGTCCACGGGAAGAACGATGAGAGTCCACTTTTAGTCAATGTTGAGGTTTCTACTGCATTCTGTTGTTCATGAGTGGCACTATTAATATCCGAACCCATAAGGGGAAAGAACGATGAGAATACACTGAAAAATAGCCCAAAGATACAGTTTACTGGGAAAGAACTATGAAAGTCCCGTGCGCCTTTCGATTTTTTGGAAAATCAGCTGTATTGGACTCTCATCGTTCTTCCCGTGGACCCTTCATTTATGATGCAAAGTGAATCAATAATAATTAATTATGAAGATTTAAAACAAAAAATTGAAATAAATGCTAGACTTGCAAGTTTAAATTTATCTAAAATGTGCAGATTACTTAAACATGAATATTAAAAAGACTTTTTACACAAAATACACTTTTAAAACAAATTACACCCGTTCTTTTTGCACGGTGAGAATTGCTTTTCTTACTTTCTTTAGTAGGAAGAAGGAATCTGCTTGTGTGAATGTCACCTCTTCGTAGGAAGTTGTACAGTCCTAGATAGAAATGTTGTGAAGTTGCGGAAAGATCTGATATTTTTTAAGTTCTAATTTAGGCTAAAAAGAAGGCTCTACGCTTACATACTCCAAATTGCCATTTTGTTGAAAGTAAATTACTTCATCAGTCATTTTTTTAGAAATATCTGGTAACATATCAAAAAAATTGCACACTTTGACAATCATCAGCCAGGGTTTAAAAAAAAAAAAAAGTTCTCTACGGAGGTTTTCTAATCCTGACATAAGACATTTGCAATCTCACTTCAAATTATTCATGGCACACGGAGACTGAAAAAGAAAATTAGGGGAACTATTCCTATGCTAATCCAGGGGTCGATGGAGACGAAAATGGGGTCCGTTTTGCGGATCCTTCACAAAATTACAATCGATTAAAATGGCTACTTAACAAAATTACAATCGATTAAAACGACCCCTTCACAAAAATACAGTCGATTAAAGCGGCCCTTCATTGGCATTTTACATTATATTTTAATCTGTTTTATCAATTATTTTAATAAACAAGTGACTTTTATTAAAATTGGAATGTAAATTCGCAAAAATAAATGTTAGAATTCACAAAATTAAGCAATTTACGAAAAATGGGACCCTGGAAAAAATTTCTGGATCGACCCCTGCAGTCAAAATTTGAAAAATTACGGAATTATTTCAAGTCTGACGCCTTTTTTTTTCATTACAGTCTGTTAACATAAATGGGTTTCTAAGTCATTTTCAAACTTGTCAGTCTCACTGACAACGGCAATCTCACTTGCAATAGTTAGCTTTACATAAAAAGATATTTCATATTGGTCAACTTTTACTCACTGGGGTATCGGAGAAATACTTTGAACGTGAAAATTGGGAAAATTCTCTAAAAATAGGAGAATTACTAGATTTTCGAAATTATAAAGTCGCCTGAGGCATTTTCCATATCGTTTTAAAAATCTGTTGAAATTTTCAAGCCGCTGGTTCTTGCAGTGTGGATTTGTATTCGTATACTAGATAGAGAGTCAAACTTTCACATTTATACATTTAATAGTGCTAGTTTATCAGGAGCACATAAGTATTTAAAGTATCACATAATTTTTTTAGCAAAAAAATATGCAGTTGTTTAAAGTAAGTGGGATGTCGGGATTTCAAAGAGAAAAGGAATAAGTTCTAGGAGAAATCACACTGTAAATTTTTGGATGCTTTCTATCTATAATAAGTATATTTTTTGCCAGCTCTTTGTAACGTGTTTCAAAACAAAAAAATTATCTCTTATGCTCTACCGTTACCTTTAAAAAACGAGAAGTTTTTCTTTCAAATGGGCACTTGCCGATTAGGGATCCACTACAACTGTCCGAATGTATTTTGGCCATTTTATTATGGGGAACCCAGTGGGCTGCCAGTTACCCTCTATAAAGGGACGGACAAGTTAACATCTGTGCCCAAGCCGGGATTCGAACACGGACCCAAGGCGTGATAGAACGGTCCTTAAGCCACTGCACCCCCTGGGCGTCAAAAACGAAAAGTGAAAATTCATATGTGTAAGTACTTCATTTTATTTTTTAAATAATTCATTGTGTGGGGGTCCCTCATCAGCCGAGCCCCCCCCCCACACACACACACCGCGGGCTTTGCAGGGGGGGGGGGTTACGGTACGCCACTGTCTGCACGTCATCCTAGTAAGCAAAGCAAATTAACAAGGACATAATGTTGACTTCTATTTGTCTACCAATAAAACTTTCCGAACGGCAAAAAACTTTGCCGGGCTTCGTTTTTTGCCAGGAAAATAATCCTCATCCTTTTTTCTTAGGGAAGGGTGCAGACTTGGAGTCAATGCCGGATATAGGGGTGGGACAGTGGTGGCATTTCAGTTTTTCATTTGCGGGTGCGAGATTTGATGTATTAAAATCCAGAATATGGAATAAATAAAATGTTTGTGAAATTTGGGAGTGCGTTCACGCCCCCTATTTTCCGCTCCTGTGGTGTGGGTGAGGAAGGGAGCAAGCTGGGTGGCAACTTCTGAGAAGTGGAAAATTCACAAGTAAAAAACTTAAAAGGAATAAGTCGGGGCAGCAGTTTTAAATTTTTGCTTTACCTCTGAATGTCTGTCCCGAGAGGCAATTCATGTAGAAGATGGACGAATGCAGAAATTTTGTTTTTCTCCAACTTCGGAAAAATCCAAGATCCGACACTGTTTGGGGTTCTGCTACATTGGCATACTTACAGTCTACAGCTGAGTTCGTTCCTTCAAAAATATATAAGTGGTGTTCCCCCTGTATACAGATTAAAAATTTTATGAATACTTATGATCCATTGTAAATACACTTGAGTTAAATTTGAGTATGATGAGAAAAACATGATATTAAAGTTGCTATTAGGCTGTAACGAAAGTTTTCCGCCACTGCAAGTATTGCCTGCACAAGCAGTTCGCGTTGGTGTCTTTGCCAATGTTTTGCCAAACGATTTTTGTTATTTGAAAGAAAAGGACTTGTTTTAGAGTACTGTGTTGTGAAATCTGTAAAACAATGTCGTTATGATTAAGTATAAGGTGTCTGAAATGGAACTATCACGCTACCAGATTGAACCATCATTTACTCTAAGTTCTGTTGCAAAAAGTCAGCTACAGAATGACACCGAATCATGTGTACAGCTTAAGGGACTACTGTTGTATCATATGACACTGTGAAGATTTGGTACCGAAAGTTCAAAAACGAGGACTAGGACATTAAAGAAGCAGAGCGCTCTGGCCGGCCTACTGATGCTGATGAGGCCCGCCTACGAGAATTTGTGGAAGAAGACAAAATATTCATCCACTCGAGAGCTAGCTAAAAGAGTTAGACTTTAGTGCCATGCCCATTAGTCGCGCTAAGCATCGCATAAACTTGACATATAAGGTCAATAGCTGGGTACCGCGTGAGCTGACTCAAGCAAATCTGGCGGAAAACTTTCGTTACAACCTGATACATTACAGAGACTGGGGAGGGAGGGCGGAATCGGGTCTTGTGTCATGGGGTAGGCTTGTCAAATTTTATTGAAATAACGTTACTTAATTTATGGAAGCCTCCTAAATTCAGAGATGGTATTAAATTTCCACTGTGTTCCTTTGTATGTATGTTCTACGGAAAAAAATATATTTTTTATCTTACTATGCTAATGTACTATTAGATTTATGTGTTGTATTTATTTATTTTTTACTAAACAGTATTTGATTTTTTTTTCCTCTAAGCATTAGAATCTCTATCAATTTTAGTGTGTTAAGATTGCTTCTACTGCACGTTTTTTAAGAATTCAGTTATTTTCCCCCTTTTTCTTTGTTTGTTAATGTAGTACCAAACTAAAAAGAGGAGTGGGTCATTGCATCCATTCCCTTTCCATCTGAACTTGGTCATCCAGTAAATTTAAATTAATTACATGTTTTACAATCTCTGACATTTTAGAAGGTTTGCATGTTGCTAATGTTTGTATTTGTGCTTGCAGTTACTTTTGCTGCAGCTTTTTAATATTTAATGCTAAGTAAGTATGTGAAACTTGTGCCTTATTTTTCTACAAATTTTTATCCTTTCTACTATAACATACATATTTGGCATAAATGATTCATCACTTAAAGTCCATTTTACTGTTAGACTGTTATGTACGATGAAAGTAGCGAAAAACCTTAGAATTTGAATTGCATTGTGGTTTAGTCTACTCGGCTTTTCAGTATCTGAAAAACTGAACAAACAAGAATTTCGTTCAATATTATGTAAGAACAAAAATATAAGGGAAAGTCAACATATAAGATTGCAGAAATATGCCTATATAGATTTTTTTAAAGTACACAGCTGTTTTGAGCCGGATAAAGAAATCCTTTGTCAACATCCTACTTGGTCTTGTTAAAATATTTTGTGGAGTTGAGGTTCATCAGTACTAATTGATGTGACTTTGCACCTTGATTTTTTTTTTTTTTTCTGTTTGCAATAGGGATGGACACAAAAGTAGGTATACATACATTTTTTAAGCATATACGGCTATTTTGAGTGGTTTTGAAATAACCACTCTATGACGGTGTAAGGATTTTATGCTATCTGTGTGTATTTTTACATGTTGATTCATCACTACTCCGTCCTTAGATGACGCACAATTGCATTTTTGTTGCATAGTTTTAAGCTCTCTATATTTCTTTTAGTTTTATTTTGTTCCTAAATAAGCTTGATTAAAAACAAATCAAAAAATTTGCATTTTTAGCAGAATCTCATATTGATGCTTTTTTTTTTTAATTATATTTCCCTGATTAAAATAAAATGAAACATAGAAAAATGTATATCCAGCAAATAATGTAATGTGTAAAATTTGATTGAAAATTTTAATGGATCATTTCATATGTATGTGTAAGTTTCTAATTAGTTGGTTATTCATCCAGAATTGAAAGCTCTCTGAATTTATTAAGTTGTTGTAAGTTTTAATGTTGTACAGGTGTTTACAGCTGCTGGTCAGCAAGAAAATGGAAAGCGTGTTTTGCTTTATAAACCGTGATTTTTTAATCATGTGATAAATAACTTATCTTTAAAGTATATGTAACGGAAAGTTTCAGTTGTAAAGTGAAAGAAAGGAACCTTACTAAGGTACCATTACTGTAGCATAGCTGTTCATTCCCACTGTTCATAACTGAAGTGGTGTAGGTTTTGTTGATACCTATCATTTTCATGTAGAAAAGTACTTATGACAGTTTTACATGATGTCTTTCTCCTGCTTTATTAGTAAGTATTTTCTTTTTGATTCGGTGGCTTGAAAAGGAAAATCTGGAGCTCCCTCTGCTAAAAATTTCTAAACGTTTTAACCCTTTGAAGCACGCACGGTGTTTGCGTCATGAAACTACCTTATTTCAGTGCTTTCACTGCTAGTCGCAAATATATATATATATGGTTAAATGGTTCCAACACTGAAAAATTAGCCATTGTCATCAATCCATTTAACTACCAACAACATGACGGTCAATTGAATCGCCTTTCTAGCACCACAGATCTAAAGAAGTTTTCTGGCACAGCCAGCTGTGTCAGAAAACTTCTTTAAATCTGGCGTGGTCAATCGAATCGCGCCAGATGTGCGATTCGATTGACCGACATTTTGTTGGTAGTTAAGTGGATTGATGGCAACGGCTGCATTTTTTCAGCGCTGGGCAGTCTATCCAGTTGGTCTTCTCTATTGATGTGAAAATGCATGCGCCTCGAAGGGTAAAGAAATTTATCAAGGGGCTTCTCCACTCTCTCTGGTGAAACGAGCACCACAATGCTCTTCTGTGGACAAAACTGCCTTTACAAATTCAAGTTTTTAGAACGAACTATTAAATATTTTTGAACCATTCTTCCACTCCCACCCCCTTCCCCTTATTCAGTAAAAATTCACACAAACACATTAATTATAATGGAATTCCTGTTCTTCTGATTGCATGAGATAAATTTTGTTAGTAAAATTAGATGAATGTTTTTGGAATTATGAAAAAAGGGATGATTGAAAAATATTCAGTAGTTCGTTCTAAAACCTTGTATTTCTAAAGGCAGTTTCCTCCACCGAAAAGCATTGTGGTGATCGTACCCCAGAGACAGTGGAGAACTCCTTGTTTATCATAAAATGCCATTGACCATTCTCCCCCTCCTTTACACCACTGAACTCACTCAGAACCCAGGAAATTTCAGTATAACTTCTTGAAAAATAGAGCTCTGTTGTCTTCAGTATTTAAAAAAAAAAAAAGATTTTTCTTATTTTCATTTTTAGTGTCAATTATTTTACTCATTGTTGGGTGCGGGGTCATATTCCGGGGGTGGCTGTTGAGGCTACAGCCTTTCCCGGAAATGAGTAAACATAAAATATGGGGGAAATTACATACTTGTGGATAAATTTAGGAGTTCCTCTTGATACCCGCATGGTATATATATTTGAAGAAGCCCGGCGGTATAACGGTTAGTGCGTTGTACTGCCTTGCCACTGGTCCGTGTTTCGATTCCCGGGCTGGGCAAGGTCGACCCAGCTTTTCATCCCTTGAGGGGATCGATAAAATGAGGACAAAGCCTGCTTGGGAATTACACACTGGGGGCTTCGCGTCAGGCTGACCACCTGAAGGTCTTTGCTTCCACACTCCAGAGCCCATGGTCGCGAAGGCGTGGTTGAGCAGTGCAGCGCTGGCCTTGGCCCCGTAGTGGGCTGTTGCACCAAAATTTATATATAATTAAAAGTTTGTTTCAGAAATTTGACACAGACCTAAGATAAACTTAATGTTTTTTTCGAATGAATGCTTTTCCAACTGCAAAGATTTTAAACGCGATTTATGAATTTTTTTATACTCTGTGTGTCGTTTTAAATTCAGTTTTACATGCGAACACATTCAAGTAAAATAAAAGGGGGCTGTCTCCCCCCCCAAAAAAAACGATACATTCTTGATTGGGTGGGAGGTAAACATACTCTATCACATTTAAAAAGTAGGATTAAAATCATGTTATTTAACTGTATTTGGTAAGCGTTTAAAATACGTAAATAGCTTATAAAGATCGAATTGTTAAATGTTTAGATCTGAAAACGGCCGATTTTTTTTTCTTGAATACGACATAAGTCTCACGTCTTAAGAAGAGAAAAAAACAAAATAAAGAACTATTAGGCTTATTAAAGACAAGAACGTATTTTTTAATAATCTTTCAAATAAAAGCTTAATTCGAAACCTGTTTCAGTGGTAAAGAATTGATACCACTAACCACCTATTCAAAGTCCGTGAATTTAAAAAAAAAAAAAAAAAAAAAAAAAAAAAATTGCTCGCAAACAAATCAAATGCCTCTAACATTCAATTTTTTGTTGTTGTTATTGTTGTGTGTGTGTGAACAAAAATAAAATCTGTATGACAGTGTGCGTAATTTTTCACAATCACTCGAGTTATTTTATTCAAAAATTTTAAGCAAAATCATTAAAGCCAATTCACTTATTTGTGTTACGTGTGATGAATAGGATCTGAGGAAATTACAAATACCCGATTGAGTACTGTGGGTCATGAGATGTTAAAGGTAAAACGGATGTAACCATTTTAGTCTTTTCAAAATTAACATCATTTTATACTGTGTTTAATACACACTAAGAAAAAGGATGTATCGCCGATAGATGCTTCAAGAGGCCCCATTAAGGATTTCTGGGAAAGGAATGCAGTTGTACGGGATGTTATATTTTGGCTTCCCCACCTGGCCTTCTTAATAATAAATACTGTAACAATTGCCCTGAAGGCTTGCGTACATTGCATAAAGAAAACTCAACTACAGAATTATCATTTAGCATATCTTCCTGGAGGATTTCTTTGACATTATATTGATGTGAACTAGATGTTTTCCAAATCAAACTTCATAATAATAATGACTAAGCAGCGGAAAAGGCCCCACTAACTAAATATTCTGTTTGTATATATTTAGTTAGTAATTTATTTACAAAATGAAATATTAATTTTCGGAAGATGTCGGTCCTCGAAATATTTTTCCAATTTTCGCATGTGTAAAAGGTTGGTAAACAATGATCTAGATCAGATAAGGGCAACCTTTGGAAAGTTGCGGGCCAAACTTTAGGATGATCACGAAGTCGCAAGCCGTATAATTGGAATTTATGTGGGATTTTTAGTAGTTTATATGGGGTTTTGGTATGTTCTGCGGGTCGGTCAAAAGCGGGCGGGCCAAATCCGGCCCTCAGACCGGAGGTTGCCTATATATGGTATAGATAAAGAATATTTAGCCAACAATCAAACCATATTCGTTACAATTAATCAGAATTTTTAGTCATACAACCTTGGATAATATATTATGTAACAAACTACACCATATGTACGCGCTAAAAACATGAAATTGAATTGGTCGTTCAACTGTATATTTTGGCAATCTGAGCTCTATTTTTCAACATGGCTAGTAGAATATTAAGCATGGTGTTCTTAACACTATAGTTTATTAAATATTTGCTTTTAAAAATGTCAAAAATACCATGAAAAGGATTTTTTTTCTCCCTTACGTAAATGATTCTGTAGGTCTATAAAAAAAACTGTCTATAATTCTGTGAAACTTACCGAATTCTATAAAATGTAAAAGAGATTTTCGAATGGGCATAAGTAAGCCTTTCTCATGAAGACGAGAAAAACCTTTTCGTAGAGTTTAAGTGTCCGCTCGCTATTGTTGCATTTAATAAATATATATCTTTAATACTGTATTCCTTTTTTCCGAAACTGCTTTGATTAAAATTCGAATTACGAGGGTGAAACAATGGACGTCCAATTTCACACGTCATCAGCCCCAGTCCCTGAAAGTATCCAATTTTGTAAATGAGGTGTTCCCAACCTTTTAACGTTCTGCCTCCCCAACGAAGGATAACTTACGATTGCGCCCCATCCCTCTGTGTACATACACTTTTTTATTCTTCAACAATGAACATTGGGTTGCCTTTTCTACAAAATAATATTATAGGTAAAGTTTGAATAAATAGTTTAAGCGAAAATATATGAAGAAAAAATAACATTGATTTTTTTAAAACTTGCATTATCTTTTTCTCTGTCTGTTTTTCTCCCACCTCCCGTCCTCCTGTAAACGCTCTGCTCTCCCAAAGGGGGCACGCCCCATAGGTTGGGAACAGCTACTGTAAATAACAACCATCTCATTTCTTCAGAGAAATTGTTTAAAGAGTCAATTCCCCCCCCCCCCCCTGAGAATCCTTCAGTTTCACGGTATGAATGCATAGTTACGAGTGCTCTGTGATATTGGATGTCGTTGATTCATCCTTTTTTCAAATTATGTATTATAATCTGTTTTTACAAATTATGGATTTATTTTACTTGGAGAATGCATGTGCAATTGTATCTTTTTCATGCTAGTCAGTACTAGGTATGTTTGCTGCGAATTTATTCAAGAATTGTGTATGTATCAGAAACTCAGTATTTTTTTCCCCCGTTTCTTCACCAGCTGTTTTATGCATTTTTATGGTGACTTTTCTTCGGAATGAACTTAAAATAGGATATTTTTTATATATTTGACTGTAAACTTATTTTGTTGTATTATATGACTGTGATGTTCTTGATTTTGGATAAATAAATGCTTAAAAAAAGGAAGTGTGTAGTAAATTAATAGATTGATTATCACTATTTCATTGCCTTAACCCTGTATTTCTCAACCATTTTTGGTTGACGGCAAGCTGAAAATATCTAGAATTATTTGCGGCACACCTGAATATGAAAATTGCAAAAGTTGTATGAAGCAAATGTTAATAAATATAAATAACAATTTAAAAATTGATTTACAAAAAAAAAAAAAAAAAAAAAAAAACCTCAATGGGGGGTGGCTGTTTTTGCATGAGTTTTCCTGCGACAGCTGTTTCAAATATCGACAGAACCGTTTTTCATGCTATGAAATAAAAGTTTTGCCTTTCATAGTGTATGGCTCGGGGAAAGTCGAACAAGACAGCATATCGTAAATAGAAAATGGCACATCGCTGATACGACAGCATAAGCGTAAAGTTTTCAAAATTATTGGGGGGGCCGGGCCCCACAACCACATATATTCACGTCAGTGGCGTAGCCAAGGGGGGTAGGGAGGTCATAACCCCCCCCCCCCCCCATGAGGAATTTTTTGTCATACAAAATGTATATTCTTCACTCCGTTCGTACACCCGTATACATATATGTGAGTTGCAGAAGTCGTACCCCCCCCCATGAAAAATTTCTGTCTACGCCACTGATTCACGTACATATAACTTACTCATAACTGCCAACTACTACGGAATAGAATTAACTACTTTTTCTACATGATTTTTCGGCTTAAAATATCGCAAAATTTTTGTGATGCGCGCGCGAGCTGGTTACTATTTTGAAAAAAATAATTAAAAAATATAATGTTTACAAAAAGTAGTTAGTTATATTTCGTAGTAGTTGGCAGCTACTACGAAACTTACTATATATAAGTGTAAATGATGGGAGGCGCTCGATCTCTATGGGTCCATAAAATTCTACACCAATGTAAGGTAAGTATCCATGTTAGTATCTTCCTACCATGTTATAAGTTAAAAATAGACGCAAAGAAAAAAATCCAAAGGAGGAAGAAACATTTTCGATGAGATAGTGCATTTTAGACACATCTGAACTTTTCTTCATTTCATACTTTACATTGCATAGTCTGATTTTAATGAACCAGAGCCTGGCGTGGGCAGCTTCTCGTAACATTCTGTGTTACGTGGCGTCAAATGAATACTAAATCATGATTGAATTCAGAAGAAGAAAAATCTTAAAAGTACAAGTAAAGGATTTTTTTTAAACGTTCGTAAATGGCGTGAAATACATTTTTTTTATGTTAGTATAAATTAGTTTTCTGTATTTAGTGGTAAATTATTGGGTGGGCTCAGCCCCTATTCACAATTTATTGGGGGGCTCGAGCCTCACGGGCCCATATAACTCTACGCCTATGTACGACAGTACATATTTTTAATAATTTTTGAAAACTCTTCGCGGCACATTAGACAATCCTTTGCGACACACTGGTTGAGAAACACTGCCTTAACCTTTACATGGAACAAACATCCGTGGATTTTTTTTTTCCTCAAAAAACCTTTGCTTGTGAACATTTAGAGACTCATTCTAGTGGGTACACGTAGTGTGATCATTTTTTTTCTTCTTTCTTTTAAAAGGGGACATTTTCGAATTCCGCAAATTTTTAGGTAACCTTTTCTCCGCTCTCAAATCACGGCATCTACCATTTTCTAGGTTTTAGAATGAATATATGTAATCAAGAAAAAGAAAAAAAAAATCCATGTCGATTTTAAAACAGGATTGAAGTTGTGAGCAGTATTTCTGAAAGTTTACTTTCATAGCTTAACATGTGGTTTTAAGAACTGCGACTTCCAACTGTGCTTTTTCTCTCTTCAGTTACTTATTCGTAAGGGAAAACACCGTTTCTACTTAAGTAAGGGTTATAAAAGAAATGTTATTAAAAGCTACTAGGCGCTATCGTTATAAGATCCTCCGCACCCGTTTTGGAAATGGTTGCATCTGTTTCTGAAAATGGGACATTTCCAGAGCCTTATTATCGCATGAGCAAATCGGAACTTTGTCAAGGGCCCCCAATATCAAATGTTGTTCTGAAATATTCTTATTTTTATATCAAAATTTTATGAAAAAAAAAAATTTCATAGATGGGGGGCCCCCAAATTCATCAATACCTGGGGCCCCAGTTGGTCATAAACAGGCTCTGGACGTTTCGGTGGTGTTTGTGGACAAAGGGATAGGCCACCTAAAAGCGGGATAGTCCTGTTCTAAACGATACTTATGCTCAGATTAGATATTCTATAGATCAAGTTGAAAATTTAAATCCTTGCATAAAGAATGCATTTAATTTTCCGATCCATCAGGGATACGGGTCTTGCAACGAGTGCAAAATGTCGAGATACGCGTTATCTTCAATTGAGTTAAAGGAACAACGTAGTTTTGCACACGCTGTATTAGCAATATACACAGTAGCAATTAGACTTTATAGGTCAAGCGACATGTAAAACATTACTTAAAAGCAAGTTGTAAAAAAATTGGACCTGACAAAATAGATTTTTCAAACTGAAATTTCGATGTTTATTTTCTTTTATTCAAATCGCATTTTATATTTTTTTTTTCTACATTAAATTATTGAATAGTAGCAAAACTTGAATATAAAAATCATAATGATTAATAACAATCTTAGATATTAACAAATCATCGGTCGCTTAAAAAGAAGTACAATTAAAATATTTAAATTTTAATCGGTTTCTAACTCTATCAATTTTAAAATTGTATAAATCAATAATTATTTAAGATTGAGCTGATTAATCAATCAAATTAATTTTCGAATAATATTTTTGACCAATTAACCGACTCGATTATAATTTTTTACTGGAAAAAGGCAGGTTTGTACTGATGCCAGTTTAACAAGATTAAAAGTGGCGATAAACATTGAAACAGCAGAACAATTACACGTGCCTTCGGAGCTCTTATTTTATTTTGTAACATGCACGTTTGTTTCTCTCAAAACAATAAAGCATCTTTAAAAAAACGTGTTCACCAGACCGTACAATAGAAATGAAAATTTCCGCCGTTCCTAAGCACGGCGACTTGCATGTATTTATCAGAACCTGTCTCATCTCGAGTCCGTGGTACCAACAAAAAATTGTTTTCGAGAAAAAATCACCTCCTATTTTTAAGAACTGGATATTTACTTAAGCAATTTATATTTCTGGAATACAGTGGCCTAGCGCACAACGCTCTAAACCCGGAGACGAAAAGTGCCTGGTTCAAAACCAGGTCACGTCCGCCGACCTAACCGTTCGGAGTCTTCCCTGATTTCCTCCGAAACTTAACGTAAGTACGGGTTTGGACCCCTTTGAAAGACCCCCCACGGAAGGCGGTGCCGTGGGACTTCCGACACTCATGAAAACGTGGGATTTCCGACTGGGGGGAGATAGCCTAGTCGGCCGAACCCACAGTTGCTTTTTTGGGTCTCACAAAGGGTTAACGGTAGCATATTTTCGAGGGGCCCCCTACAGCGATGGCCGGACCCACTGATGTTTTATAGGTCTCGCAAAGGGCCAGCGGTATCATACTTTCGAAGGGGGGCTACAGCGATGGCCGCCGGAAGCCCCACGTAACCACGGAAGGCACCACGCCCCTCGGTCTAGAGCCCACAGTCACAACATATGAACCGAAAGATCATGTTATTGATGACACATACGTGTTGCCACTACGTAAAAGAAGTATTCAGTTTTCATGGAATATATTTTGTAGTATCAATTTTTTCCCTATTTCATAGTTTCCTATGGAAATGAAATGTTACATATTAATGTATTTTAGGTTTTAGCTAACAATACAATACCGTGCTGGAATATATCAGTTTGAGAGCCTCTTTTAGTATATAACCGGTTTTAGCCGGTTAACCTCTCTACTCACGGAAAAAATCGCAAACGGTGGCTTCCTCTGAGATGCTCTGGAAATTGGGAAAGAGGGGATAGCAATCTGTGACAGTTTTATTACTCTCTTGACCACACCTCTAGTCTTCATCTTACAGAAGACCCCCAGGAGTGAGGGGGCACACACAACAACCCCTGTTCCTCCTAGTTGTTTGGAAATAAGCTATTCATTATCACTTTCGTTTGAGAACTTGGACTGTATGGGATTTTTTCTTTTTACTATAAAAATGAGTAGTTTAAATGTTCTAAATATCACTTTGTTTGAAATGATTTTAAAATACTGAATATACACAAACACGACTCCGTAAAAATGTATATTTATGGAGGGATGTTTAATATATACTGTACAGTGGCGCACCCAGGATTTTAGTTTAGGGGGTGCTGGGCTACAAATACTGCTGAACTCGGTTATAGTGACCTCAATTATAGTTATAACTCTCTTATAACGTCAAAATATTCTGTGCCAGTCGACTTGCCCGTAGAACACAACCCCACGATCAATGTAACTCATTTTAGAATCAAATAATTATATGATCTTTTCAGTGATGTTGTAACCAAGTTTAACCGTGTTTCAAGCTCTAACTGTAAGTTTTTATTTAAAAACTAACATCTTTTTTTTTTTTTGGTAAAAAGTATTTTAGAAATAATCTGAAGACAATTTTTTAAAAGAAAACATTTAACTCATTAGTGACAATTTTCAATACTTCTAATTTCCCACCTTTAGGGGGGGGGGCTTCAGCCCCCATAGCCCCCTCCGTGGGTGCGCCTATGATACTGTAGTATCAAAATATAATGTATATTATATAGCAAAGTATTCTTTCAAATTATATTTATTCATGAAAATAATAATAATAAAATATTCAAAGTAACAATATTATGATTTGTGTGTGCATACATTAAAATGCTGAGTAAAATTTCCATTAGAAGTCAAATTAAGTAACATAAAAATATTACACATTATCTGCAATTCTGTTAGACAAAAAAGAGCGTTTTTTTCCCATTTTTTAATACGCATTCATGTTTTTATTTCAGAAATTGAAATGTGAAAATACAAGATTTTTAATAGCTCTTTTATTCAACAAGATAATATAAAGGTCATTACAAGAGACAATTAGATAGTTTATGATATCAATTATACCTCCATCCTCTCTCCTTCGAAAAAAAAAAAAAAAAAAAAAGAGAGAGAGAGGGGGGGGGGAGACAGAAAAGAGAGAGAGAACGAAAAGAAAAAAGAACACAATTATTGATCGAACAAAACGCACCGCCCCCCGCCTCCGAGAAAAAAGAAATTAATGTAAAAGATCCTATTTTACTTCCATAAAATAGATGTATTTGTCAATCTTCTAATTAACCGCCCCCACAGACAAACTAATCGTTCACCCCCCCCCCCCCGACAAACTTGTATTAATCCGCCACTGACAAAACGATCTATCTCTGGTTGCTATTTCATAAAAACAGTGGTCTAAAGAGATAAGTAATAAACGGTATAGGCACATTTTAGATTACGTTTTTGGCAGTAAAATTATAATTATGAAAAATAACAAACTCAATTTCGTTTTGTTTGTTTGTGGGATTACGGCCGATTAGCTACGCGTGGGCTCTAGGCCGATGGGTGGGGTGCCCTCCGTGGGGGTCTTTCTAAGGGGTCCTAACCCGTATTTACGCTAAGTTTCGGAGAAAACCACGGAAAACTCCGAACGGTTAGGTCGACGGGCGCGCGATGGGACCCGAACTCGAGACCTTCACACTTCGCCCGTCTACCATTTCCAGTGGCATAACCACTTTGCCATGGTGAGGCACAAACTCAATTTTCAAATCAAATACTTTAAAAAAGAAATAATTATTAATTTTAAAAATCTGATAAACACTACAAATTATACATAATTTTATCACAAATTAAGATAATGAAAAGAAATTGCTCCCCAAAATTACTATACTGATTACAAAATTAACACTCGAAATATAGGGACAACTAATTCACAGTATGACTTATTTTTAATACTGTTGCGCTTTCATCAGTCTTTTTTTCCCCCTGTTCTCGATATTTACTTCGTCTAGAGAGACAAGTAGTAAATTGTGCCTCTGTACATTTTATATTTTCCCTATATTAATTTCCATCATTATTGTTTAAATGCCAAACTCAGTTTTCAAATCGAATGTGCTTTTAAAAAGAAAAAAAAAAAAAAAAAAAGAAAAAAACCCAACCTTTTAAAATCAAATAAACAAGTTGTACTATGCAAAAGAACTATTTATCACAAACCAATGAAAGGGAATTGCGCACAAAAATTATTATAAAGGTTGCAAAACTGACAGTTAAAAATTTCTTTCTGAAAGAAAATATAAAATTATATAGACAACTAATTCACAGCATGACTGAATATTTATTTTTAATGCTATTGCACTTCGGGATTTTTATTTTCCGAACATGTACCATGTAAGGAAAGTATTGTAATCATGAAAAAAATTGGCTTCGAGATTTTGGTGTATTGACACGTTTTGAGGTCTTCTGAATTCATTTATGCTGTTTTTTACGAGATGTGTGTGTGTGAACACGATAGCTCCTAAACGGAGCATTCGATTGAGCTCAAATTGGGTATATGTGTTATAAGCCACCGTCACAAGACCGGTATTTATTTTGGTGTATATAGGACTTATAGTTTTTCTACAGGGCTAAAGATTTCTTTTACATTATGGCCTATGGGGGGAAATTCTTGAAAGTGCGCTAGCGTTTAAACGGTACATTAGATTGTGCTCTAATTGGATATATTTGTTATAAACCACCATCGTAAGACCGTTATTGATTTTGATGTTTATAGGACTTATAGCTTTTCTGCGGGGCTAGGACAAAGATTTCTTTTACATTATGGCCTACGGGGAGAAAGTCTTGAAAGTGCGCTAGCGTTTAAATGGTGCATTCGATTGAGTTTCAATTTGGTATACGTATATGTTTGAATTATTCACCGATTAAAATTTATTTAAATTAATGGTAATGATCTTAATCATAAGTGTTCGGAAAGTCGAGTGAAGTCACTCCAGATTTTTTTTTTCTGTTCTCTATATTTAATTGGTGTATAGCAGGGTTGTCCAACATATGGCCCGCCGATTGTTTGAATCCTGCCCACTTACTACTTTTTGAAAATCGCAGAAACAGTCTAGCAATCCTTTTTAGTAGTATTTCAAGTGGAAAAGCAAATAGTTCCAAGAAATGCTGTGGAGGATAAACTTAAATTCTGAGAATGCTACTAAGATCAGTTTTTCATTGTTGAAGAAATTGCGAAGGGGGAGACAAATCTTTATCTGATAGAAATTTTGTAAAAGACTGCTCGAGCCTATTTACATCTGTCTCTTTTACTGTGTCTCATATTGCTGTGAGTAGCTATTTTCAAGGATGAAAACCGTGAAAACGAGATCTAGGTTTCTTTTGACCGAGGAACATCTTATAGGAATTTTGTGTTAGCTATGTCAAGTGTACAGGCAGACATTGACTATTCGTTAAGCAAGAGTAATGCCAACCCTCACATAATTCTATGTTTGGATGTAATGAAAATAAATGCGGTAATAAAACGGGATTTCTACAGACCTGGAAAGTCAGGGAATATCAGAGAAAGTCAGGGATTTTGGAAAAAAGTCAGGGAAATTTGAAGAAATTGAAGAAAGGTCAGGGAAATGCAAGAATATGCGGCAAAATCAAGAAAATACTTCCTGTTCGAACCTAATTGTAGAAATTGTTTTATTTTTATTTTCTTATTTAACCTTATAAATAATTTTAAAATGTGTCCTTTATGAACATATCTTCTTCAGTTGAAATATGCTTAACTTGATCCTAAATTGTTATCAAACTTGGTTTTTGTTAGAATCCAGTGATGTCAAATAATATTTTTGTGTATATTAATTTTATTATTATTATTATTTGTAAAAAAAAGGGGCAAAATATATATAAAAAGTTACTAATTAAAAGATGTAAAATTAAAAATAGAAACGCAAAATTAAGGAAAGCACGCTATTTAAAAAGTCAGGGAAGAGCATGATAGACGTCAGGGAAAAGTCACGGAAGCAAAAGCTGTGAAATCCGTAGAAACCCTGTAAAAAAATGTAAGAAATTTTAATACCCAATTTTACGAATTATTTGTAATGTGTTTATTTTGTAGAACTCGTAAGGAAGGATTTAAGATCACCACTTTAACATCTTATCCTCAACTAGCATCCTCTTAATTTTTGAACTGGATTAAAAAATTGTGTTTTCCAAAAGTAAAATACGACCCTGTGGACTATCAACTACATCATTTCATAGAACTCCGTAGACATAAAACACAGTATTTACAGTACATAAAAATATTTACATTGCATGTGCTGAGAAAAAAAATATCAAACAAAACCTTAGGAAAAAAAAGCCGCTATTCTGGTTTAAATTCCGAAAGATAACTATACTACCAATAAGTTGTTAACAAATAAGATAAATCAAGGGGTGCTGGTTTCACATCAGCAAACCGACATCAGATGCAAGTACAGTTGAGTCTCTAAAACACGGGTTCATATAACACTAATTCATATAACAAGGTTTTAAGATTCTTACGTTGTTCAAACAATACGCTAAAAGAGGCTCGTATGACACTGTAAAAGATGTTTGGATTTTACTATACGTTTTTGCACTAATGATGTTATGACTTATCTGTATGTATTTTTTATGCCTTTGCGGGACTAATTCACAGTGATGGGGAATGTCCGACCGATGACGTGATTGAACAAGCCGAATTTACGACAGCCAAGGAGACTTCGACGCAAGATTTTTATTATGACGAATTCGGAAATCGTGCAGAATATCGAGATAAATGCGCTTTTGTCAGTTGTAAAAAATGAAAGAGAAAAAAAAAAATCCGAATTTTTAAATATTAAAAAAAATCCAATAAAAAATATTTGTGTGTAATTACTTAAAATCATTAGTAG
The DNA here is from genome assembly GCA_038373885.1 of Cheiracanthium punctorium. Lineage (NCBI taxonomy): Eukaryota > Metazoa > Arthropoda > Arachnida > Araneae > Cheiracanthiidae > Cheiracanthium > Cheiracanthium punctorium. The sequence continues at coordinate 206,797 of JAWZYV010002449.1, forward strand.
GCAATTTCATAAATAACAGCACTAACAATATTAGCAGTTTTTTTTGACTCTCTAATGTTTATACCCCTCTGAGCGACCACCTGTCTTAACGACCGACTTTTCCCGGAGGGTAATCGCTACCCCATGTCCATATTAGGTAATATAAGAAATAAAGTGTTGAATGCGCGTATAGAAAGACGTTAAGCATAAATGCTTTGCATGAGAAGCAGATGTTCCCTAACGATTAGGAAAGGGAAGGAAATGTAAAGGACTTAATGGCATAGAATAGAGCAAAGGGTGAAAGAATAATTAAAGTATGAAATACAGATATATAAGCAGTTAACTGAAACAGAACGTGTGGAAGAAACCGCGCAATACAGAATTTCGAAAGGTGTGTTTAAAGAGAAAAATTAAAGTTAAAATTCCGGAATTAAAATATATTAAATTAATAAAAAACTGAAAACAAATGACAATTACTATTAAATATGTGACCTTCATCACAGAGCCCCTTAACATACTGATGTAGGCAGGGGCGTAGCCAAGGGGGGGGGTTAGGGGGGTCATAACCCCCCCATGAGGAATTTTTTGCCTTACAAAATGTATATTCTTCGCTACATTGTCACACCCACGTATACATATATATGAGTTGTAGTAGTCGTAACCCCCCCCCATGAAAAATTTCCGGCTACGCCCCTGGATATAGGCATTTGTATTCACACACTTATAAAACATGCACTGTTTTTTTCCCCCATGCACATTGATCATATAGGTATACATACAATACGCATCAGGGGTGCTTTCTCTGGGTGTAGATAGTTGTGTGCCAACGTTCCATGAAAATGAAAAAATAATATCGAATAAACTTCTATAATTACGGATTACTTATATAACCAATGGAATGCCAGTCTCTCGCTCCCGAACATTGAAACACTGCCCCGGGTCCCCGCCAAGCATTAGTGCGCCACTGAGGAGGGGGGGGAGGGCTCGATCTTTAAAACAATTTAGTACCTAAATAACTACAAAAAAGTTGAATATGCTTTAAAATGTTTGCTGTACTGATGGCTAGGAGTAGGGATGGACGCGAGACGAAATATAGACCTGTCGTGTTTTAGCAAACCTCTGTATGGTCATGGTCTCGCATAGGGTTGCCAGGTCAACAAACCAAATAGCCGGACAGACCAACCAGTTTGGCCGGACATTTGCGTAAGAAGGCCGGGCAGCCTACAATATTGAGGATTTTGTCTCAGTATTAATAGGTGCAATAAAAAAATTGTATGTAAAATCAAGCTTTTTTGATTATTACCATGAATCTTGTTAAATTCTAATGAAAAATAAATAACATCGAATGCCAAATCAGTTCAAGTACTTCATTACTAATCAGCCAAAGTCACCAGTAAAAAGCCTAACAAAAGTCAGGCACCGTTAAGTTTGGCCGGACACGCAATCAAAAAGCCTAACTATGTCCGGCTTTATCCGGACGCCTGGCAACGCTAGTCTCGCACATAAGAGATGTACCGTCGTACTCTCTGCCTCGTCTCGTTTCGCATCCATCCCTAGCCAGACGGTCCCGCTAGAGCTCCCACGTGCTGTGCCCCTCTTATCCGGCCCGTAGTCCTGCACTTGGAAGCAGTGCCCCCGCCTGGAAAAGAATTTTGCTGTTCCTCCAAATTTGCAAAATGGATAAAATAGTGTTTTGAAAAAAATGAATAAAATGTTGAAATGAAAAGTCGATTGAAGAATTAAACAATTTAAAGTTCCGAAATTCTGCGTTACCACCACTAAAGTATACAGCGGCATTTTATGTTAAGTACCGTACGGCAATCTATCGCACCGTCTGTTGTTTTCATATAAATCAATCAGCATTCACAAGGTAAAAAGAGATTGAAAGATCAAGCAGAGTTATAATCCAATTTCAGAAGTGACACTTAGCCCTTTAACGCGCAGTGTTCCCGCTCTGGGAACACCCAACTCTGACGTTTTGACTGTTGCCAGTCAAGAAGAATAGATTGGATTTCTATAAAAATAGTGGCGGGTGACATAGCTCCACGAGAATCCTTTACTTTTTAGAACGTCATTTCCCGTCAAAAAAGGGTCACGATTCTTTTTAACAGCTGACATCTGCTGAAAAATGGAAGAATGCGAGAACAGCTGGATAGATTGCCCAGTGCTGAAAAAAGGGCAGCCGTTGCCATCGCTCCACTTAACTACCAGTAAGATGGCGGACGATCGAATAAAATATTGCCAGGTCATATTTTTAGAAAAGTATCTAGTTAAGCTCTCATAGATATATAATAAAAACTAGATTGAGTATAACAGGGTGAAAAGCGATGCCTCTAAACGGGGCCGTGGTCCAAAAATTTCCAGGGGTTGGGGGGACCAAAAGGTGAAAAAGGCTTCATTCTTATTGTTTTGTTAGCAAAATTTTAAGTTTCGGAGGGGGGCGGATTCCTGGTCCCCCGCCCCCCCGGGTGCGGCCTTGCCTCTAAATAATAGCCATTGTAGTGACACACATATGAGCAGACTGGTAGTTGCTTAAAGGACATTGATTATTTCTTGGTATCGGAGAATGCAACGTTGGCTATCCCCCTCTGACTGCAATGATGTCCTGCATTTTTCATCTCGAAATGTGGTCACCCAAACTTTAAGCCGAAAAAAAAAAAGGAAATCTACTTAAAGGACCTGTGCAGACAGGCAGGAAATAAAGAATTTAAAATGCACAGTCATCTGGGGGGCACTTGCCCTGTCCTAGTCGAAACGCTTAGCTACGGGACGTTCTCTTATATGGGCGCAGTAGCGGATCCAGGGGAGGGGCTAGGGGGCTCCAGCCCCCCCCCCCAAAAGAGATTGCTAGAGGGTAACATTCTGCTTTATTATTAGAGATGGACGCGAGACGAAAAATGGCCGTCTCGCGTCTCTCAAAACAGCCAAAAAGCTTTGTCTCGTCTCTCAAAATCCCTATATCCTAATGTTAAAAATGTTTGTCTCGTCTCGCAAAAATTCTGTAAATCTCTGTCTCGTTTCGCAAAATGTCGTCTCGTGTCCATCCCTATTTATTATACACTTTAAGTAGATAAAATGATCTTTTTTCATAACTAAGCCCCTCCCAAAAAGTTTTACATTACTTTAGACTGAAATTTTGCTTTATTTTGTACATATTGTTTGGATGAAATAAGCTTTTTTCAAAATTTAGCCCCTCCTAAAAAAAATTTCTGGATCCGCTACTGTATGGGCGCCAGTGGCACACTCAGGATTTTATTTCGGAAGGGGGGAGGGTCTGTATATCAAATTGTCAGCTAAGTTCCAATTGTAAACTAAATATTAAATTGTAAACTAAGTATAAAGGGTCAGATTTCGGTTGAGAGCCGCAACCCCCCCTCCCCTTCTTCTGGATACGACCTGTTAGGGGAGCTACAAATAATGTTGAAGTCGGTTTTAGTGACTTCGTTTATAAGTGAAAACTCTTAAAACGTCAAAATAGTCTGCTTCACTCGTCCATGGAATACTAGCTGACTATTAAAATAGCTCGTTTATAACGTCATAAATTATTATTTGGTATTCTTGTTGACGTTATAAACCGATGTCAACCGTTTATTACGTACCATTTGTAAGTAATCGTTTTACCAACTATTTCTTAAAAATATACTTTCAAAATAAATTTAAGTCAGTTTTAAAAAATACAACATTTTCATTCGTTACGTGACAAATTTTCATTTGTAAGAGATTCTTAAATCTTTGTTCGGGAGGGGTGTATAACCCCTATAGATTACTCCGTCGGTGCGCCTGTGATGGGCTCCCACGCTTTACTCTTTGAGGCGCAACCCTTTCCCAATGCTGAAAAAAGGGCAGCCTCCATCGCTCGACTTAACTACCAGCAAGATGGCGGACGATCTAGAGACCCTTTTTTGACGCAATTGGCTGTGCCGCACAGCCAGCTGTCGCCAAAAAAGGGTCTCTATATCCGTGACGCGCGATGAACGTTTCGATCGTCCGCCATCTTGCTGGTCGTTAAGTCGAGCGATGGCATCGGCTGCCCTTTTTTCAGCATGGGGCAATCTATCCAGCTGTTCTCGCATTCTTCCATTTTTCAGCAGATGTCAGTGCTGTTAAAAAGAATCGTGACCATTTTTTACGGGAAATGACGTGCTAAAAAGTAAAGGATCCTCGTGGAGCTATGTTACCCGCAACTATTTTTATAGAAATCCAATCTATTCATCGTGACTGGCAACAGTCGAAACGTCAGAGTTTGGTGTTCCCAGAACGGGAACAGTGCGCGTTAAAGGGTTAATAATTGCGGTGCGTACTAAACTATTGCTCCATTATTCGTGTCTAGGACATTAATAATCCTTATCCGCTGATCTTGATTATTCAAAATCAGGCGCGTCTCTACTATCTCCATATATTACTAACACAAATAATACCACATGATGAAGTATCTACTATTGTGACTGCCTCTTGCCACATTAAAACACTACGACTTGGGCATCCATTCACTTATCTCCGACCATGTGTGAAACTATTGTGAACACGACTTCTTTTGTAGCTGGAATTGCGTAAAAAGATTTTCGGAAAAGACATTTGCATGATTTTTCTTTATGCAAGTTTTTCTTAGAGTACGTGATTATTAGAAGAAAGTAACCTTCAAATAGGATGTACTGTTTTTGTTTTTTTTTCCCCATCAATGCCGTAAATCTTTTTTTTTTTTTTTTTTTTTTTTACTCATCGCGAATAGTGAGAAAAAATTTGTTTTATCTTTCAAGGATCTGGTTGTTGGAACAGAACAATATTTCTAATCCGAACTTTAATGTCATGTTTCGATTATATTCTTTTGTTTTACCATCCGATTAAACGTTGGTACTTAATTTGTTTTCATTCGATAAGTGGTGTAAAATCCCAGTATAGGCGTATTTCAAAGGCCGAAGATGAAATATTTAACTATGGTAAAACTGATAAAGTGAAATTGGATTTTATGACTGAATTTGTGTGTCTTTTAGTTAGACATATTTTATTCATTTATGTGAAATATTCCCAAAATTAAAATTCCTCATAACGAGATTTTAACTGCGGTGCCAGTATTTTACAGTTTTTACTTTCAAAGAGAAAACTATTTGAAGTTCTTAAGGAATCCATTTATGTAAACTCTTTAATATTTCAACGAAAGAGAAGCTCACCAAAAATGCAATACGAAAAATTCATATACATTCTCAACACGCTTAAACCAAACGAGCGAAATTCGATCAGTCGGAGCGAAAAGTGAGCCAGTTTTCAAAAGTGAGCTTCTCCTTTAGAAGCGTTTTTCAATTGCGGAATATAACAATGAGCGAGGAGGAGAAATTCTCCGAAAAGATAGGAAGCTAGGAGAGGATTCTCAGAAAAAGGACTACGTAAAGAGCCCTTTCGCGGAAATACCGGTCGGTTTCCAAGGAAACAGATCGCACCGCAGTGTATCGCTTTTTTCGCTCTTTGTTTTTAAGCGTGAAGGCCGTACTCAAAAGGTGGTCCAACGGGTCCGGGCAACCCCCCCCCCCTTTTGAAGAATAATAATAATGAAGTCTTTTTTGAAAAATTCTGCCTTTTCCACAGTTGGACTCTGCCCGTTTTTTTTTTTTTTTTTTTTTTTTTTTCTGTTTCTGGGCACGGCCCTGTCTACACTTTTTAGTCTTTCCCAAAAAAACTTTTCATCTTCCGAAAAAAACTTATGACAACTTATTCAGCTAGAAAACAGCTCCCATTTAATAGCAAACAAACAGTATAAATTAGGATTTTTTTTTTAAATCGATTATAATCTATTAGAATACGAAAAGGAAAGGAACTATATGGACCGCACACACACACACACACATATATGGCGCATAGAGCTTTTAGTAGATTTCAGAATTGATGCAAGTTTAAATGGTTTATTTAATTCTGAAGGGAGAGGGGGGGGGGCCTTCGTGAAGGGAGAGGGGGGTCACTGGAACTTTGGCCCTGGCCCAAGGCCATACCCAGGGGAGGGTACAAGGAGGTCCGGTCACCCCCTCTCCCCCCCGAAATTTAAAGTTTTGTTAACAAAATAATAATGATGAAGTCGTTTTGTGAAAAATTCGGACTTTTTCACCGTTTGTTCCCACCGAAATTTTTGGAACCCCCCGAAATTTTATTCTGGGTACGGTCCTGCCTGCCCCTCCCATTTCGGTCGTTGTCCTTGCCGAAGTCATTAGAAGAAATTTCAACAGAAATATTCCCGCGACTTTGTTTATTCTTTCCGTGCGTGCCAGTTGTCAATCTTACGATGCTCGCTTGTGTTGATAAATCAGATGCTCGGAAACTCATTAGCCGATGATATGATGAATGATGACTCACGATGACGTCACTGTTCATTGACAGCTCATATCCTATGATCAAACCAGGATAAGTAACAGATAAAACGACTTCAGAGAAACCAAAAATAATCAACGCGTTGAGATCATTAGTATGCCATAAAAATAGAAACCGAAAATTCAACGCATGTTTATGGTAAATAAAATTCTGAGAATGAATAATAACCATGTGTATGTAGTAATTTAAAGAACGCATTCCAAGGATTTCACTCAGCAAAAGAGGATGCGTGTTTTCAAATTTGGAAGTTAAAATTTGCTATTTCAAGGACCTGGATAATATATTAAGACTTGGATAATCAGGGAGCTCACCAAAGCACAGCCACAGAAATAGTTGCTTTAGTAGCCTTTAAGTAACGTGACCATTTATTTTTTGCTTCAAAATGGGACATCTACTACTTTTTTGGCAATTATTTTCTTTCTCAAAACGGGACATCTACTGTTTTCAAGGTAATAGTGTAGGGAGACTGAATTTACAGAGTTGGGTATCTTTCAGTTGTTAAGAAAACGCGCAAAAAAAAAAGCTTGTGTTAATGTTAATATAAAAATAAAATGGAAAACGAAATTTTGCTAAAACATACATCTATTATAAAAATAGTGCAAGACGTACGTTTCGGGTGGTACAAGGGGTAGTCCCTTCTTTGTCATCAAAAACACCCTCCGACACAAGACAGGAAGGTAGGAAAGGAAAGCGAGAAATGTAAACAAAAGGACACATAAATAAAAGGAAGTTGTCATTCGGAAGGAAAAAAAAATCTTAGAAAACCAGAGTGAAAAGGGAAAATAAATTAGAGATTGGAGGAGGAGGAGGAATAAGCAAAAGAGGAACATGACTTTAAAAAAAGAGATAAAAAATACTCTGAAAGTTGGACACTTTTTAAGAGAACCCAGGGGTCGATGCAGACGAAAATTGGGTCCATTTTGCGATGAAGATCACATGTTTTATATTAATTGTCACTCGTTTTCAATTTTTTAAATATATTTTAAATCATGAATTTTAACTTTAATTTCTCTTCTCATTTTTATTTACACCGGCTTTCAAAATTTTGTATTACGCTTTTTCCCACCTATTCTGTTTCAATTAACTACTTATCTATCTCAGAGAGTTTCATGCTTAAATTATTCTTTCGTCCGTTTTTCTATGTCAATTATAAATCGAAGTCAGTTGCATTTCTTTCGCTTTTCTTGCTGTTAAGAAAAATCTGTTTCTCATGCAATGCATTTACACTAAATTAATATGCATCTTTATTTAACGGCTTCCCTTTACGCGTACAAGACTTCATTTCTTACATTACCTTATATGGACTCGCATGAGTTAAAATTCTGCTGAACTAATTTTCTATCACACGGGCTTACTGTAATTTGGCCAGTTTTATCTTCAATAGTTGGTTGCCCTACTCATTGTTATGTCTTGCTTTCTCTCTATTGACTAAGAATATACTGCGGTTTTCCGGCGTCTGTAATAGTGAAAGCATGTATTATTGGCTCTTGTTTGGACGTTCCTTTAATATGCCAAGTTTAACTTTTCGCCAACCTACAGATATTCGTTCGATTGAATTTGACTTGGGATTAATGAGACGTTTTCTGACCATTCTAGCAAAGCGTTTCCCAATCACCCCACCGTCCTGTGATCTTTTCTAAGATGTTAAATAAAAGTTTTTTTGTCTTCTACAATAGTCTCTCTTCGTAATACTTTCGCAAAGTGACGTAGCATGGTTTATTGCGCGTCACCTCAACGCTACCACCATACGAAATGGCCTCTTCAAAAGTAAACTTCAAGTATTTTAAAATCACCACAAACAGCAATCCCCATCACAGCCCCTTCACAAAATTACAATCGATTAAAACGGCCCCTTCACAAAAATACAATCGATTAAAACGATCCTTCATTGGCATTTTACCCTGCATTTTAATCTGCTTTATCAATTATTTTAACGAAAAAAGTGACTTTAATTAAAAATTGGTGTGAAAATTCCCAAAAATAAATGTTGAAATACACAAAATTAGGTTGGTCTCCCCTTCCCATATATTGGTTTGTATGCACGCTTAAACCAAACGAGCGAAATTCCGATCAGTCGGAGCGATGTTTGACGCACTTTTCAAAAGTGAGCTTCTCCTTTAGGGGCGTTTTTCGATCACAAGAGCGGAGAGAAATATGCGTGAATCCAACAATAAGCGAGGAGGGGAATTCTCAGAAAAAAGACGAAGCGAGGAGGGAAATTATCAGAAAAAAGACGAAACGAGGAGGGGATTCTCAGAAAAAATACTACTTAAAGAGCACTTTTTCGGAAATACCGGTAGGTTTTGATGCAAACGGATCGCTCTGCAATGTATCGTTTTTTTCGCTCTTTGAGTTTAAGCATGTAGGTTTTAACAATGACAAAGACCTGCGGGACCCTCAACTGTTTTTAGACTTTTTCCGATTCGGGGATTGTCTATAACCCTGCTCGGTGATTTCGAGATTAGTCACAACAACAACAAAATTAGGTACATTTGACAGAAATGAAACCCTGAAAAAATTCCTGGATCGACCCCTGGAACCGCAGGTGTCCAACTTACAGAGGTTTCACTGTAATAACTTCTGTAAGGTTGTTGTTGTTTCTTATGCCCTCTGACAACCGCCTACGCTGCCAGATCCCCTCAGATAGGGAGGCGATGGGCGGAAGGGAACGCCGTGCCCCCATCGAGATGGGCGAGGGGACGCCTTGCCCCCATCGCCCCATTGGGCCCCAGTGCGAGGAAGTCCGACCTTAGCCCGGTGGTCTCCTCATTTTGACCCCATTCCAGAGGAGGGACCACCCCCTCCCCTGAAATCGGCACCACCAGAGGTATCATTTAACGATTTGGAGGACATTGGAGCCACGACGGATTTTACCCAGGTCCCATGAGCGTACACAGTCCCACAGCAGTCGAGCCGAGAGGGAATGGACCCTCCCAAGCACTGACCCATTCGGATGCTGCTTCACTTGCCGTGTTCTTATGGGAACGGAGTTGAGCGCCCGAGTCCACTGCGGGACACTTCTGTAATGTGCATTTGCATACCGTCAGTGTGTCTGACTGAACTAAGGGGAAAAAACTTTTACACCTAAGGTGATGTACAGTCTGCCACTACATATCACATGGACACGATCTACATATGTAAGGATATGTGGTTCATTCTCAGAAAATTTTACGAATTCCATTTTCAGCATATGTTAAAAAAATCTACAGCTTTTAGCCATTATTTGCTAGAAAACTAAATTAACAAAATTTAACTAAATTGTTAGACTGCGAATGCCTCAATTGATTTTTTGAAAAGTGTCTACTCTGTTACCAGACATTATTACTATTATTATTATTATTATTATTATTATTATTATTTCCTTGCTTGTACGGAGTATAAGGAAGTAATGTGATCGCGAAAAATTTCGGTAGCCTTCGACGAAAAAACCGATTTTGACTACATCTAAATTTACTTCTAATCTCATCGTATGCAAGTGTGCATGCATTTACATTTATGTAAATGTTCATAAGTTATTGCTTTCCCTTATGGTAATGCTTAACCCTTTAACGCGCAGTGTTCCCGCTCTGGGAACACCCAACTCTGACGTTTTGACTGTTGCCAGTCACGAAGAGGACTATAGCGGTGACTGTCCCGGACTTTTCGCACGTCATCCGAAAAAGATATTCGCATGCATCTGCGGGGCGGACAGCTGCTGACGCTGCTCCTCGCGCGGGCGACGTCGTTCCCGTCAGAAAAACCGCTGCGGGGGTTTCTAGATCTGTGGCACGCGATGAACGTTTCGATCGTCCGCCCTCTTGCTGGTAGTTAAGTCGAGCGAAGGCAACGGCTGCCCTTTTTTCAGCATTGGGAAAGGGTTGCGCCTCAAAGGGTTAATTCGGCTTTTCTGATTCGCCGTTGTCATACACTGGAAAGTAATGAGAAATTTGGCATATTAAATGAAAGATTTAATAGATTATCTTCATTGGATGCTTCCATTTAAAACTAACTCCCAAATATGAACAGTATGCTGTAGAATTATACAAGTTTCTGTTTATAACATAATCTTGGCATAATTTACGACGTTTGCAGTGTTATTTCTCTACATGTGATACATATTCAATGAGAATTCTTTTTGTTCATGGAAATTAAAAATGTATCCTTTATTTCAAAATTTAAATAAATTAAAGAAATGTGAACTAGCATTATCTCAAACGTGTTTTGCCATGAGGAAAAAATAAGGAGGTTTAAACACTGATAAGAAAAACACAGGCACAACTATAAATGTAAATGTAAAAACAAAATTTATTAAGTGTTTCTGTCTTTCATGATAAATACAACTTTGGTTGAGTAAGTCTTCAACATCTGACTGTGAAATACGATGAAATTTTTCACATTTACTGGACGTATAAAATGTAATAGAAACTGCTTGTCAGTCATGTGCTCTACTAATTGTAGACAAGGGAATATGTTTAGATTCAGATCTGTAGATCTAGTCTCTTCTTGGTTGAAGAATTATATGTTGTGTTCATGCTGTTGTTGCTGCTTCTTAAGCTACTATAGTTAAGTGGTGAAGAGGCTATGGCGACTATTAAAGAGAAATGTCTATTGCTTTTATCTGTAGCACTCTGTTCTTGGTTGAAGAAATATGCTGTTCATGATACTGTAGCTGTCGCTGTTGTTTTATCGGCTATTGTAGTTAGGTGGTGAAGAGGCTATGGCAACTATTGAAGAGAAAGTCTATTGCTTTTATCTGTAGCACTCTGTTCTTGGATGAAGAAATCTGCTATGCTTATGATATTGTAGCTGTCTTTGTTATTTCATCGGCTATTGTAAGGTGGCGAAGAGGCTATGGCTACTATTGAAGAGAAAGTCTATTGCTTTTATCTATAGCACTCTGTTCTTGGTTGAAGAAATCTGCTATGTTTATGATATTGTAGCTGTCGTTGTTGTTTTATCAGCTATTGTAATTAGATGGTGAAGAGGCTATGGCAACTATTGAAGATGAAGTCTATTGTTTTAATTTCGAACTGGTCTGGTGCAGGAGAGTCTGGAGAAAAATTTTCGGATTCGTCTAAATTTCTTTTTCTTTGGAATGATCATGACTGTTGCATTTGGATAGACTTGTGTAGCTGGAAGAGGTTCTATGGTTGATGGCTGGACTGGATATGCTATTGGTTGTTCGACTTCATATAGATCATCTATTATCTCGTCTGTAATGGTGAACTGAGTGTTAGTAGAATCGTCTATTGCTTGGAAACATTCGAGGATAGGTGGAGGTTCTTTTTCTTCTACTACTGGTTGCTCTTGTGACTTATTTTCTATTTCTGGTGGTAATTCTTCAAGTCCAAAATGGTTTAATAAATATCTATTAATTTCAAAGAGAATTCTGTGACTATGGATGTCTATTGAATCGTCAAGAGTTGAGAAAAGTTGCCAGGTTATTGCATGAATGTGTTGCTGATAGTTGCTTGGTCCAGGATTAATTGAAAAATAGTTATTGAAGTGTTGAATAATTATTTCTTCCAGCAGAAAATATCTATTGTCTATTGAATGGTATGAGCTGGCAGAACTTGAAGCTGACGAGATGGATGCACAGTCACTATTGTCTTGTGAGGATTCTTGTACGGAGTTTGGAACTATGGAATTGGCTGTCTCCTTCTTCACCACCGAAGATCCCCCTGAGATGTCGGCAGGAGGATCAAAAGCATCAAAATACTTCAATAACTTTACTATACAGTAAACGAAAATAGTAATAACAACACCAAAGAGTAGCACCGCCATTCTTTGATAAGGGTCTATAATAGACTGACGTTAATTGTTAAAATTCGATAGTTGTATTTTTATTTTTTTAAACAATGAAAAGTACCTTAGTTAATTGCAACATAACCTCATCTTTCTTGTCTCAACAATTAAAAAATAGAAATTCGGTATTGTGTAAATGTTTTGCTTAAACAATGTAAAACCAAAAATATGTTAATTCCATTCATACTTTATTCTATAACTTGGATATATGCTACCCACAGTGTGATGGGATATATTCACTTGGCTGATTAAGCCTATCTGTCAAAGGATTATGTATATGTAAAAAACTGTTTTATTGACAACCTAAATGGGGAATAATTATTTTTTATGTGAGCGTGCTTAAAAATGCCACACAATCATGGGCGCCGCCAGAATATTTCCAGGGGGGGGGGCGAAGACTACTTCAACGTATGGTTACCATGTTGAAAATAGAACAAAAAAGCAAGGGAAAACACTGGATACAAAAAATGCCCTATGCCGGCAGCATATTGTAAGTACCCGCCCCCCCTTGCCCTATGCTGCCGGCGCCCATGCACACAATGAAAAATCGCAAGGAACCAAGCTGTTCCGACTTTATTTTTCATTTTGCAAAATTAGATAAAAATAAACTGTTTCGCAAAAATTCAAATACATATATAATTTTGAATAATAACAATATAAAGCAGTGTTTCTCAACCTATGGGGTGCGATCCCCAAGGGGGGCGCGGAGCGTTTGCAGGGGAGAGGGGCGAGAAAAACCAAAGAGCAAGTAGTGATGCATTTTTTTTTTTAATCATCTTATTTATTCTCCTTTTTACTCAAAAATATATCCATTTTCGCTTAAAATGTTCATTCAAACTTTACTAATAACATTATTTTGTAGAAAATTCGACTCAATGTTCATTGTTAAAGATTAAAAACTGAATGTATGCTGAAAAATGTGAGGGGGGGACGCCACCGTAAGTTAGCCTTTGTTGGGGGGGGCGACGTTAAAAGGTCGAGAACCGCTGATATAAAGGGTTCAATTTTGCATGTATTCAAATTCCATCTCCTCAATATTTTCATCCAGGGTTCGAAAATAACTGTGGTTTGCTTGTCCTATAACCCTAAAATAGATAACGGACCGAAATACAAAGAGACCGAAATACATAAAGAATACAAAATTTGCTCCTCAGTCAGACCAGTAACGTTTTATTTACATTTCTCTCTTGCAAACTTCCCCCATTTAATTCCACAATACATGTCACATAATTTTATTTATTTTATATTTTTATAACTGCTACTTACTTTTTTTTAATGAAGCTTTTAACGAGAATCAATAGATATTGTTCATATAATTTCTTTTGCTTTGCAGGTTTTTTTAAAAATTTCTATATATGAAGGAAGATGCCCTGACTGAATGAATGACTGACTGACTGACTATCTGACCATCCTCGCCCAGCCAAATCTACCGGAGATACGGACATGAAATTTTAGAAGTTCATCTATTTTGTGCCCACGGCGTCATTTAAGAAGCGATTTTTGAAAATTCGAACCCAGACGGGGGGTGACGGCCCAAAACGTTCTTTTCACGTTTCTTTTCATATCTCAGGTGGGAAAAGAGGCAGCCGTAAAATTTTTGCTTTAAAATATGACTAACATAAATACCTAAAAATGAATTTCAGGATTTTTTAGGATTCGCAAACAAACGGGCGTAAGGGGCCAGAACGTTCTTTTCACATTTTCCTTCATATGTCAGAAGAAAAAAGAGATAGCCCTATAATTCTTTCTTTAAAATATATGAAACACAAATGCCTAAACGTCTTTTTCAGGATTTTTTAGAATTCACACCCAAACGGACGTTATACGTCTTCCAAGGGACCGACAAAAAAAACGACATATAAATGAAAAGACGTATAAGCGAAACATTAATTAAAACAGATTTAACGTTGCTATCTGTAAATTTTTGTCAGCTTAATGGCATTTTTTAAGGTAATAATAAATTACTTCATGATAGTTATCACATTGAAAATAATAACTGAATTCAAAATAAAACATTTATCTTAAAATGAAAGAAAGCATGCATTTATTGTACTATAGTTTGATTACTGCATATTGTTGCAGAAAGCTCTGCTTAATTTTGGGGGCTCATCGTTCTAAAGTCTAGTAAATGTAGAAAGTTCTAGTAAAATGTCCACTGGTCAGGATGGAACATGAACTTTATTGCTTCTAGAACTTCGTCGAACAATCATCTGTACAAAATTCGCAGGCACTAACGTGCCAGTAGCTTGCTCATAACAGTCCGCTCAGTTCAGGAGCTTTCACAGACGCTGTATTTCTCACGCAAAATAAAACTCTTCCACTGGCAAAAAATACAGTGGAAATTTACGAGGAAAATCGTAAACAGTCCCTCAAGACTCGGGGAGGAAGAATTCACACACAACACTTAAAAAAAGAAGCTTCAAAAAGCAAGCAACTACAACTTTCGATAACACAATTCACAGCGCAATGCATCGAACTAACTCATCGGCAGCTCGATGACAACTGACTGAACTGGGGCAGAACTCTGCTTTTATAGTATACACCAAATACCGGAGAAGGCTCGAGAGTAAACTATACCTGGTATGTAGTAGAACAAACTCGATTTTGATTGCGTAATAGAAGAGTAATAGGCTATTATGTAATGCTATTGCAGGGAAACGTACTTTACAGGACCCATTGGAAAAATCGTGCCAAATAACCAAAATGTCGCCAGGCTTGGTGAATTTTTATCGAAATATAGCCAAATTTGGCTCCAAAAATAAGTCCCCAAAAGAGAGGTCAGCGAAGCTCTAACATCAATACTTCTCGAGATTTCTACGAAACCCTATAATAACCGATTTGGAAACCCAAAACTCCATATATTGCGTTTTAGTTAACCGGTTTTGATGTAAAAAAATGTAAAATTTAATTATTTGACCCCTAGAATACGAATTTTAAACTAGTTTAACCCCCAGAACATCGGGTTACTCCAAAAATTCGTAACGATGTATTAAGTGTTAGTGTAATTATGCTGCGATTTATGTTCATTCAGACATTGAATTAAAAAAATATTTCATAGCAGCCCTGATGCAGAACCTGATTATTACAAGCGGGGGCTCAGGGCACTGATGAATTTGGGGTTATAAAAAAATATATTTCAGAACAATATTTGAAATTGGAGGCCCTGGACAAAGTCCCGATTTGCCCATGCGATAATAAGGCTCTGGCCTGATGTGCTGATTGTTTTTGAGTATTACATACAACGTACAGTCTGAATTAAGTTCATGAAATATTTTTTCACTCGTGTTCTTAGAAACAAAGTTTTAAGGTTTTCAATCGAGTCGATAGCATCTTTAATGGAAGGTGCAGTAACTTCTTCACATTCTTGTTCATCATATTTTAAATTGGCACCAGATAATTAAGATATAATCCCCTATAGGATTGAAAAAAAAATTTTTTTTGAATTTTCGGAGGGTGACAAATGAGATAGATATAACCGATATTGTTCGCCGTATAAAGGAAGCTTTTTTTTAATTAATATGTATAGGAATGATTCGGGACTTCATGAAAACGATGGATAAATGCAAAAGTCGTATAAAAGAGAAATATAAAAAAACTCGGCTGTTCGAGCCTCGTCAGGGGGTGACCCTCTGAACCCCCTTAATTTTTTAGTTTCCTTATTGCCATATTAAAACGATATTAATTGACTATGTCATTTCATCTTTCCTCTTTCGTGTATTTCGCCTGGTAACCCTACGTTGAAATTTTTATGATGGTAAACTATTTGTAGAAAAATACATGGGATGCATATTCTACAGCTTATGAAATAGTGTAACAATAGATTAAAGCTGTTGTGAACTAATAGTATTTACATATATGTAAAATTATGCCGCATACTTTTATAGCGCAATTTTGGGACACATATTTCGAACAATTTTCAATAAAGGGGGTGAGAGAAAAAATGACATAGTTATTAAAAACGGCACTTTACTGTAGTATGTCATAATCTTCATTAGCGCTGTTGCCAATAAATATTTCATAAACAATGCGCGGATCTTTTACGTAAAATAACGAAACGGCTTTTAAAAATATGAGCCCGAACTCTCTTCATGTACAGACTAACAAAACGAAATAGTTGACTAAACCCTACTATATAGTTACGCTGATCCCTGTCTCACTCACTCTGTAATAATTCCGGTCCGACCAATTCAAAACAAAACTTTTGCCGTCATTAACCGGGGCCTTCGCAATTAGTAACGGGCCTGCGCATGTATTTTGATGAGCCATCCAAAGAGGCCTACGGATGCTCGAGTCTTCACGTATACATCAAGCATTTCTTAAGCTTCCCAGTGCTTTCAAACGTTATTTAATGTAGTTTTAAGTATAGTAATTGTGTTACTAAATTCAAGTACGAACTCATGATTAATTTGTTTGCTATGATACATATTTACATAAAGAAAATAGATGCATATAATTTGAAGGAAAAACAAAGTAGCGCTCACTCTCATGATTCACGATTGCTTATTTTAGTTTCACAAGTGGATATTTAATATACTTTAAAAGAACTAAATACACAAATGAGAAAGACATTTTTATAATGAATATTTCATGAACGTAGTCGTATTTCCTACGTTATTTTAAACAATTCAACATTAATCTTTAACAAATGATGTATTAAAGCGCATTTCAGTGTTTTCGGGATATCCTGTATATTGGAGAAAACTGATAAAATACGCTCTATAGCGCGATCCCTGATTTAATTATTCTTTAATAAAGACATTTCATGTAGTATATATTATTCTTTTGTCGTTTTCTCAATCGAACTTAGGAATTGAGCAAGCATAATGAACGCTTGTACAAAATATTAACTACATTTGAAGTTTCTGTATAAACGGGCAAAAATCAATAATTTATAATTTACTGTATTTCTGCACTGTACCAGATGTAAGTCTGAATCACATAATCAAGGCATATATAACTGATAAATAACAGTTTCAACTGGCAAAATTAAATTGTCTAAATAGTATCACAACGTCATGTTTATTTACAAGAATAAAAACTACTCAAGTAATACGATTTCTGATTAAAATAATTTATTTATAAATAACACATGAGTAATTATTCACTAAACATGATTTACATACATATTTTTAGAATTTCTAAATATATTATAAGGGTTCACTTACCTTTACATTCAGAGCAAAATGTTCGAATTTTAGGATAAATTTTCATGAAAGAAAATGGCGCAAGATTCACAAAACGATTACCTGCATCTAAAGTTCTTTAGTACGACAAAAGTATAAAAAAATTGTTTTAAAATAATAAAATAATATAACATTTATAATACTTAGAATAATAAAATACAATACTGTGACTGGGAAAACTGGCCTCAATGATAAACTCATTTTTAGGGATGGCAACTCATAAGCAGGCCCGTTGATTAGCGATGGCCCCGCATTAACCCAACCAGATTAAAAAGCTATTGTCTAAAACGGTCATGAAATTCACACCGTTTGTACGATCCGCTTGAAATTTTTCATAGCTATGTATAAAAAATATAGTAAACCATCTGCGCTCCTTTAAAAATCTGAAAATCCACCCGTTCCATCATTTTTAGGCGATTTTTCGCTCTTCTCAGCTCCACTTTATTTCAGAGAGCCAAAAAAAGTGAATCATTTGTGCGTGACTAAAGGAGCTGTTTCTAACGAAAATGACGTCATACAATTGGGGGATTCCAATTAATTTAAAATAGTTTTTCCAGATTACAAAGTTTATTTTTTTTCACAAATAAATCGTCTGCATGGATATTTGAATAGCTGACTGTGTACACAAAACGAAATTTTCGAACTCGAAAACTTACCGCACGTTTCCAGTAGAGCCTGAAATTCGATTTGGGCCTATAATAAAAATTGATTATGGAGTTATTTTATTTTAGATGGACGAAGGTTAAATATAATGAGCGTGGACGTATATGTTCGTGGAATGTTTTTTCTAGCACCTGTTGTCATTGCCTCCACGGTGGGCTTTGACTTCTACTTGTTAAGAGTGTTCCTCCTTAAGAACGATCGTCGTCTCAGGACTTTTGAACAGCTCTAAAAACGAATCCATGTGATATAAAACTGAAGGTTCACAGTACAGAGTTTAATGTTGTCACGAGTAATGTTGTAATGCTGTCACGAAAATTTTTATACACGTAAAAATGAACAATGCTTTTTCTCCCAATGCGCTGTGGACTCGTACTAAGAGCAAAGGCTGTCTCAAGCAACTTTCAGAAACAATTCATAAGCCCGAAAACTGTCTTCAAAAATGGCCGAGAAGTGACCTGTTGAGGGAAGTATTGCAACAAATTCCGTATGTTTACGATTTTTAATTGAGTGTTCCGTAAATCTTATGGCAACTTGTTTGTTTGTTTGTGTGATTTATGGCAACGCTGCGCTAGGACGATCTGCCAGGGATGGGGGTTGTCTTGGTACGAGGACTTTCTAAGGGGTTGCGGTTGATCTTCTTTCTAAGGGGTTGACCTTCTTTCTAAGGGGTTGACCTTTCTAAGGGGGTTACATTATTTGTAACAGTTCACAGTACAGCTTGTAAAGAGACATTCTAAATTTTTCAGAGTCTCTAGCGCACTTAAATCAGTGGCCTTGCGTACGCCACTGTATTAAATTCTTTAAAAAGCTGTTCTAAAGTAACATGGTTTTCAAAGGACAGCTTTAAGTGTTTAAAAATAACTAGTCGCAGTAGTTAGTTCATTACGTTCACTATACGTAAGTTCATTACGTTCATTTCTCAAAAACTACTGGTCGTAGTATGTTGAAACTTTATATATAGGATTGTTGTAACATCTAGTTGAAAACCTTTTGATCCCAATCGACTGGGTAGTTTATTTACAGGGCCGCCCAAAAGATTTTAAATACATTACGCTCTATGGGCAGAAATTCATTAAAGCGTATTTTAGAGGTATTATAAGCTATTTCAAACGACTCAGAAGTGATATATGCTGTTAAGCAGTAGCGCCTGACTTTAAAATTACGGCGTTGAAAATGTATTAACCCTGTAACCGTTTTTAAAAATGACAAAAATTCTCAAACAGCTGCATATTTAAACCGGGGAAGGGGAGTTGTCTCAGTGTCGACCAGTTCACTCCCATTTTCGGGTAGGAACGAACTTATTTACTTCACTGCATTCACAAAGCCAGTCTCGAATTTCAAGCAAATTCATCCGAAAATATCTCTGAAAACCAGCACTACTTCTGCCTTTCACATTAGTCGACATTGTGAGATTAGGGCATGGTCAACCATTGTAAATTATTTTAATGACTATGTCATTTTATCTCTCACTCCCTTTTGAAAATGTGACCTAAAAATTAGACACGAAAATGCGACATAAAAGTAAAAATATAATAACTCGGCTGTTCGCGCCTCGCCAGGGGGAGACACCCCCTGAACCCCCTTAATTTTTTAGTTTCATTATTGCCATATTAAAAGGATATTAATTGGCTATGTTATTTTACCTCGCATCTTTCGTGTTACTATTTCGCCTGGTAACCTTATGTTGAAATTTTTAGGATTGTAACCTATTTATAGAAAAATACATGGGATGCCTATTCTACAGCTTACGAAATATTGTAACAATTTACGAAAGATGAGAGAGTACACGAAAGATGCGAGATAAAATGACATAGTCAATTAATATCGTTTTAATATGTCCATAATGAAACTAAAAAATTAGTGTCCCCCGACGAGGCTCGAACAGCCGAGTTTTTTTAAATTTATTTTCAATATAAGAAAGTGATGAGAGAGAGAAAGAATTTTTAAAAAGTGTTTGGATAATGTTATTAGAAGCCCCTCTTTAAAATATATTCGGTTATTCTTTTTGGAAATCATGCAACTTTCGGAGAATTTAATTGCGCTAGAGACTCAGAGTATCTTTTTACAAGTTGTTTTTTACTGTGCGCTGTTACAAACAGATGAACCTATGGGAGTTACGAAACATCCCGAAAAAAAAAAAAAAAAAAAAAAAAAAAGTGAAATATATATCGAATTTCGCAATATTTCCCTGAACAGGTAACTAACTCCTCGGCCCATTTTTGAAGGCGATTTTTTGTGCTTACGAATTTTTCCTCAAAGTTGCATGAGACATGGAGCTGCTTTACTATTAGTGTCAGTCCATAGCGCACTGGGTGCAGAAGCATTATTAGTTTTTTTCGAGTATTTAACACCATTGGTACAAATTTCAAAGAAAATGTTCGGTAACAGACATGACCAATTTCATCATGTCTGATAATGGGAAAATGTAAAAAAATTGAAGAAAAGAAAAAATGCATGAATAATATACACAAACAAAGTATGTTTTTATCGAAAAAAACCCCAACTTATTTTTAATATTATATTTTTGCTTCTTAAATTTCCGAATGGTGCCCACTTTTGAAAATGACCCATATATAGGATGTCCCAAAAACGTGGGCTTCAACTTTTATTCCTTAAATATTGGTCATAGACACGCACAATAAATTACAATGTTACGTAAAAAAAGATGCAGAATTTTATGATATCTATTAAAATTTTCAGGAGATTAAATCCAAATGAATACAAAATTTAAATTTTACATGGCCCGTAAATAAATAAATAAATAAAAATAAAATTCCTAATTATCAAAATATGTCCCATATATTGATTAGGTGATGGACAAAATTTCAGCCTTTCATTATAAAAAGGCGCAAGATATGTTTAAACAAAGTTGTTGAGAGGCTGTACAATACCAGGAACAGCAAAAGTATGCATTTATGCAATAATTGTTTTATTTCGTAATATGTGTACGACCCCTGAAGCATGATCTTCCGACGTGATTTTTTTCCTTTCGGGAGCCATTAAAAAAAGTTTAAGTTAGCATATATTTGCTGTTATATTTCCGACATTTCTAAAGATAAAATATTTGAATTTTGCTCATCACCTCGTTAGTGTATGGGGCAAATTTTTCTAATTAGAATTTTTTGTTTCTGTTTTTGTTTGTTCTGGGGCCGTATAAAAGTTTAAATTTTGCATTTACCTACATTTAATTTCCTGAAAATTTTAATCGATACCAACAAATACTGCACCTTTTTTACGTAACTTTATTGTATACGTCTATACGATCAGCCTAGATCAGTGATTTTGGGAGACCTTGTATATATGTATGACTGGGAACCATTGCTTTAACCCTTTAACGCGCAGTGTTCCCGCTCTGGGAACACCAAACTCTGACGTTTTGACTGTTGCCAGTCACGAAGAATAGATTTGATTTCTATAAAAATTGGTACGGGTGACATAGCTCCACGAGAATCCTTTACTTTTTAGTACGTCATTTCCCGTAAAAAAATGGTCACGATTATTTTTAAATGCACTGACATCTGCTGAAAAATGAAAGAATGCGAGAACGGCTGGATAGATTGCCCAATGCTGAATAAAGGGCAGCTGTTGCCATCGCTCGACTTAATTACCAGCAAGATGGCGGACGATCGAAACGTTCATCGCGTGCCACAGATCTAGTAGATCTGTGGTACTATCTGTGCCACAGATCTAGTAGATCTGTGGCACAGATAGTAGAGACGCTTTTTTGACGACAGCTGGCTGTGCGGCACTGCCAGCTACGTCAAAAAAGGGTCTCTAGATCTGTGGCACGCGATGAACGTTTCGATCGTCCGCCCTCTTGCTGGTCGTTCAGTCGAGCGATGGCAACGGCTGCCCTTTTTTCAAGCATTGGGAAAGGGTTGCGCCACAAAGGGTTAAACAAGATGGGATCATCTGTTTCTGATGCATGTCGGAAATGGGCATATACATAAGTTGGTTGAGTCATCTAACACTGAAAGTGAAAGAAGGACCGTTCGTTATGAACAGCCGTCCTTCTATGCTGATGATTTTTATTTTTATTATAATGAATTTTTTTTAATGTAGGATTCGTTTTAGCCACTGCCTTTTCCACGTCATGGGAGCCTTTCCTTTCAGCACTCAAAGGAAATTCTAATATTAGATTAGATCAGGCCTATCGAGTGGGCATCCGGCGTAAACAAGGGAGGGCCTTCAGTGAAGATTTCGGAAGTTATTTGTAACGAAGTATGATGGGCTGTTCAGAGCTTCCACTCAAGTAGAGAGGAAATCGGGTGCTTACTGAAAGGATTAATTGAACTCAGGTACGATTTAGTACATTGTTATACATTTGATGCATGCACTGTTAGAAAAAATCGAACTCTTTAGTAGATCATCGCTAAGTCGACTAGACCTATGTTTTTCTAGTGGTTAGAATGATGCTTTCAATTAACCCTTTGAGGCGCAGTGATCCCGCTCTGGGAACACCAAACTCTGACGTTCTGACTGTTGCCAGTCACGAAGAATAGATTGGATTTCTATAAAAATAGTGGCTGATGACATAGCTTCACGAGAACCCTTTACTTTTTAGTACGTCATTTCGCGTAAAAAATGATCACGATTCTTTTTAACAGCACTGACATCTGCTGAAAAATGGAAGAATGCGAGACCAGCTCGATAGATTGCCCAATGCTGAAAAAAGAGCAGGACAGCTGGCTGTGCGCGAGCACAGCCAGCTGTCGTCAAAAAAAGGGTCTCTAGATCTGTGGCACGCGATGAACGTTTCGATCGTCCGCCATCTTGCTGGTAGTTAAGTCGAGCGATGGCAACGCCTGCCCTTTTTTCAGCATTGGGAAAAGGTTGCGCCTCAAAGGGTTAAGTAACAAGCACCGTTGAATAGATACGTGTGTGCAGAAATCAGGGTCGTTGCTTTTTTTAGGGGGCGAGGGTGGGGGGAAAGAAGGAAGAGGTCCTTAAATTGCCGTGCCAAATATCGGTTTTTGCCAACTTATTTAAAAGAATTTCCCACTGAGTTTGCGTAATTTTGCCAAATGTACCAAGAATAGAAATGATATAGTTTTTATTTTAAAATTTTTTGCAAATTTGCTTAACTTACTAGTTTTTTATTGAAAGAAAAGTTTTCCACACTTATCATTCTTTCTCGTTTACCACAACTAGAAAATAAAATATTGTTTTTTCTTTCTTTCTTTCCCTTTTTTTTAAAAAAAAAAAGCTCAATCCATCGAAAATAAAAAGTTAATTATAGTTTTGTCGGAAGATTTTTTAAAACAACTTTGCCAACTATATTTCTAATTTTGCCAAGTGCAACAGAATGGGCCAATGTTAAGGGAGAAGATCCCCCCCTCCTACGTTATACTAGAACATTAAGAAAATTTTTATGCATTGGTCAAACGAGACAAACACATTTCACAGCAGTGAAAGTTTGTCTACGTACAACATTGAAATCAACTAACAAATTTAACCTCCAATGTTAACGCCGGTTTGCCCATATGGAGGCAATTATTATTATTATTATTTATTATTTTAGAAGGCTGCTTCTAAAAGTGAGTTAGTACTATGTGCATGAGGGGGAAGGAGGACTAAAATTCTGAAGCTAATGATAGCAGAATAATAGACACCGACAGAGTTGGTTGGTGTCCTGGCTGCAAAAGTTTGAGGGAGTCTAAATTAAATTCTACTGTTTAGACTTTTTGGTTGTGAAAAAATATTTTGAACAATGTTATCCAACACACTCTTTTTCAGACAAAAAACAAGAATGTTTATGTTGCCTAAGATATTTGGGAATTTTTTTTTTTCTTCTAATGTCCGGGTCAGTGGCCTACTGTAGGCTTGACCGCTACAAGGGCCGAAGATGTTGGTCATTTAATTATGGGAGCGCCTATTAGCCAGGCTAAAGCCGCCCGTTATGAGTGATCTTCCCAATTTGGAACCCATTTCAGATGAAAGACCTAGCACCTGTATTAGGACCCTCAGAGATATATCGTTTGAATATGGAGGATATTGGAGCCACGGCACATTTAACGTACCCTTTAGCGTACACTATCATCCACGTCAGACTTAGCCGAGAGAGGATACTTGAGAGAAAAACTGCTATTTAAAAAATGTGAACCGTTAATTCTGATATCATTTTGCAGAGGGTGCGAACATTAAAAAGTTGTCTAGTCAAGAAAGAAAAAGAGTTATAGTCAACTTCTGTTTACCGAAATCGTTTTTTACCCCTCCCTTGAATGAAAAGCAAAGTTCCACGCGTAATTTTTAAAAGTCATAAAAAAATTGGTGTTTTTGGTATTGTTTGAAGAAAATATTGAAATTTCTTTAATGGAATTATCTAACTATCAAAACACCTTGGCATTATTATTAATTAATCAATTATTTTGTAGCTATTGTTGTATAGAATTTTAGCGGATAAGAGTACAAAAATCCGATTTTTAAAAGCTGCGTTAAGTTAATGTAAGTCTACATCTCGCTACATATTTTTAAAGTATATTTTCTGGGGGGGGGGGGTTCTTGAATTGGAATTAAACTTTGAATTGCAGATTTTAAATCTTTGGAAATTTTGCAACTTTCTTTCATTTATAGCATATCTTTGCAAGAATTAATTTTTATTTTATGTCTTATCGGTCTCCACAATAAAAAGTTTCTACTTATAAAAATTGCATTTTCACTTAATTTTTATTCTGGTTTGAACAGAAGCAAGTTTTTACTGGATGAACTTCTTTTTTTCCCGTCCTTATTCTACGCACAGAGCATTTGTGGAACAATGTCCGTCGTTACTTCATCTTTGCGGAACCTATCCACCTTCCTTCAGGATCACCAGATATCGTTCTCGAACGGCTCCTAGTCCTCTTCACCATCGGTGGCGAGCAAATATTCAGGTTCAATGCTTTCCAGTGCCCCTGCAGCCAACCCGAAGCCCGCGATTACGCAGTGGTGTTCATGTTTGTTCCAGCACTCGTCCTTTTTGCAGTGGGTGAGTTTTGCGTCCACGCTTTTATGTTTTGGAAGATTATATATTAACCCTTTGAGGCGCAACCCTTTCCCAATGCTGAAAAAAAGGGCAGCCGTTGCCATCCCTCGACCTAACTACCAGCAAGATGGAGGACGATCGAAACGTTCATCGCGGGCCACAGATCTAGAGACTCTTTTTTTGACGCAGCTGGCTGTGCCCGAGCACAGCCAGCTGCTTTTGAATAATCAAGATCAGCGGATAAGGATTATTAATGTCCTAGACACGAATACTGGAGTAATAGTTTAGTACGCAACGCAATTATTAACCCTTTGAGGCGCAACCCTTTTGACGGCAGCTGGCTGCGCGGCACAGCCAGCTGCGTCAGAAAAGGGTCTCTAGATCTGTGGCACGCGATGAACGTTTCGATCGTCCGCCATCTTGCTGGTAGTTAAGACGAGCGATGGCAACGGCTGCCCTTTTTTCAGCATGGGGCAATCTATCGAGCTGTTCTCGCATTCTTCCATTTTTCAGCAGATGTCCGTGCTGTTAAAAAGAATCGTGACAAATTTTTTTTTTCGGAAAAGGACGTGCTAAAAAGTAAAGGATTCTCGTGGAGCTATGTCACCCGCAACTATTTTTTATAGAAATAAAAGATATTCTTCGTGACTGGCAACAGTCAAAACGTCAGAGTTAAGTGTTCCCAGAGCGGGATCACTGCGCGTTAAAGGGTTAACCAGTTGCGGCTCGTGGGTTATTTAAATGGTGGTTCACGAAACAGATTTCGAAAATTAAATATGCAGATACGGCGCACCTTACTAATTAAAATATTTTTGCGTTTCCAAAGCAGTTAAAGGCAAACAATGCACGCAACTGAAAGAAAACAAATAATATCTTGTCTTACATTTCGTCACCGAGCTAAGTGCAAAGTTACATTTCGTTTTAGCAAAGGTGTTTTCTTGATTCATTTTATTTCAATTTTTTTTCAAAGGATAATATTGATAAATATCATTGCTTTAGCTCCGAAACACGTCTTTTACTCCCATCTTAATTATTTATGCTAGTTTGTAAAAAATTAATATAGTGAAAAATGATAGCAATAAAGAAAATAATAGGGTAATGAAATTAAAATTAATCAATTAACCGAATCAACCAGTGACCCGTGCATAGTGACAACCCTTGTATAACGTCAACATATTCACATCACCACCCTTCAATCGCTCACCAGCAGCACAAGAAATCGCTCATTATGTTATAACATAATAAATAACCTGGAACTTTCAACGATTTTGTATAATCGAGTTCAACTGTGAATGTACTTTGTTGAGTGTATTTACTTAATACCCAACTTAAAAAAAAAAAAAATCTATTTTCAAAATAATTTTAAGATGACTTTTAAGGTGAAAAATTTTAAATAATTTATTCAGTGACAATGCTTCATAAGAGATTTCCGTCGTTGTTCGTCGTTGAATTTATTGGGATATATATGATTCCTATGTGATGAGACTTTTAATGAATAATTAAAAAATATATTCTTATTTTTGTTAAAATATTTTATTAATATTTTTGTTAAAATATAGGTATACAGTTTTGTTTGCAAGATACAGGGGCGTAGCCAGAAATTTTTCATGGGGGGGGGGTTACGACTACTGCAACTCACATATATGCATACATGTGTGTGATAAAAGAGTGAAGAATATACATTTTGTATGGTAAAAATTCCCCCCTAACCCCCCCACCCCCCTCCCTTGACTACGCCCCTGCATGATAACAAAAAATGTATCATAACAATACTCTGAATTCAATTACTTTTATTTTGTCCAATTTCGTCTAGCGTCCCGGACTTTTGCAAAAAAGTGGACAAAATACCAACCCTGTTCACGGAAGTCCGGTCGAGAGAGGTTGTCACTCTCTTACGTGCTAACCAAGGTCGGTGTTGACCAAGGTCGGCACTGCTTCACTTACCGTGTCCTAATGGGAGCGGAGCTTAGCGGCTTGGCCACTGCGGGACAAATGCACTTACCGTCCAGACTATAATCCGTATTTTATTGTATTCAACAGGCTTGGCGGTCAGTAACCTCACTTGGAGAATTCTTCACGGCTGCAGTTACAGGTCGGAGGCGAGCAAGAATGGCTTCTGGACGTCCTTGGGACATCTATCAGTTGCCTCTGCAAGAGCTGCTATTGTGCCCTGTGCGTGGCTGTTTGTAACGCTACTGGATGGCAAGTAAGGACGTCTGTGAATTTAATTTAGGCGATAAGTTTCTAGGTTTTCCAGTCAAAATTTCAATCCTCGAGTCTTCTTTTTCTATTAAATCATACTTGTTTGTAATCCTTTTCAAATTCCAGCTATTACGCTTGCATGAAATCGACGAATCCTTGTGAAACTAAATCGTTGGAGTATACCGGTTTGATAGCGACTTCTCAGATCATCAGCTGGGTTTCACTCGGAGGTCTTGTGTTGTTATCGTTTACAGGTTCGTATGCCATGCTTCTTTATGGGATGATGATTATTATATTTTTTTTTAAATACTGTTACAAATTTTTTGAGATGATCCGCTCTTCAGGGGTTTACTTTAGGCTAAAATTCGTATTCTATGCATCAAATAATTAAAATTTGCATTTTGTTGAATGTAAATCGGTAAACTAGAACGCAGGATTGGGTTTCTCCCACAGCGTTTGACGGTTTCTCCCCAAATACTGGCGACATCACTAGACTATACTTCAGTTTTGGAAAGTTATTATTGATGCCAAATGAGGCGATGTTTCGCCAGAAGTCTCCAAGCTCGGCGACATTTGATGCGATTTTTTATTTTTTTTTTTTATTCGGAGGGGCTGTATAAGAAAGGCAGATCATGCCCAAATTATTTTTACTGACCTCTACTTTTAAGCGAATTTCGCTTTCATTTATTAAATATCCGTTCTGTTTATATCATAAATTTAATAGTCAGCTTTACAGTTTGATTCCGCCGTGGCCCAGTCAGTTGAAGCTCGGTTTCTATCGGAGCACCAGCAGTCGAACAGAGCCGACCTTGATCAGTGCTTGGGAGTTTGATGGCCTCTCTCAACTGGACACTAATGTGGGACCGTGCCCACTAACGGGAGAGGGTTCACGTAAAATCTGTCGGAGTTCCAAGTTCCAATGTCCTTTAACTCGAAAAGATACCTCTAAGGGTGCCAGTCTAGATGCAGCTCTCTCGTTTGAAATTTGTTCAAAATAATACACCTTTATGCGCCTCCGTAATAATGAGTCCAGCACTTCCGGCCTTTGTTGTAGCCAATGCCTATCCGGCAAATGCCTGCTACTGAAAAAAAACAACAAAAAACGGGTGTGGTTTTGTCTGGACACGGCCGTGTGGTTCACGTGAATAGGTGTGCGTAACGAGTAATACTTTCTTTGAGTTTTTGGGTTTAGGAAAGAAATAATGTAATTAAATAGTTACTGTGTTATAACTTCATTAATGATAGGTCTGTGATCGGGCACCCCTGCTGCAAATCTACTGGCACTCTGGCACCATCGTTTATCCGTTCGGACTACTCTATTCTTTACGTTCCCGGCACCGCCACCGCTTCAAGGTGCTTTCAGACTGCGTTCTTACTGTAGTTCGAGGTCTTATTGTAGCTATCGGTCTTAGTTGTGACGTCAGTTAGAGACGATAAAACCAGTTTTCTGGGATTTAAGTTCTTTCCAAAACCGTTCCTAATGTCTCTATGGTTCCCCCTCTTCTTTTGTTGATACGTTTTCAAGGTGGGGAAAGGATGTCAACATCAATCACTCTTCCCGCCTGCACCGTACTCAACCCTTTTTCGTTTCACCCAGAACCTCCCCCCCCCTCCCCTCCTAACCGATGCAAAACTTTCAAGTCCAAGTGTGAACGCTCTGATTTTTGGTGCTTACGATTTTTGCAACATTAGCTACGAGAAGAACGGTAAAAACGCTGAACGCACCTTTAGTTGTGACGTCAGTTAGCGCAACACCCCCTATAGCCTGCTATAGTGGGTGTTGGTTAGCGACGATAAAACCAGTTTTCTGGGATTTAAGTTCTTTCCAAATCCGTTCCTAATGTCTCTAGGATCCCCTCTCTTTTTTTGTTGATACGTTTTCAAAGTGGAGAAAGGATGTCAACATCAATCATTCTTCCCGCATGCACCGTACTCAACCCTTTTTCGTTTCACCCAGAACCCCCCCCCTCCCCCCCCCCCCCAACCGATGCAAAACTTTCAAGTCCAAGTGTGAACGCTCTGATTTTTGGTGCTTTCGATTTTTGCAACATTAGCTACGAGAAGAACGGTAAAAACGCTAGTCTGAGACGCCCTTTCCACCCGTAAACGTTCTCTATATTTTTTTGATTTTGGCTTTTCGACGAGTATAAGCCGACGTTGCATTATTTATTTTAATTTTTTACTTTAACACTATATATATTCATTGGAACTATTTCACACTAATGTTTTATATACGCCATCGATAGATCTTGACGAGAGCTGACGATTGAAACGCAAACGAACGTTCTAGCTTCACCGAACTTCTAACGGACATTACGTGACGCAGCGAAACTTAACTGGTGTACTTAAATTTTGGATGTAAATATGTAGCAGCAACATCAAACTGTATTCCCCCCCCCCTCTCCCGATTTTGTTATCATCAGTTTTCTGAATTGCCTTACACTATAGAAGCAAATTTAAAGACGTATTCATGCCAAAATGAAAACCTTTTCTAGTTTTAAATTATTTTTTAAAAAATATTCTCTCCATATAGTACCTTTTTCTTTAAATTTATATTTTATAATTCAAATTGCCTAAACTTAGTAGCGTAAGCAGAACTCTTGACTCCGTTTAGAAAAAATTCCTCTCGATCATTTACAAAAAGTGACACTTTTTAAATTTGAACACGACTCCCGTATATAAAGAAAAAAATCTCAATTTGTAAAATGTGCCCCAGACACTAAGGAGGTGATGTCTAAATTTCAGCCTTTCATCCTAAAATGTCTCTGAGTTATCGTTAAACAAAGTTGATCGGGGCTGTACATCAATTTAAATGCAAGCGTTATTGCTAGAGTGGATTTTTTTTTCTTTCTTAATTTCTGTACGAATCCTGAAATGCAATCATACGACGTGAATTTTTTTTCTCTTCGCGATCCATTGAAAAGTGGTTTAAGTTAGCATATATGCATCTTTATACCTCCGACACTTTTTAGGATATAATACTCAAATTCTGCACATCACCTCATGAGTTTATGGGGCAAATTTTACTAATTTGGAAATTTTTTTTTGTACGGGGGTCGTATGCAAATTTAAAAAGTGTAACTTTTGGAAATTTAAGAGAGAATTTTTTTTTTCTTGCCGTAGTCTTTTATCCTACTTTATTTTGAACATTTTTTTTCAAGTTGCATTGCCCCAATTTATCTCTAATAGATGAAGAATTAAAACGCGTGACAATCTTTTTTGGAGTACCGTATATACACTGCTCAAAACAATTAAAGGATATTGTAAGTTTTATATAAAATAAAGATATAAGCGAAATTTTTTTTTGCCGAAAATGGAAGAAGAGAATTACAAATGGAAATTTTTCTGATTTTCAAACTGTGGAGTATGCTAATTTTGAGTTCGACGTCAAAAACGTCGCTTCAGCGGCAGCGAATGAAATTGGACTTTCAACTGAATAAAAGACAATGAAGACAAGGATGATCGGCATTCAGTGACTGCTTTGTTTGGATGAGTACGATGTCTCAGCGAAGTCATTTAACCGATTCAGAAGCTTGGAGAGTTGTCGGTAGGTTAGAAGGGGGTCAAACTCAAGCCGAAGTAGCGCAAGCCATTGGAGTGTCACAAAGTGTGATTTCCAGGATCTGGAACCGGTTTTTGGCGACTGGAAGTGCAGGCCGAAGACCAGGGCAAGGTCGTAGACGGGCAACAGCGCCCAATGAAGATCGTTATTTAGTGATAACGGCTCGGTGACACCAGAATATGAACGCTACTCTTCTCCAACAACACCTTCGCTCAGCTACTGGCACCACGGTTTCAACTCAGACTGTCCGAAACCGGCTCCATGGTGTAGGTCTGTATGCTCGCCGATCGATGGTATGTGTTAGGTTAGACTAACATCAAGGCATCGTCGCGACCGCAGGGAGTGGGCAACAGAGCATGTGAACTGGAAGAGAAATGAATGGAGCAATGTTCTTTTTTCTGACGAGTCCCGTTTTTCAGTTCATCGTGATAATAGGCGTATTTTCATCTGGAGGGACCGTGGAGTAGGAATAATCCTGCGTTCGTGCACGAAAGTGTCCGCTTTGGCGGTGGGGGAGTGTTGGTGTATGGTGGCATCTCCATTGACGGGCGCACAGACCTCTACATCATCCGAGATGGACCTCTGACTGGTCGCCGATATAGGGATGAGATCCTCAGACCTATTGTAGTCCCTTACGCTGCAGCAATCGGAGATGACTTCATTTTAATGGACGATAACTGCAGGCCACATCGTGCTAACCTGGTGGAGGATTTCCTTTTCGAGGAAGGAATCGTACGAATGGAAGGGCCAGCGTGTTCTCCAGACATGAATCCAATAGAGCACGTTTGGGACGTTCTAGGAAGACGAGTTGCTGGCCGCCAACCCCCCCCCCCCACAAACTCTCCAAGAACTGGAAAGAGCTCTTCTGGAAGAGTGGGACAGAATACCCCAACTCGTGATTAATAGCTTCATTGACTCCATGCTTCAAAGGTGTTCAACGTTGCTGGCCGTCCATGGAAACCATACCCCCTACTGAAAATGATTTCCTTTGAAGAAAACACCTTTTCTTATTCTTTTTTTCTCATATGCACAAATTGTGTTTTTTTTCCTTTTCTACACAAATGCGCAATAAAATCCATTTTTTTCCCTGCCAAACATGTGTAATTTATTCTCATATAACCTACTACGTCTGTCGACCATGTATCAATCAGCTAAAAAGTTTCCCAGCCACAAGATCCACCTAAAACCGCAATATCCTTTAATTGTTTTGAGCAGTGTATATGTAAATAAGAAACTCCTTCCTCAGATTTATGAAAAACTTGTAACAATTAAAAAATAATAATTATGATAAACCTCTAGAAAATTTAGCAATAACTAAATTTGTTCCGTTTTGTGAGAATCACTCATAATGACACTTATGTGCGTATTTAAAATATGAAAGTGTTTCAGATTTTTCTTTAATAGGCTCTTTTCTTCCTTCGGTAAATAGGAGAATAATGCGCATGATAATGTTCTGTCTTATATAGTATAGGCACAGAGATACTTGTTTATAGACATCACTCTTAATTATTTCAGTTATTTGTTTGGTCCGTTGCTGTGATTCGGTGACGTATGTGCAATACAAGTTCCTCAACACATATAGGGAGGCGGAACAAAAACAGTGGGATCATCTCATACAGGTAAGCCCCGCCACCCCTCAAAAATTAATTAATTAATTAATTAATTAATTTAAAAAAAAGAGAAAGTCTCAACAGGAAGTAGCAAAAATAAATTGACTATGTATGTAAAATTTGGTTCTCAGAGATCAAAAAAGAGAAAAATTGTCTGATTAATTTATGTTCAACATGCTTAAAATGAGCTCAAAAGTGCGTGTTTATTTCTGAATGTATATAGAGTGTTGGGAACCATTGACGGACAGAGATTTTTTTTTTTTTTTTCGGGGAACGGGGGGGAGATAGGCTAGACGGCTATATTTCCCCCTGGCCGGACATATTCTGCCGCACTCCATCGGAGCCCCCGGGAAGGGAGGGGGAGAGTAGACAATTACAAGGCGAGCCTGGGTACTGAACGCGTGGAGGTGTTGTGACGTCACAAGAGAGGATGGACTTTTCTCCGTTAAAAGCATTAGAATCATATGGAAAAGTAGAAGAAACTAAGATGTTTTGTGCCTTTTTTGGATACTAATGGTAAGTCAGCAATCTCTATTCTTAATACGACATACTTGATAATAGTTATTAAGCTATAGAGTACATAAAAATATAAAATTGCCGTATTTTGCGTTAGTTTTATTGATTTCTGTTCTTTTGTTCTAGCAATCACTAGAACAAAATCACTTGTTTTTTTTGTTCTGGCATTTTTCTTTTGTTCTAGCAATCACTAACACACATTTGCTGCGTCCCAGGCTGTAAGTAAAGCTAATTACAAAAGAGGAGAAAATGTAAATGTTTTCACTTTTCCCAAAAAACGAAGAAAAGGGGGCCGAATGGACTAAAAATATTCCAAGAAAAAATTGGTCCCCAGGAAAAAATATGTATGTTTGTATTGAGCATTTCCGAGATGAAGATCTTTTAAAAGACGGTGCTATTTTAAAATCAGATGGGGCACTTTTAACTGTAAAAAGAAAGCATTATAAATTAGAACCGAATGCTATCCCGTGCATTTTTTCGAGCTTACCAGCCTATATATCCGATATTACCAAAAAACAAGAAATAACTGTAGCTTAAGGTTCAATGCGGATTTCATGGTTGATTTATTTATTTAAAAAAAGAGAGAGAGAGAGAGAGAAATCTATTTGCTGGATATCTAGAAAAACAAAAATATAGAAGGTATTTATTAAAGAAATATTTCCAACTAAACGGTTTACCGGAATTTGTTGAAAGTTCTGAAATTAAGTATGAACACAGATTTGGAAATTAACTCAAAAAAGAAAATGTATTACTGCAATGCTAACAACAATAACAAAAAAATATATGTATTACTGCAATATATTTTACATGAAAACCCCTGAGAGCATTTAGGCAGTTTTACATATTCAAGAGTTATACTCACTAATTTTTAAAAATATTTAATTATGCATATTTCAAATGTCTCAATGTGATATTTGAAAGTCTTATCTAGAAAAAACTAAAGCAAACACTTGTAGTGCTTTCATGAAAAACTTTATAGTATTTGTAAGGTTTGGGTAATAAAAGCTTTTACTTTTTATTTTCTTGTTTTTTGTGCTTTAATTGCTTCTAATAAAATTTGACATTAGGAGTCTGTATAACATAATTATATATAGAATGTATTGTACAAGTTTTTAAAATATTAATTGTGGAAATTTCTGATTATATTCCTCGTGCTACTAGTGTTTATTGACATTATTGATCAGATTTCTTCCGTAGAATTCAATACAAACTCTTTGAAATCCCATCCTCTCTTGTGACGTCACGAAATGGCTTGAGATGACTATTTATGAATCTGGATATTTTTAACATCAATTCTTTCAAAAAGCTTATCAAAACGAAGCAAAACTAAATAATGTATTTCAGTTTTTAAGTAAAATTAATAAAAATTATTATTTTTACTTAAAAATATATTTACTTTTACTTACTTAAAAATATGACTTTACGCTTATACAACGTATAAATTTAATCCATATACATATTATTTTAGATAAATGATAACATTGAGTAACCATTATATTATTTAGAATGTATTTGCTAGCCCGAAATGCAAAACATACTGCATACAATGCTGAAACTGCTTTAAATTCAGTACCAATTTATTTCATTAATTTCTGACACAAAATATTGTTGATTCACTATTATTTAAGAACAAAGTGTTGTAAAACGAAAATGCTATTTCAAAGCGTCATAAAAAATTAAGCTACTCGTATTTATTGGCATTATTAATTCCATTTCTTCCATTGAACTCAATGCAAACCGTTCCAAATCCCATCCTTTCTTGTGACGTCACGAAAACCAGTACCCAGACCCCCTCTTGTTTTCTCCTCTCTCTTCTTCAGTCGCGGCGACCCCGACTCCATAGCCCATTTTCGCGAAGGCGTAGATGCGAGCGCAAGCCTCCGGTCCCACGTGGGTTATTGCACCAATGTTTAATTTGGTTTAGTTTACAGTTTTGACAGTATTATTGCTAGATATTGTCTAATGTAGCTGTTTCCAACTTTTTAACATTATGCCCTCCCCCCCCCCAAAAAAAAGGGGGTCTTACGACGGCGACCCCCCCCCCCCCAGCATTCCTCAGCATACATAGTTTTTTATTCTTCGACAATGACTATTCAGACGCCATTTCTACAAAATAATGTTGTCTGTAAAGTTTGAATAAACATTTTAAGCGAAAATAGATATGTTTTGGAGTAAAAATACGAATAAATAAGATGATTTTTTAAGAACATGCATTATCGCAAATGCTCTTTGCCTGTTTTTTTTTCACACTCCTCAAGGGGAGGGGACGTGCCCCACCGGTTAGGCACCGCTGGTCTGATGAACGAAAACAATTTTATGTTGTGATGTAGCGCCACAGTGGTAGCGTTAATCTCTGAGGCATACGTTGAAAATAATAAGTTTTGTTTACATTAATATTTACAGCAATATGTACAAGCAGATAGATGAAACATTACAGGAGTACCTACCAAGCCCGGAGCAGTTCGTAAGGAGAACTTGCCTCCTCTCCGGCTAAAAATCATCTCTCCTTCCTTCCAAAACCCAAAACCTCTCACTCCCCTTCTTCGGGGGGTCAGCTCTCTTGACCCCAGGGGGAGAAGGATGCTTTCTCTCGGACGATGTGGGTCGATGACCGCACTACGCTACAATATATGTTCCTTTCCCCCTCCCCGATTCCCTCCCAATTATGTGATTACTACTAAATTCAACTCGCCTGTGATAATCATTAGAAAACACTAAAAAAACGGGAATGCTCCCAAAAAATATTAAGTACTAGGGTGTCCTACAAATTGACACCGCAAGATTTGAATTAAATAGAAAACACAATTTTTTTTCAGTTGTTTTCTTTATTTTATTAGAACATAAAGTACATAGGATAGGGTTATGAATGGAACAGCACATCGGGCAAATGACCCCCATGGCTTTGCTGGCGCACACGCACTCTTTTTTTTTTTTCGAATTTTCCCAGGACAATTTCGAATAAATGTAGCTGAATTTCGTTGATGCAGGGTTCTCCGCACATCCTCCTTCAATGCGCGACTGGATGTGGGCTCA
The DNA here is from genome assembly GCA_038373885.1 of Cheiracanthium punctorium. Taxonomy (NCBI): domain Eukaryota; kingdom Metazoa; phylum Arthropoda; class Arachnida; order Araneae; family Cheiracanthiidae; genus Cheiracanthium; species Cheiracanthium punctorium. Next base: position 242,644 of record JAWZYV010002449.1, read on the forward strand.
TTGACATAGACTTTTGACTTCAAATAACCCCACAGAAAGAAATCCAATGATATTAAGTCACATGATCTTTCTCACCATTCACTATCAAAATCATCATGAATCGAAACTTAAATTACACTGGGGAACAGCAATTTTGTTGTCTTAGAACTGTGACTTGTTTTTGAATCACTTTTGGCCCCTGAATCCAAAAGTAACTGTAGTTTTTGTCTGTCACGTCAACTTTTTAAGATACAGGGTACCCCCAAAATGTGCATAAAAAGAAATATAAAGGGAAAAGTTACCAAATATATAGTTACTACAAGTTAAATTGTATTAATACACATAGAAAAACTTATTTACCAAGTGGAAAGCATACATATTAAGGCAAAAATTTTCGTTTGTAGCTTTTTCTGGAATGTTTAATCTGTGGACATTCATGCTTTATGCTCCAACAATAGTCAGCCATCATATGTAGATCCCATCTTCCTTGATAGCGTGATTCCATGATCTTCAAATCTTGATGAAATCGCTCACCCTGCTCATGACTGACTTCAACAAGATTTTTCGGGAAGTCAGCGAGATGGCTACGTAAAAAATGCAACGATGCTCATGTTGCAACGAAGCATTTTGAAGCTCTCCAAGAGCTGTTGGACAATTTCGGTGTAATTCTGTGCTCGTGTATTTCCAAGAAAGTCTTTGACAATGTTTTTGAATGCCAACCAAGCATTCTGTCATTGTTCCGATGAAATGCTCATCTTTAAGAAGCTGGCGAATCCGTGGACCATCAAACACACCAGCTTTTATCTTTCAAATGACAGGTTAGGAAATGCCGAAACAGTCTCCTTCAATTGACAAAACTTTAACAAATTGCTTCATGAGGCCCAGTTTTGTATGCAGAGGTGGAAATATTATGTTCTTTCTGTTGACAAGTGGCTGATGAAGAATGTTTGGATCACCAGGTTTCAGGTCATATGTTGGCGGCCATTTCGACTGCATCCAATGCTTCTCACGAGTTCTACTGTCCCACATGCACAAAAAAAAAAAAAACAGGGATACTTGGTATATCCACGTTGCTGGCCAAGGAGGAAACAGACCATTTTAAGATCAACACAGATGATCTATTGGTGGATGTGATATTGCAACAAATCAACGACTCTATGTCTTCATATTCCTCACGTAAACATACTGAATGACATATTGGGACTTCACCAAATAAATTTCCATTGCGGAGGAGTACACACTTTAAGCCCAGCTTTGAGCTATCGATGAGCTGAAATTCCCAACTCTTCCATTAAACCATGTATGTTATGGCAATATACAAACCCATCATCACTTCGAAAGTGTTGCAGAAATGCACTTTCTTGTATCGGAAGTAGGATACTTTAGCTCCTTTTTCAATCAATTTTTTTTTCGTGCAGTCTTGATGCTAACAGTTCTCAAGCTTTTTTGGATAGCCCCAAATCATTTAACTCATGCTGCTCAAATCCCTTACGAACGGGATCATCTTCAATTTCAAAATCTTCGTCGTTGGGGTCACAGCAACAGTGTTTCCGGTGAACGAAGTTCGCGCTTGCGGATAGTGAAGAGAAGGTAGGTGTAGAGAAAAAACTTGACGCGATCGAAGAAAACTAACAACAGTTTCGTAATCAGTGTGCCCATTAAACTCTAAAACAGCTTAAAAATCGAACTCAACAGAAATTATGTTAAAAATTGTTCCCCAGTGTTATTTTTGAAATCTTGTTCCACAATGAAAACATGTTGTTATTTCATAGAGTGGTGCATTTTTTACTAACCCTAAACTGTCAGCTATCAAACTGTTTTGCTAACACTTAATTTAGTTAATTTTTTATTTACTTCAAACCAGCCGTCCAGGTTGTGTAGTCGTTAGAGAGCTATTCTACCACACCACGTGTCCGTATATGATTCCCGGCACGGGCTTAGGTGTCATTTCGTCAGGAGGCAATGCGGGTCTACCTAATAGGTACCTCCATAATAAAGAGACCAGCCATTCTGGCTTTGGTAGGGGCCAATGCCTATTCGGCAAGTGTCCGACATTAGGAAAAAACAAAATTACTTCAAATCTTGCTTCAATTTTGGGACAATAATTCCACATGGTAAATAATTACACAAAATGTTTTTCGAGAAGTAGGAATAAGATATATTTCATGCAGCATTCCCAGCGCATAGTAACTAAGGTCATTCACCGAGAGTCTGTCTTTGAGGCATTCACATCGGGGCGGACGAAAGAAAAACGGGCAACTAATAACGTAAATAGCGTGATATTTTAATTGAGAGAATGAGATATTAAATACATAACGTGATATTATTGAGAGAGGGATACATTAAGTACTTATTTTACATCCGCTCTTTCAGACTTGTATTTTATGGCGTGTGTATCACTTCACGGTATATCGGTTCATAGGATAAAATAATAAAGTGAAAGGAAATAGGGGGGGGGGGGGTAACAGAACTTGAAATTCACTGCAGTCGAACTCGTTTATAACGAGTCCTAATTTAACGAGAACCCCTGCTTAACGAAGATATCGGAAATATAGTTGGTAAGTACATTGTTATGTCTAAGGGAGCGGAACTCGCTTTTAACGAGTAAACCCTGGTTGTAGCGAGCTATGGGGTCATAAATAAAGAGATGGAGCGCTTTTGCTCACACAAAGCACTTTATTTGACGGCACATACTAACACATAAAATTTGAGTTGGAACGTATACAATATGTTACATGGTTGGATTCCCAAAACAGCCTTCACAGGCCTAACACTAGAAAAAATTCATCTCTGCACTGGTCACTGTCTGAAACTCATATCTTCTCTGTCTTGAGCTGCTGATCTCGGCTCTGGGTTGGAATCTCAAGTGGATTTCGATCACGTGAGATGCTTGAAGTAAGTGTTCGAAAGTTATGAGATTCCTTATGTCAGTATAGTGTCAAATTCTGAAGAGCTCTTGAGACACTCAGGGATTTATGCCTTCTATAACGTCAGAACTGCGCATTATCAAGTATCTATAGCTTCTTGTAGGAGACTTTACAATACCCCCAGATCAAAGGTTCTTGGAGAGATTCAAGTATTGAGGGGTAAGAAAAGGGAGCATCACATATGTATACCATCTATATGTACTAAGTGTTCGTAATTATTCGGACAACGTTACACAGCAGTATTTCTGTGACTCACAATATTTCTGTTGACTTTCAGTTCAGCTAATCCTTTCTTGAAAAAAATCTTTGACATTTCGAAGTCAGTGAAAGCGACGAAATTGAAGTATTTCAGTCTCAACCTTTCCTATCATACTCAATAGGTTTTGAGATCGCAGAAGAACTTCTAACTTCTTTTTAAGCCAAGGGTGCAAATGACGATGTTTTGAGGCTATGAGTCTTCTCGGGAAAAAAAAAAAAAAAACAATAATACAAGAAAATGGCAATAAGGCAGTTCAAAGCAAATTAACCAACACGGAAAAAAAATAAGCCCACTTATATGCATCTTTGAAAATAATGGGTGGAACTAGTATTTATGAGTCTATGTACACCCCATAAATACTTGATCATCACTTCTGAACCCACTTATCCGATATTTAGATCTCTCCTCTATATAATCTCGGGCTTGCACCCAGATGAAAATATCTGTCAATCGCTGCATACGCTAGCGGGTAGACTCTCAAATGGTCATTCTAGTGCTCCAAAATTCGAACGATCATTTCTCGTCGCACAAACTAGTCATTCTGCTGTCATTAGCCAGAATATTACGGACTAGAAATGCTTCACCATTTCGTCTGTACCAGATGTGCGTATCACCTAACACGCATCATTCTATGATCTATTCTTCTAGTTTTGGGACACAGAAGGCAGCCATCTTTTCGTTCTAGATGACAGCGATGTTTTTTTTTTTTTTTTTTTTTTTCCTCCGTAAACTTCTTTTATTATTGTACAGAAGAAAAAATTAATAAATTAAGTAGCATAGTAAGTATGTATGAATTTTTTATGATTTCTTCACGAATCCATTTTTTACGAGTACTTGGTGTTATCAAACATCGATGTCTCTTCGGAGTCGTAACAAAGAAGTGCGAATATATTGACCATTTTCTACTAAGGAAATGCTTTTTTTTTTAATGAACTCGTGTGTTGCATGTTTAAAACAAAAATAGGTATTTATTGAGACATCAATAATGATATATTATGCAAAATGTATTCAGAGTGAAACGTTATACTTTTGTGCACATATAAGGTATGCCCAAATGAAAAGGAGATAGTGATCAGGCGGTTTGAGAAATGGTTTAATATAAATTAGCATACAAAAGAAAGAGGTAATACAGGCGTAACACATGCGCTAGGCAAAGTCACATTGTAGATTGAAACAAGTATCCCTGAGGTCAAGGAGATGATGGATACCCCAAGTGAGAAGCTCCGGGGAAAGGGACAATAACCTTTCATGTAGTATTGTTTGCACACTTCCTTTGCTCATTGGCATTTCCTCCTCCATTTCACGAGTGACGATTAGCCGAATCCTCAAGAGACCTTCGCAAAAATATCCGAGGAAATGTTGAGCAAAGGAAGTGTGCAAACAAAACAGTATGAAAGGTTGTCCCTTTCTCCGGAGCTACTCACTCAGGGTATCCGTTATCTCCTGACCTCTGGGACACTTGTTTCAACCTGCAGTGTGACTTTGTCTAGCCTATTTGTTACGATTGTATTACCTCTTTCTTTTGTATGCTAATTTATACTAATATCATGAAACTATTTCTCAAACCGCCGGTAGTTTCCTTTTCATTTGGGCAATCCTTATATATACTACTGCAGGAACGTAAGAAAAAAAAAAAAAAAATAATTGGGGGTGGAGTGGGGCAAAACGTGGAAAAGGTAAATTTCTCACAAAAAAGCTTGATTTATTGACATATAATTAATAGAAATCCAAAATTTTGGAGGGGCTGCTTAGGCCCCCATGGCACCCTCCTGGCTACGTCCCTGTACTACTGCATAACATATAAATGAATTTGTAAGAATGGAAGAGTTCTAAATTTTTAGCTCACTTGCTATCATTTTATTAAATGTACAAGTGATCGTGAAAATGAACTTTACACAAGGATAGCAGGTAGACATTGGAACTGTTTTGCACAATCCAGCAAAATAATTAAAAATGGGACTTCCACCATTTCATAGAGTTTATGTTGCAAACCACATTGGAAAAGACAAAGAGAATATTATTCAAAAAACATTCATAACCAGAGGTGGGAAATTCCTTAAAAAATCTTACCAGTTGAGTCATACATAGGTTAAATGTAACATGGCAAGTTTTTTTTTGTCTTTTTTCAATGTGATTCGATTATTTTCTGTAACACTAATTTATTATTAAGTATCACATAATGCGTAGTGATCATTCAACTTTTTTGTGGGTTAAAATAACAAAATTGTCTTTCATGCCCTAGCACACGTTTGGTTCCACCGTCAAAAGCAAATTTTTTTTAAATTGTATTGTATTTATATCGAATTGTATGGTATTTATAAATGGAACACAGACATCCAGAAGGAGGACAGACATCCAGAAAGATAGAAGGAAAACCGACTTTAAATTACTTCATAATAACGAAAAATTATTCCCATTCTAAATTACGCCAAAACCAAATTATTCCCATTCTATGTTATTCCAAACTCGACGATAAATCACCAATAGTGGCCAATTTTGGCGACTTTTAACATATGCCGATACCGGCAAACCTTTTAAAGCTATACTCCTATTATGAAGTTGTAGGGTTTGACAAATTCTCGCCAAATATAAAAGATATTGCCAGGGTTCATTTTTCGGAACTTATTTTTAGACTTATTTTTGTCTGTAAGTCGCCAAAAGTGGCTAACCTTGCCGATTTTTGACATTAAGACTAGCGCCGCTATTGTCAACCCTTTAAGCAATCGTTTAAAAACATGTTTTTCCCGATTTTCGGATGCTAATATCATCAGATTGTGACCAAATTAATTTGGGCCCACACCTGAGCTAATCCCCTTCCGATTTAAAAAAAAAAAAAAGTATTTTTTAAATCGGTCCACGCCTTAAAAAAATGTAGGTAATAAAAAAAAAAGGACGTTTGAAACTAATAGTACTCTAGGTGCTAAAAATTTTGAAATGTTTATGGAAACGAACTGACATGGTGTTGGTCGGATAGAATAGAAACGGTTGGATTTGGAAGCTTTCACAAGTGCTCACAAATTGCCTCCAAGTCACTTGAGGACTGTTGATGTTTCCCAACTTGTGAACCCGGAGACGGTTTTCAAACGATGTCAAATTCTAACAGGCGTAAAACAGGCGTAAATAAACAGCTCGCACTTTTCATATTTCAAAATACATCCTTTCAGTTAATTTTCAAAATTGATGTCTCATCTCGAAGAGTTTTTCAAAATTTACTGTAACTTAAGAAGAAAACTGCTATCTGGAATTTCGTAAGTTCTCTAAACTACTAGCTTCTACTAAATTTCAAGATTCATTCAATTATGGAGAAGGGAAAAAAGAAACGAAGCGACAAAAAACTAAAACCGGCCTTGAAGAAAACTTTAGTTCTTCCTTATACTAGAAACTACGAGAGTAAGACTGTTACGTTCGACAAGCCGCTCACCGCAAATTATGCGAAAAAGTTGTCCGATTATGACATGGAAGAAATGGTGGAAATTTTTTCGCGTTTCGTTTATTATAATTCAGAACGAAAGAAAATGTGGCGGAAACGACGCCCTGCAAAAGTATTTGAGGAAATATTTGGATTTTATGAAGAATGGCTGACAAGCTTTGCTGAAGCAGAAGACAGATGCAGAGAACGAAGCCTTCGCAATGTTCTCTACACTTGATCATATTTCGTCGGAGATCGCCTTTGAAGCCTCTTAACGCATTTAACATGCTTTTATTTTTCAGCAACTGGTTGCAGCATTTCAATTTAGGACCATGTATAGTATTTTCATTAGATTGTAATAAAAGTTGTTTTTTCAACTGCTTATTAATTGAGCATATTTTCTATTGCATTATTGGCGGAACCTTAGACAGATCTTATCATATTTGCCACACCTTGGCGAGATAAAATATTTTTTTGGCAGCGTCAATTACGTCATTCTAGCAGATTTAGTATTGCCACGGGTGTACCATGGGCGAAAAACAATTTTGACCAAACCTGAAAATTTTTCTGTGGACGCCCATGAACTCATATTGGCAATATCGTCTATATTTACCGAGAAATTGCCAAAAACTACTATATTTTACAATGGGAATAATGGTACAGTTTGGATATTTGCCACACAGGGAAATAAAATATTTCGTGGTGCTAAATGCACCAATCTGAAGGATTATTTTAAAGTCGGTAAAAAAAAAAAAAAAAAATCGGGGTGTTGCTCTGTCTTGCACACGGCTGCGTGCTTTACGTGGATACGTGTACGTAACGAGTAACATTTTATCTGAGTTTTATGAGTTTTATCGGTTATTCGCGAAAGAAATCAAGTAATCAAATAAGTAACCGTGTTATAACTTTATTAATGATACATGCACTAGCTGTTGATTTGTATAGGACTTATAGTTTTTCTACAGGGCTTCGACAAAAATTTCTTTTACATTATGGCCTATGGGGGGAATTCTTGAAAGTGCGCTAGCGTTTAAACGGTACATTCGATTAGCTGAAATTGGGTATACATGTTATAAACCACCCTCGTAAGACCGCTATTGATTTTGATGTGTATAGAACTTATAGTTTTTGTACAGGGCTGCGACAAAGATTTCTTTTACATTATGGCATATGGCATATGGGGGGCGACAAAGACTTCTTTTACATTATGGCATATGGGGAGAAATTCTTGCAAGTAGGCTAGCGTTTAAGCGGCGCATTCGATTGAGCTTCAATTTAGTATATATGTTTGAATTATTCATCGATTAAAATTTATTTAAATGCTTGGTGATGATCTTAATCGTAAGTGTTCGGAAAGTTGAGTGGAGTCACTGCAGATTTTTATGATTGAAACCTATTTATAGAAAAATACATGTGATGCATATTCTACAGCTTACGTAACAATAGATTAAAGCTGTTCTGAACTAATAGTATTTAAATATATATAAAAAAAAAAAAACATGGGAAGCATATTCTACAGCTTACGAAATATTGTAACAATAGATTAAAGCTGTTGTGAACTAAGTATTTAAAGATATCTAAAATTATGTCGCATACTTTTATGTCGTTTTTTTGGGACAATTTTCAATAAAGGGGGTGAGAGATAAAATGACATAGTCATTAAAATAGAAAATTAACATTATAGCTCTAAAATAAATGGTACTTACGTATTATCCCGGCTGAACACCAGGACGAGCGATTTTTCGCCAAGGTAAATGCCGGACGCATGAAATTATTAATGGTTTGGAATAAGATTGGCAAAAGTTTGCCAGCACATTTGACCAAAAAATAATTTGGCGGAAATGACCGCCGGGATAATACGCAAGTACCAAATAAATTCTTAGTAAACTTAGAAATACCGATCATTTTTGGAAAAATAAAATCTTATTTTTCATCAAAAACGAAAGCTGGATTTAAAACAAAAACTTGAATTTAATTGAATTTTTCAGTCATTTTTAGGGAGCCCTTAAAATTCTAAGGGGAAGCTTAAGCTCCTCGAACCTCATGGTAAACCGGCCCTGCTAGTGGGATGTCGGGAAAATTTCTTTTTCTACACCGGAAGAGTTTCTTTTCTTATTAAAAAGTGCCTTTTAATGTCAAAAACTATTAGTCATGGAATGTTGAAACTTTATATTCAGGACGTAAGTAATATCCAGTTGTGCACTTCCCTTTTCGATTTCAATCGACCGCGTAATTTATTTACAGGGTCACCGAAAACTTCCGTACATTAACGTCTATGGACTATCACTGGACCATGCCCAAAATTTCACCAACTGTTTACAAGCATTGGCGAGTGTTGGTGAATTATCGACAAATTGACGCCAGAAATAAGTTTCTAAAACTGAACTGAGCTTGGCAATACCTTTCATATTTGCCGAGAAATTGCCACGTCTTAATATTATTAAAAGTGTCCTATCTCTATTCCAAACTAAATAAGTTTGATTGAAGTCAGTCAAGATTTTATATAATTTAATAGGCTTCCATAAATTACGTAACAATCGTGGGGGAGAGGGAGGTTTTACCGAATTTTTGAACTTCCAAACATTTTGTTACGGTTTGCGTACTAGCAGATTTGTACACAAAGACCCAAATCCAAAACTTTAGACTAGTTCTGGCCGGTGGGGCATCCCAATAAGAAAAGCAAATGATCAAAGACAGAATCTCGACTACTGCTGATGTTAAAAAAATAATAAAACTCATAAAATGATACTTTAGTGTTATTATACAAAGCTTCTATTATTTTACATTCTAACACCATTTTTTTTTTTTTTACTGCTGATGTGAAAACAGTGTAAAAGCTACAGTGCTGTCTACCGCATAGTAATTTCAGAAAGGAAACTCCATTGAGAGGGCTTCTATTATAAACGCATTTTGTGAGTTCAGATTGATTAATTTTTTATCGAAATGATAATTAAACGTTGTTATAACTTGGACTTTTTGTTACGTTAAAAACAGTGGCGGTCTAAGGAGGGGGGGGGGCGGTCCGCCCCGGTCAACCAAACAGATTGAGAATTTTATAATTCAGTTTCAAAAATTTTTTTAGAAGAAGGTTAATGTTTAAGTCATGTTTACGAATTTCTGCACATTAAAATTTTGTAACATCAGCTGTAATATTGTGATTATAACTCAATTTTATTTTTTACCGCCTCCCGAGCAATACAATAAATGCAGTTCCTTTTGCTTTTTACAGATATTTCATGCGGTAATGATCAATAAAAAATTTGAAAATATATACAAGGCCCGACTAAGTCAACATGAGAACATTTGGCAGACATTTTTCACGGGGCCCCTTTCACACTAATATATTTTGATGTATTCTGTCATAGATAAAACATGTAGTATGTAAACATATCCTGATGACCGCATAGGTCACCTAGGCCTCGGCCTAGGACCCCATGCAATTAGGGGGACCCAGAATATTAAGATAGTTAAGTTCTAAAAAAAATTAGTGACTACATATATGTTTCAACATGACTTTTAAAATTTATGACTTTTGAACTTTTTTTGTCATTGACTTTGTCATTGAAATTTATGACTTTGACTTTTTTTGTCATTATGACTTTTGAAATTTACCGGGGGGAAAATGTTACATAATTTATGGAAGCTCCGAAGTCATGTGCTGCCCACCAGGCCCTGATTATCGCAGGGGCAAGAGGGACATATGCCCCATACCCCCGATTTTGAGGGACCCCTAAATTATTACAGTATGTCAATTTAGTTTAAGGGTGTTTATTTTTCAAAGTAGTAAATGCCTAATTTTTTTTCAGTTATGAATCTACAAGTTACAAACAGTCAAAATCTTTTTTTTTTTAAATCATAATTCTATCTCTCCATAGAAAAAATATCACAGCAAATTAACCATTTCTGCTCAAAGAAGTGGTAACAAGGATGACTGCTCGATTTTAAGTGATGACGCGGTCAGTCGCCGGACCCACTGAAGTTTTTTTAAGTGGCTACCCAGCGCGAATGGGGCACCCACAAACAGAAATTTGTCGATTATGATTTTTAATATTATGAAAAAGTCAGGCTTTTTGTTATATTTTTAAGTCTTCATTTTTAATAAATCTGACTTCATAATGTTGATATTTCATATGCTTATAATGTTCATAATCATTCTCATTTGTCTAATGTTAGTCTATTTCATGTTGGATGCATTTAATCATGACAAAGATTTAAATGCGAACACTGAAAAAATACATAAAGTAGTTGTCAGACGCAGTAATATGTAGGGGGCCCCCTTTCAGACTTCTGCCCCAGGCCACGGTTTGTCATAATCAGGCCCTGCTGATGACGTCATACTTTAAATTTTTTTTTAACCATCGTGTTATAATGATGTAGTATACCAAACGCTTTTCTATGTAAAACATTTATTTGCAGGGATGCACGGAAAAGTTGGCCGAAGACAACGTCAAGAAGTTTATGGACGAACCTCGCTTGATCAAAGAAGACTGGGATGATGTGTCTAAAGTGCCTGATCGTAAGATTGACGTAACAGCCGAAGTTCATTCCAAAAATCTGTCTGTGGCAACTTCTGCTGTCCATTCCGGCGTTCCCAGAGTCTTCCTCACGCCTTTGCATAAATGGACTCATTTGCATAAGTCACAACAGCAGCTAGAGCAAGAGACAAGCCCTGTTTAATCACGCGTGCAGTTTAATTCTTTTTTGTCACAGTTAAACAATAAGTAATTCGGGTTTGAAATAACGGGGGTATGGCGGAATTTCAGGTTGCAGCTTTTCACAGAACCGAACCTGCTTCACGGTCCTTGTGAATGCAAATCGAAATAAACTGATTGCATTAGAGGCTCAAATTGCATTAGAGGCTCAGAATTCCAAGATGATAACCTGCTCTACTATTACTACACCGGGTGCTTCAAAATAGATGTTACAGCGATTATCTTTTAAGCCGTAAGTGATAGGAGCATACTTTCAGTTAGAAAAGTTCGTCACATTGGATTTTTGTATGTAGTGTTTTCCCTTGCATTTTTGCTCTTTCCAACATGGTAACTATGCGTTGAAGTAGCCTTTGCCCCCACCTTGAGTAGTCTTTGCCCCCCTCTGGAGTAGTCTTTGCCCCCCCCCCCCTGGGAAATATAGTCTGCTGGCGCCCATGGAGCTGTATACATATTAAAAGAACAAAATTTATTTTTTAATACTGTCCCTCCTTTCCTATCACTTATATTTAGAAAAATGTTGTCCTTTGTCGAAGAAAATTAATAAAGAAAAAAATCCTGTGTCTGTAAGTGAAATAGTTAGCCAGAAATCTAATGTTGAAAATGGTGACTTACACCACTTTACCTACTGTGTTGACGTCGGCTTTTACTCGAAAAAATATTTGCTTTAGGGGGTCCAGCTATGAGTTGATACATGTTAAATAATGATCTCATTGTTGCGAATGGCAATTAAACGCGTCCGAAAGTGTGAAGTTAACGGGTACAATTTTACCTGAATGGATCGGTACTGCGTTATGAAATTCAAGGCTCGGTTAACCTCTGAAGTGAGGGGAAGCTCAGTCTCATTTCGGGCCCCCCCATCCCCTTTTTGTTTGGAAAAAAAAAAGTTTTAATGATTTTCTTCCAAAAAACATTTTCTTCATAAAAAATAATTTTTATTGATTTAATGAGTTCTAATTATTTCCTCTGATAAAAGCATTTTATTCATTCATTTGAAATTTTCTTTTGATAAAAATATTTCATTCATTAATCTTTATAGTAGTTTAGTTCATTGTAACGAGATCTTACAGTATTTTTGAAATTACTTTAAACATTGACAAATAACTAAAAACATTACCTTACTGGAACATTAAACTTTATTAATTGAGTCCTATTTTTCCCTAGACGTGGCTTTTTTCAGGAATTCTTTGTTTGTTTCGATGACGTCATAAAAGTCACAACACAGAAGTTCAGAATTAATTTTGACATTTAGAAGATATTTAACATTGCATATTAAAAGTCTACCCCTTTCTGACGCCCAAATATTTCCCATAATAGAAAAAAAACTCTTCAACTGTAGCAGGTGTCCGAGGCAATGACATCGCAAACAACTAATTTAGAAATGTTGCGATATGAAGTATCAAGACTTCTGAAAAGCACCACTTCTCTTCATTAAAAATGTGTACAATAACTTAAAAGATCATTTAAAAACAAAATTTTGAATTTTCATAGCAGTTTTTCAGTCATTTTCGGCCCCCCCCCTTCAGATTGTGAGGGGAAGCTGAAGCTTCCCGAGCCTTTTCAGTAATCAGGCCCTGATGAAATTAGCGATAATTTAGTGCTTTAGCTGGGGTCATCGTAATTACATCACGCTGAAAGAGGAAAGAATTTTAAAATGTAAAAGAAAATGACAAACTAATGGTGTGGGTTATTATGTTGTAGATAACTTTCAATAGAAATTGTCAAGCGTGCGTTCTAGGAAAACTCTAGCTAAACTAGGATTTGAGGAGTCAACTGCGTCAGTTGACCCACGTAAATTAACTGCATTTTAAAAGTAATTACATTTTTATCACTTTTGAGACAACCCCTTAGTGCTTGACGGCAAATGCCAAAATTTTCAAATTGCAATCAATATCTCGGAAACTACTTAGAGACACGGGATTTTTAAAATTAAGTTCTAGAAAAAGAGCAACATTTTTCTAAATATAAGTGATAGGAAAGGGAGAGACCGTATAAAAATTAAATATAGTATTTTAATATGCATACAGCCCACAGTAGAAAACTTGCCATACCTGAATTCTACTTTCAATTTGACGAACTTTTCTAACCGAAAGTATGTTTTTATCACTTACGGTTTAAAAGATAATAGCTGTAACATCTATTTTGAAACACCCGGTTTCAAAATAGATGTTACAGCTATTATCAGCACGGCAGGTTAGTTGTTATTTTAAAAAGAAAGAAAATAAATAAATAAAAAATTAAAAAAATTACTGTTAACAAAAAGTGGCTTATTATATTCCGTACATATTGGCAACTGTGATATAGCATTCAGAATAAACCAATCATAATTGGTTTTTTAGAAAAGCCTGTACCTTTTTTTTATATCAAACTTTCAGAAAAAACTCTTAGACATGAAATTCATCGCAAATTTTGACAGAGTGCGACACATGTCGCGAAATTTTCCAATTTTGAGATTATTTCAAATTCCTCGTTTATTGCAGTGTATATACAACTTGCGAAGACATATCTTAAAATTTCCGTCTCTCAGATATAATCAGTTTATTTTATATTTATCTCCGAAAACCACGCGATTTCTTCGTAATATATTAATATAAGAAAGCTTACCGTCTGCAGTACAAATTTTATTGTTTAACTGAACTTGTACACACACAGTTTCGATTGAGTGCGCCGATTTTAAGAATTTCATGGTATCAGACTTGCTTAAATGCTGCATCCTTTCAGACTATAGAACTAATACTGGACCCACGGAAAGCTGCACTCCAAATATTTTACTGGCACTGAGAGATTTTTGAATAAAGAGAAACCTGCCTAAATCGGAAAAAAATATTCATTAGAATACATTTTGCTTTATTAATTTTTCTGTACAAAGGGTACACATAGTGGAGGTGAGTCCTTCTCAGGCTGTCAAGCACTTTAATACTACGATACTTTAACATGTAAAAGAGCACGATAATTAGAGCAACAGTTAAAGCAAACCTGTATAACGCGAAGTAATTTTCTTTCCAAAGTATTTTAAATTTAAAAAAATGTATGACTTATTTTTACATTATTAATTTAAAAAAGAGTGAGGGCTTTCCAGAAATTAAATGGATCAATGTTAATCCCTTTTACCACAAAGTGTGATACGATATGAGAAGCAGCCTTGGATTAACCATAGAGAAGAAGCAACAATCACAAGTTTTTATATCCCACTCATTGAACAAATATACGTCAAAGAAAAATTTATCTGTCAATTTTTATCAATGCGTTCTTTACATTGCATTGTGATTTGACTCCAATATAATTTTGGCTTTTTTACATGTCTTGTGTTTTTTTTTTTTTTTCTTTCTGAAAATTATGAAAAAGCAGCTGTTTTTACTTGTAGTACAGCGAAATGCGTTTTAAACACGATAACGCTTAACATGAAAAATTGGTTTACACGAAATGATATAGCATTCCGGATAGTATATTATGCAAATTAATACAAATCTTTTAACACGAAAAAGTTTTTCGGTCTCTTCAGTTTAGTGTTAAACGCTTTCCACTGTATAAGATCAGTGACCTATTACTGGCAGGGCAAACGGGGCAACTGCCCAGGGTCCACAGATTTTAGGGGCCCAAAAATCTTTCATTTTACACTTTTATAATTTTACAATAAAATAACAAAGGGAAAAATGTCAGAAGTTATATTATTTTTTAATTATAAAATATGAACAATGAAAATAGTAATTTAAATTTACATTTGTATAAATTAATTTAAATTTATTTTCAATTCGCCAAAATGCCCTAAAATCAATACAGCATAGCTACCAACATATGCAGAATATAATTAAATACTTTTTTGTAAACAATATTTTTGAGATTTGAAAATAGTAAAATTTTTGAATTAAATATGTAGGTTAGTTGTTTGAAAGACACAGGTTTTCGAGATCTATAGCACTTTTATGGCTGTCATCTCAGTTGTTCATAAGTACAAATTCATATTTATTTATAGCAAAGTACAATTGAGAATTTTACATCCACACCCAAAGCCGGGAGTCGAACCCGGACCCAAAGGATGGTAGTAGGCCGCGCTAGACTCTACACCGCCTGGGCGGCAGGTTAGTTGTTATTTCAAAAAAGGAAGAAAATAAATAAATAAAAAAAATTACTGTTAACAAAAAGTGGTTTATTATATTCCGTACATATTGGCAACTGTGATATAGCATTCAGAATAAACCAATCATAATTGGTTTTTTAGAAAGGAGGAATTTATCTCTTAGGGCGCAATTTTTTTCTTTTGCCCAGCGCCCACACTTCCTTTGAACGGGATCTGTATAAGGTCCAATTCGTCAAATGACAAATATTGAAAAAGGAGAAATCATGCACGAAGCGAAATCTGACACACGACCAGAGCCCGACTAAAACAGGGGCAATTGGGCGCTGCTGACCCGGGCCCCCCTGTCAAAGGGAGCTTCCAAATCAAGACATGTTCATACTGTATTTTGTAGAAATGTTTTAGCAAAAATTGCTCTCTCTGCTTAAAGAATTCCCTAAAGAATGTTATTAAACTATACTGGAAAAAATTTGAGTAAAATAACGAATGTCTGGGTTAATATAATCATGCAGGCGGTACCAAAGGCCCGCCCGTTTTCGGTTGCAAAAACGCTCCAAAAATCCACTTGAGTAGAAATTCTGGAACTTAAGTGTAAGCCTATAGTTCTAGGCTTTCTAATTTTTGTAAACTGAAAGTTTATATATGAAAGGGGCCACCCATGACCAATGCCTGCAAGGGCCCCATGCTGGCTTATTCGGGCTCTGGACACGACAGAAAATATCGCACTGAGCGAAATTTGGGACAACAGAAAATTACACAAAATAAACAGACAAAAAAGGAAATTAAGTTACAGTTAGCGTAAAATTATACTTACAGGTGCGGCTCCACGCGGAAAGCAAGGTAAGCTTCGCATCGGGGCGCCATTTCAAACTCAAAAGCTTGATAAAAGTATAAAAGGGGGTGCCACGTACCCTAAGGCAACCCCTGTGTACAGGGTGTACCCAAAAGGTGGTAACGGGATTTAATTCTTATCTATTAAAGATAAGTGGGCAGTGTCAGTTGAAAAAGTGTTCAAAATAAGGTCGGAAATGACTCCGTTCAGAAAAAATTCCTCCCGTTCATTTACAGAAAGTTTAGATTTGTATACAACCCCCGTACAAAACATTCCGAATTAGTAAAAATTGCCCCATACACTCATGAGGTGATGTACCCAATTTCAGCCTTTCATCATACATCGTCGCAGAGATATCTTTAAAGAAAGAGGGTCGGGGACTAGTAAACGTTTATTGTGCTAGTGGAAAAAAAAAAAAAAAGATTTTCTTTCGTAATTTCTGTACGACCCCTGAAATGCGATCATTCAAAGTGATTGCTTTTCTTCGAGAGCCATGGAAAAGTGGTTTAAGTCAAAGTTATATTTCTTCATATCTCTGACCATTTTTAAGGTATAATTATCAAATTTTGTGTATCACCTGATGAGTGTATGGGACACATTTTACCAATTGGGAATTTTTTTGTACGGGGGTGTCGTATACAACTTTAAAAAGTGTAACTTTATGAAAATGAATGAGAAATTTTTTCTTAACACCCAATTTATATTGGATACCCTGTATAGTTCTTTTTAAAAAATCCTCATTTCAGTTTTATTAAAAATCCTGGCCTTTACAATGAATTATTTTCACTATTTTAATTAAATAAAGAAATTTGAAATACGAGAGTCATAGCATTGGAAATTTACATTTAAAAAATGCTAAAGGAAAAATACTTGTTCTCAAGACGGATGGGTAATGATAGGGGGATGTTGGAGCACACTAAACAAAATTTTTCCACCCAAAAATTTTAATAAACATAACAGCAAAATTCGTCATTCGTTCTTTAAAATAAAATTTTAAAAATCAGTAATGAAATAAAGCTGGAAACTCTCACATGTCTGTTTTTTTAATTATCATTTTTATGTTCATCATTTGTGGTTGGCATGTACTGATATTTCATGTCTAATGGTAGAGGTCTGCGCCGCACAGAAATTGGCGGAGGCGGCGCGCCGCGGGAATTTTTTTTAAAAAGAGCATAGTGAACATGCGTGTATGCATATATACACACACACATAACATATTATATGTATCAATTGACGTTAAAATGAGATTTTTTTTGTGACTGACTATGAAAACTAGTATTGAGTATGAACTTGCCGTTGTACTACACCTGTAAAATATTTAGACTGCAAAACAGAACAGAAAGAATAGTTTTTCTTAAAATCGGAAAGGTTTGTGTTTTTTATATGGCACACTCACGATACGATTGATACACTATTTTCTTTTTAGGGTCTCCCCCTTCCATAACCTTTCCAAACCGATAAGATTATGTTCGTTTAAAGTTTAATGCAATGTTTAAGCATTTTTTAAAGCAATCAAATTACGCCATCGACTCAAGAACTTTAAATTGCATCTTTACATGTTACTAGCGTTAAGAAGCATCTAGAAAAAAAAAATTTAAGCACTTGTTACTTTATGGTCAACTTCTCTATGAAGTTTTCATGCTGATTGTACGTCGCATTGTGCAGTCGGTGTTCTCGCTACACTGTGGGGTAGAGATGGAAAAACAGTCAATTTTTCGAAGTCGTTTTTTTATTGATTAAGTCCACTATTTTCATAGTAAATTACCCACATAATCGGCCCGTAATAGTAGTTTTGCTGTTACAGTGGTCGTTTAGAACGAAATTAAAGCTGAAAATGAGCTAATTAGTTTTTTAAGCTTTGCAAGGAAATATTCCAAAAAATCCCTCTTTCATATGGCTTTTCCGGATTTTTTAAAAAATGTATTCCGGTGTATAGGTCCTACAGTATCCGTAAAAAATACAAAAGTTAATTTGATGATGAGTACCGACGTGCAAATCGGTCAAAGTTCGGTATTTTGGTGAAATTCGGATTTAGTTATGCGTACACATCGAGCTGCGCCTTCCTATGGTCTGGAAAATTTTTTTCCCCCTTGAAGTTCTGAAAGTTTTAGACCTTTCACCCCTATTCGGCCACAGTAAATTTCTGAATCTACTAATGGGCTCCCGTCGAAACTCATTGTCTCTGGCTGGTTTTCTACGAAACTTCACGAAAATGTGGGTTAGTACCCCTTAGACAGTCCGCCACGGAGGGCAACACTCCCCCTCGGCCTAGATTATTGGCCGTAATCCTCATTTTATTTTAATTCTCTCTCACCGGAACATGATCTGTTGATCCATTTCTCGCGCGCTAGCTGACTGCATGTTTGTTTTTGTTTCGCACTTGTGTTGGGCAATAATTAAAAAAAAAAGTTATAATTCACAGAGGTTTTGGGTATTCTTCGCAGGTAAAACTCTCTCAGGAGTAAGAAGATGGGTTTTTACAGTGAAAGTATCTCAGATTTGTCATAAATTAGGCAGTTAATGCTCTTTTTTCTTGAAATCATGGTTTTCACTCCATTACGCCGACCTAGACCCTGACTGCAGCATTGACCTCTATCTAATGGCATATTTATAATATAAAGTAATAATTCAGTTTTTATTTACGACTGAAGTATCGTAAAAGTACCCTGCTTAAAGAACTCAAACTTATCTTAATTATTTTTCAATATGGTTAACATTTTAGTCCATAACATTAGAATAGGCGTCTCAAGCCACGGATCTTTTTCTCTTGTAGCTACAGTAATGAAAGACGCTAAGAATACATGCACTTTTTCTCTACTTTATTTTGTCTTCAAATAAATGTCATCAGTGAAACAGGAACTTTCAACAAATGACCTCAGCTATAGTACGGAGGAAAAAAAAAAAAAAAAAAAAAAAAGCCTCAAAACAGTCCTGGTCGTCGAACGGAGGGTGAGAAACGAAATGTGTGACCCTGAGGCACCTATTCTAATGAAATGGACTAAACAACAAATTTCAATTTTGTTAAGAAAAACAGAAAATTAAATTTGTTTATTTACACCTAAAATGTCTGATATAATAGCATTTGAAATTCACAGAGAATAACTGCATATGTCTACAGTACATTAAAGCACTTAACAATTATTATAACAAACAATATTTATTCAAAATTTACATTAATACAAAGAAAAATTCATACATTTACAAAAAATGTATAACTGCATATTTTAGAATACTTATAAAATGTTATGTACATCTATATACATTAAATATTTTATAATCAAGATCTACAAAAAAAGAAAAAGTGAATAAACTATGTATCATTTCCCCCTTTAATTAAAACGAAAGGTGTAATTATCAGTTCAAACAAACATACAGGAACAAAATTAATTTATGAAAGTATATTTAACAAATTAAAAGTAAAATCATTTATTATACAAAAGGTGCATAGATCTTGATTGTCAGTAGGTACCAAACTTAACGATTCATTTTACAAACTAAAAACATGTATATACAATTCAAAGGGAAATAAACATATAGTCACTTGACAGCAACTTCATTTTCAAAATACAGATCATTACCTAAACAAAAATATAGAGAGCTTAAGTTCCATTTATTCAAGGTACTTTAACATTACATAAACATTTTTAATCAACAATTTTCGATTGCATCATTTTAACAAACAATATAGTTATTTAGAAAAGAATTTTAAAGATACTTTTGGTTTTCAGAGGCTAATGCATATGTTTGAAAGCGACAAGCCATTGGATTGCAATTTAAGCAGACTTTGTTTTGATTAAAATCAAGTGTGACTACTTACTAAAATAGGATTTTACAAATTTCATAGAAATGCTATGATAAAATTGTATTTTTGCTGAATTTTCTTAAAATCTGACAGTCAATAATCATAATCCTATTAGAAATTGGATGTAACCCATATCAATTTTTTAAGTCAATTACAGATGAAGGTGTAGTCAGATGAAGTCTGATTTAAAGGGCATCCAAAACATTTCTATTGGAGGCTCAAAACTTTGTAATTTACAGAGTATTCAGAGCCTGATTATGACCAACGGGGGCCCCGGGCATTGATGAATTTGGGGGCCCCCATCTATGAAATTTGTTTTATTTTTCATAAAATTTTGATATAAAAAGTATATTTCAGAACAATATTTGAAATTGAGGAGTCCTTTCAAGCCGGGGGCCCTGGGCAAAGTCCGAATGTGCCCTCTATGTGAGCACATGAGTCCCCCGAAGGAAAAACTAAAAAAATAAATGCACTAACTAACAAAATGAATAATAATTAAAAAAAAATTAAGTACACTTCTATATTAAACATGAGTTTTTCTCCCTCCCCTCCACACACTATTATTAAATACGCTTTGCTTATAGCTAACACACTGTTTTGTTGGTTACTATAGCATAAAACATCAGGTCTCCTCAACTGCACGTATGATTGGAGAAAGGCCCTTCTGAACCGCTCTCTGAGAACACAAGCGGGTGGAATTGCTGGAACGGTAAGGCGCTGCCAATATCATCCTGTTCGCACATTTTCAGTGTGCGGACAGACCATTTTTTGAGATTATCTCTTCCGAATTCTCCCTCGTTTGTTATGTTCGGTTAGTTGATCCATTTTTTTTTTCTTTTTCTTGTTATTTTATTTTATCATTTTTCAGAACAATATTTTTACAAAGTAAGATGGCAGTAAAATAAGTGTTTCAGAGATAAAGCAATTACATTTTTCAACATTGAAAAAATTAAAGTAAAATTACTCAAGCCAACACCTTTGCTAAAACTTAGCCAAATGACAAAATGTAGACAGACTTTTTTTTTTTAAATGTTGCATGCATCGCCACTGCTGTTTAAAGTCATTTCTTTGAACCTTTTGTGCATAATTTGTTTAAACAGCACCCACTTGGACAACTCACATCAAGTAAAGTTAGTAGTATCTGCTCTTGCACTTAGTAGTTCAAAAATCTCAGAGATTTCCTTTTCCCCATAAATTTATAGTTCAGCTGGTGTATCAGGCAAGCTGCTAGGCAAGAAATTATAAAACATTGCAACTTTCTCCATGTCTCTCAATCTATCTTCAGTATGCCTGATTACTGAAGAAAGAAATTGTGCACATTTTTTTTTTTTTAAGCAAAAGTGGCTTTTATTTCTTTTGCATTTCGAAGACTTTCAATTGCATTTTACGAGAAAAGGGATCAGAGCTTAATCCCTGCTACAATTAAGCATTCTAAAATAAAGTTGGCGTTGGTTTCTCATCTAATACCTACAGCTGTCGGAAAAATATTAATTTTATAAAAATAAAGTTTAAATAAAATTAAGGTATGAACCATTCAATATTCCATTCATATGATTTTTATAGCAACATTTAATATTGTCTGCAAACTTCTTAGTTTCGTAAAAGCATTAAAACGAAACCATAATTTGGCCTGAACACCTTATGATGACATCTTTTAACTTGAAAAATTTGTGGTTCTAAGGAAATTTAACAATGAAATAAGTTGGGGGATCATGATGTATTTCTGGTATTTTTTCAATGTGTACAATTTTTCTTATTTATGCATAAATACTATGTGCCTGTACAATGATATACAATTCCAGCATATAACATTATAAATAAATCGACAATTTGGCCAATAAATCCATACAAAGCAGAGAAGGAAAGAAGCATTCATCACTATGATTTTTAAAATAAGAACCTCATTGCTTTAGTTGTTCAAATTATATATATAAACACAACAGAAATATTAAAGTGAATTATTTTTCACTGATGTTTTACATTAAAGCTATATCCAATAATACTGCATGAAGTCTCAAATCCAGATGTTTGAAATTCCTAAGTCTCTAAAATCCAGACCTTTTCATTTACTATTTCTTTTTTTCAAATAAATGTTACATATGATAATTAATTTTTATTTTTTACCATTTTAGTCTGGTAAAAAATATGGAAAAACAAACTAGCACAATTCCTTTTTCCATCCTTCATTAAAATGTTCAGCTATAGTTTTGCTTTTTTTTTTTTTCCAACATATTCATAAGTAATAGGTAATGAAGATTGAAAACAATAAATATTTTCTTTCGATTTAAAGTTATTTTACTTTTCATCTATTTTAATCTGTTGCAGTCAAAGTGTTTATATTTAAAAATGGCCAATTAATTATTTTGTCTTGGACAAACATTGATAATTAAATATCTTTTGGAATCCTTTACCTGCTCAGAATTCAAGTTCACAAGAATTGCCAGCTTTCAGAAATTTCAATTATTTTTTGTTTCAATATAAAATTTGCATATGTAAATATATATATGTTCTTAATTGAATTTTCACATTATTGCAATCCTTTAGTGTAATACCCAGTTACAATGTGAAATGCTATCTAGATGTAAACAACCCTTGAACGATGTCACATTTCTAAAGGATGTCAATAGATATTCTCTTCCTATTTACACAAATTTGGCAAAAAATTATGATCTAAAATTTGGAATTGCCAAGGTCTGGAGTATTTTCAAATTTTGGACTTTGTGCTGTACAATTTTACATCAGATATTGGAAATACAGTGACCTCTCACTTATGCGCCTCTTAGTTATACGCGAATTTCGGAAGGTCCCACCTTGCGGAATAGGAAAATAATGTAATAGGTCTCTCATTTATTTTAGAATTAAAAAAGTTAAACTATATATTTAAAAAAATAATATTACTCATCTTAAATGAAAAAAAAATTACTACGCATTTGTTTTTCCTTTTTTAATGTTTTGTCTCTCATAATTTAGATGAAGAGTTATAAAATAAGACTATCTCAGTTACACAAGATTTTAAGTCGGTCCCTTAAAATGCGTGTAAGTGAAAGGACACTGTATTGTGCACTCTATACTACAAAAACTTTTCTTAGATCATCTAGAATATTTTCCAAACCTTTTTACATATACAAAAATAAGGAAAAAATATTTCATGTATCAGCATCCACCCCAAATAACAAACATTTATTTAAATATTAAATCAAATGTTATGCAAACATAACTTAATTAGGTCAACACTTTCAGATATTCATTTCATAAATTTCATAGATCTATAAAGACACAAGATTACACAAATATCCCGATTCCTCCACACACCTTTTTTTTTTTTTTTTTTTTCTTCTCTCTTTTTAAACATGCATTAATACACACAAAAAGTCTTTTTAGAAAGAAAAAAAATTTTTTTTTTTTTTAATTTCCAGATTTGTTTCTTTAACTGTACATAATTAATAATACCCATGCATTCTACAAAGTGAGACATAAAAAATAAGAAAGACAACTTTCATATTTAATTAAATGAAAGAAGAAAAATTGTAATCAATTTTTATGCATTACAAATACACATTTCTTAACAACTTTTTCAACTACAACCAGATACCTTTCTGTTAGAGTAAAAAAAAAAAAAAAAGAAAAAAAAAAAAAAAAAATAGAAAAAAAGTCACCGAAAATTTATTACTATAATACACCCGTTTTGTTCGCTTGAATAAAAGCCATGCCATGACTCCTCAAATGCGTTTTAAGGGCTGTTTCATTGGGGAACGAGGTAAAGCAAACACCACACTCCAAAGCACTACGTTTAGCCACCTCAGCATTACTCTCCAAGTCAGGCATGTAATTTGTACCTTCGTTCTCAATGTACTTATCTGTATCACTTATTTTATGCAGAATGCGTAAATGCTTGATAAGAGCAGGTTGCACAACAAAACACTGTCCGCACTCTTGGCACTGGAAAGTGTTGCGATTTGTCTTGTGAGTTAAAATGTGTTTCTTGAAGTCTTCCCTGCTGGCAGAGTGAAAGTTACACTTGGCACAGCTGTTTCCTTCGATGCGCTGTTTCTTCGCAGGCTGCTCAGAGGAGCTTTCTGGTGAGAAGGACTTTTCAAGACTTGGACCATTATTGATATTATGTTTCTGCCGCAAATGACTCTGCAATTCGGCACTACTCCCTATAAGTAAACAAATAATTTAAAAAAAAAATCTTGTTAAAAAAATTTCTTACAAAACAAAAATAACACATACTATCACATTTAGGGTTGGATTTGAACATGCTGAGAGTTTAAAATATATTTTAACTGATTAACCCTTTGAGGCACAACCATTTCCCAATGCTGGAAAAAGGACAACCGTTGCCATCGCTCGATGGCGAACGATTGAAACGTTCATCGCGTGCCATCTTGCTGGTAGTTAAGTCGAACGATGGCAACGGCTGCCCTTTTTTCAGCATTGGGCAATCTATCCAGCTGTTCTCGTATTCTTCCATTTTTCAGAAGATGTCAGTGCTGTTAAAAATAATCGTGACAACTTTTTTACAGGAAATGACATGGTAAAAAGTAAAGGATTCTCGTGGAGCTATGTCACCCACAACTATTTTTATAGAAATCCAATCTATTCTTCATGACTGGCAACAGTGAAAACATCAGAGTTTTGTGTTCTGAGAGCGGGAACACTGCGCGTTAAAGGGTTAAGCAATCTCTCAAGTAACAAGCCATGTCAAGGAACCAGATTTCTTTACGTTACAGCACACTCCCTCTAATCTGCAACCCTATAATCGGCTAATGCCCATAACCCGCCATACATTTTGCATGTAAACAAATAATCTTACATTTCTGTTTTTCTACACAGATTCTGAAAGACTGTGAAATTTTCACTTTCGTGAAAATGAAACGACCAGAAAAGGAGGTCCACTGAAATATTAGCCTATTTATATATTAATAACTAGAATAACCATTTGTGGAAATTCACTATTTGTACTGATACGTGGAAAGACATAGGATTAGATTTTCATTCGGTATAATTTTGCATTTCTCTAGAGAAATATCTGTTATGTGCAGAAACAAACTAGTAAATACAATTAAATACTTTTAATAAATACACATAAATAAATTAACTAGTGTCTTCAAGCACAAAAGAATACCTATTAATGAGCTGCTAGACAAATTTGTCAAGAGCTATTTGAAATGTAATTAAATAAATAAAACTACAGCCTTTTAAATTGAAAAAGAAAATGTTTTATATCATTTTTCATATATTATTACAAAATAACTATTACGACGAGTTTGGTTTGGAGTGATACAATCTGGAACCATTATAGAGTCGATCAATGAGTCAGTGATGCGCAGACATATAGTTATTATAATTGAGTTGCATATAGTTATTATAATTGATTAATATTAAGGAATTACAATACTATACTTCCGCAATACCTAAAAGTTTAACAAATTTTATTACTTATATGCTAGTTACACAATAATCTTCCAGCTTTATTGAGACAAGTGTGCCCCTGCCTTCCCAGTCCGGGCCTGATGCTTAATGAACTAGAAAACACTTTAAAAATGAGCCATCGAACAATACAGAAATTATAGACTTGAAAATGAAGCTTATTTAACATTATGAATTAATGATCACAGAGCTACCAACCTTAGAAAAAGTAAAAAACAGAAGATTATCCCAAAGTTTCAAGTTAGAAAAAAGGGGAGATTTTAAATGTTACATAAGGAAAAAAAAAAAAAAGAACAGGGTCTTTAAAAAGTATTTTTGCTTAAAATAGACTAATCTAATTTTAAACCCTCTTAAAAAGCTCTCTTGAGAACTTCATAGAAGAAGTTGGTAATACAACAAAATTTCAAAACAGTTGAAAAATAAAAACTCATCCAAAATGTTAACAAGGAATATTTTGGCAAAATACTTGGTATTTATAGAAAATTTGTATCAATTTTAATTGTCAATATAACAGTTTTATAATGGCAAGAAACGAACAAAAAGTATGATTATTTACAAAAAGGATGGGAAAAGATTGCATATGAAATTGGCGATATCACACGTTTTCACACTACAACTGTAAATATCAATGAATTTTTAAAAATGAAAATTTGAATAAAAATAGGAAAACAACAACGGGAAAAAGGGATAAAGAATGGAGGAGTTGGTCGGTATGTGAACCATATTTTACAGAAGCTTTCATGAATTCTGTTTAAATCAAATTTGTTTAAAAATTCAAATTACTACACACTTAATACTGGTTCTGGGAATTATTCGGTTAGCGGGTGTCGGCTATTTTTGGCGACTTTTTTTTCTCGCCAACACCCGCTACTTGGCGCTTTTTTTTTTGTCGCCAAATTTTTCACGTGTGAAACACCATTTTAGAATACGATAAAATAATACAACATGTTGAGCACTGTCAGGAAATACAAATTACTTTAACACATTAAAATTCCACAGATATTCCACTTAAAAAAAAAACAATAAAACAAAATACGCCATCCATACTTAACACTAAAAATTGTCCGCAAATTCAGTAACAGGCAATTAAAAATGAGCAAACAGTAAACCACTTTTAACTAAAAAAATTTCAGAATATTAAGCAATCTAGTTCTACAGCTATGTAAACTATGCAACCAGTGGACCCTTTTTAACTAAAAAAACCTCAGAGGATTCACCAACCTAGTTGTACAGCTATGTAAACTATGCAACCAGTGGACCGTTTTTAACTAAAAAAACCTCAGTGGATTCAGAAACCTAGTTGTACAGCTATGTAAACTCGGCAACCAGTGGTCCGTTTTTAACTAAAAAAACCTCAGTGGATTCACCAACCTAGTTGTACAGCTATGTAAACTAGGCAACCAGTGGTCCGTTTTTAACTAAAAAAACCTCAGTGGATTCAGCAACCTAGTTGTACAGCTATGTAAACTGGTCAAACACTGGCCCGTTTTCAACTCAAAACAACATCGGTGCATTAAATAACCTAGTTATACACCTCATATAAAGTCACTATATGAAAACATAACAACATCAAATATCCATTTACAATTCACATTGAAAACTTTAAGCAATTGCAAAAATTCTTTTAAAAAAAAAACACTTACCTTTATTCTAAGAAACTCTTCAAAAATATCCATAACACATCAGCTAATAACATAACACCAAAACACTTCCTTTTATTTAACATTATAATCACGCCCTCCTTCAAATAAACACACACTTCCTTTTTAAACAACAACATAATATTCACTACACTTCAAATAACACAACACATTTCCAAATACATCTTGTATTCCCCGTAAATAACTCAACAAACACCAAACAAGAACTTACACATCGAATTCAAATTCACCTGCTTTTCGGTTTACCGATTACAGTTAAATTGCCTAAACCAATCACAAAATTCCTTTACCAAACATCCTGGTATCGTTTAATGAACCCACCGAGCGTTTTTTCATCAAAATACAGCATCATCCAACACCTCAACTCAATCTACACAGGTTACAACAGACATCTGACTCTAACGCTAAAGTAAACAAACTTTCGACCAAACTCCAAGTTTGGCGACTCATCACCGCTTGGCGACGACACCCGGTAACCGAAGAATCCCCCTGGTTCTCTTAGTTTAAAAAGTAATCATGTAACATATATCTATATATTCAAGCTATTAGAGAACTATGTATAAAATTTAACTAGTTTCCTTAAAATCACTTCAGCTTTTTAATTGTAAATGAAAATGGCTGATAAACCTCCAAATTTTTTTTTGGCAACAAAAAGGAGACTCAGAAGACTACACATATTAATTCTTTTAAAATTATTGCACTACATGAAA
The DNA here is from genome assembly GCA_038373885.1 of Cheiracanthium punctorium. Taxonomy (NCBI): domain Eukaryota; kingdom Metazoa; phylum Arthropoda; class Arachnida; order Araneae; family Cheiracanthiidae; genus Cheiracanthium; species Cheiracanthium punctorium. The sequence goes on from JAWZYV010002449.1 coordinate 270,440, forward strand.
AGGTGCTTTTCTATTCAAGATATGCTACTTTTATGGCATCATGTTGGTAAAACTTGGAAAAAAAAAAAAAAAATTGAAATAAGGTAATTATTTTATATGACAATGAAATGCAGCTAATTATTTTGCTAGCTTGTTTTTTGGCTTCATAAACAAAATTGATGTCACTTGCAAACAAGAAATATGCACACAAAAGAAATTGCACCAACTAAAGGTCTTTAACAGAAAAACACATAAAAAAGTACTAAATGTCAAGATCATACCACATGACTTTCTGCAGAGATGACAAACGGTGTTTGGAGAGGCCAAAATGTTCGGAACATGGGATGAATCTTTCTTAACAGGCAAAAAGTGCTCAGCCCTTAAATGATTAAGTGAAGCCTGCAGGTTTAAAAACAAACGATCACAAACTGGACAAAAAGAGCAATACCTCAACTTTTTCACATGGTTGTTATCAAGATGCGAATCTAATGCTTTCATATCGGGAAATGTTCTATTGTTACACAAAAGACAAAGTGCAGTACTTTCTGCTAAATGTCTCTTCCCATGCCTTATCATTTCTTGTCGATTGGCAAGTGTTTTTGAACAAACCCCACACGACTGGTTGAGACCCTGGTGATATCGCGATATGTGCACATTGTAGCCTGTCTGAGTGTAAAACACTGCCAAACACAACAGGCATTCAACCGTTCCTTTATACTGGTTGTCTTGAGATACAGTGGGTTTAGAATGAGCAGACTCGGCGTGAATACTCTGTTTGTACATTTTTGGATGATTTAATTTTACATGTTCCAGCAACTGGTCTTTGCTTTCCAGAGGTCTGCCGCACTGCATACAATTAAATACGTACTCACATACCTGCTCTTTTAAATGCTGAGACTTGTGAGCTATCATCTGATCGTTTGAAACAAACACGATATCACAGAGCGAGCATTTGAAAATCATAGTGTAGCGCACGTGCCCTCCTTTATGATAGAGATGATTATGGGCCTTGAATGCCTCAGCTGAATTATAAGCTCTGGGACATTCCGAGCACTTGGCATATTTCTCCGTATGCAGTTCCAAATGCTTTAGAAGAGAATCATTACTTGGCGAAAAGCGTTTGCAGACGGGGCATTTGTAGCCCACACCGCGGCTGTTGTGAAAGCAGGCAAAATTAACATGCTGAAGAAAATTGGTCCAATGCGGATCAGGACTCTCTCCGCACTCGGGGCAAACGTAAGGACTTATTTGAAGGTGAATTCTTTGGTGAGCTTTTAAACTGCATTTGGATGGGCAGAACAGCCCACATCGATTGCACTGAGACATCAAAACGGGCATCTTATCCCCATTCGTCAAATGATTCTTTCGATCCTCTACGGTATCGAACTCCTCGTTACAATCTAAACACTTGACTTTGGCTAAACCTACATCGTTTTCGGGCTCGTTGGGCTTTTCCGGGATGACTTCATCGTACTCTTGAAGCGAGCACTCGACAATCTCGGCAGGTTTCGGATCTTCATTGCTGTCATCGATCCCACTCAGTTCCTCATCCAGTGTACTGACGATCTCGTTCTGGATTCCATCCATGAGAACGCGGGGCAGAACGGAAATCACAGCCTTTTCCAAATCGGCCTTCTCATTCTTGTCGGTATGGGTCCGCACGTGCGACAGCAAATTGCAGCGATTGTAAAATATCCGAGTCGTTTTGCAAGACTCGCAGGGAAATTTAATGAGAACCGATCGGCGATCCGTGTGAAAATTCAAACTGGCTTTCAGCGCGAAAGTGTCACCGCAGGCAGTACAGCAGTGTATATCGAACGATTTGATATCGTGCTTGGAAGTGATAAATCTCGGAGGGGATCCTGGAGTGTAACGAGGTAGAGCACTCGTACTCAACTGCTGCAGGTTGTCGGCTTTGAAAACTTCGTCGATTTCACTTTGCTTCAGACTGTCTATGTTGTTTACCGAGGCAGAGTTTTCGACCTCACAGCTGCCATTGGATGAAGCTGCAGGTTTCTCCGTCTCCACAGTTTGATTACTGTTGGGCTTACTAGTACTATCGTGATTGGAAGTGGATGGTGGAGATTCTGTTGAGTTTTTGTTACTGTCGCTGACTGCCATAATTTAAAGAGGATATTGTCTAAAAGGGAAAAAAAAAAAGAATGCATATTTTAGTATGTTTTGATTTATTAATTTAGATCAGAGTTTCTCAAACAGTAGTCTGAAGAACACTAGGTGCTATGCAAAAAAATATACTACCGCCTTACACTATAATATACTAGACCATACGTTCCCAACGTGGGCGATAACGCCCCCTTGTGGGCATTTGAGGCTTTCAGGGGGGCGGTAAAAGACCCAGAGAAGACTACAGAGAAAGTTAGGGGGCGTTGAAGACCCAGAGAAAATTAGGGGGCGTTGATATGGCACGGAGGGGCGTAGGAAGATTAACCAAATATAGTCTAAGAAAGACTTAGAAATAAATTATCAGAGTGATTTTTATAATGCATGCGAAAATTCACACATTTCGATATGAGACTTCACTGTTGAGAGAAAGAGATACCTCTCTAAAACTTTCATTCCTCCTTTTTAAATGAAAAGGAAATTCAGTAGAGTTTCAATTACAACAATATTCTATCTATTAGTTAATTTTTTTTAAATTTAATTATTGTTTTTACCATGCATTATGTATGCTCTTATTTCTCTGGAGTGGGAGGGGGGCAGTATTGAAATATTCACTAGAAAAGGGGGCACCAGTTCAAAAAAGGTTGGGAACCTATGTACTAGACTCTGATTTACAGACAATGCTTCCTGATTTTTTTCTTTTTCTTACTAATGGCCAGGGCAGCAGCCTACTGTAGGCTGGACTGTTACAAGGGCTGCAGATGTAAGTCATTTCATTATGGGGGCTTATTAGGCACACCGACGTTACCTCCCATGAGGGGTCTCCTAATTTTGAACCCATTCCAGATGAGGCACCGAGCATCGAGATTGGCACCCCCTGAGGTATTATTTGAACATGGAGGACATTGGAGCCACGAACAGATCTTACGTGCACCAGCTCCCTTTATAGTATAAGATTCCACAGCAGTCCAGTGCTGCTCCATTTCTGTGTTCTTATGAGAACAGAGCTTGTTGACTAGGCCACTGTGGGATGCTCTATGAAACTGTACAACGAAAGTTTGAGAAACTCTGTTTTAAAGGATTCACAGAACTTTATAATAATTACTGCGATTTTAAAACACACAGAGAGATTGTGACTTTTTCCCTTTAGTTAATTTTATTATAACTGAGCAAATAAATGTCTGCAAGTAATTTGTTAGTAATCCAAATATCAAAAATCCTAACTTGCAGTAAAAATTTAGGTCCACTTGCTAGTGGCTTTTAAAGTTCCTACAAACATTTCTTCATTTTCACAAAGAAAATGCTTATGCAATGAAAGTAAAAGGCCAGGGCGAATAGGAACTTTATTATTTGTTTCCATCTGGCACATAGCCAGAAAAAAAGTTTTGGCAAGGTCCCAACATGTGGAAAAGGTAGAGTTTTTCACAAAAAGGCTTTATTATTGACATCTAATTAGTAGAAATATAAATTTCAGGATGAAGGGGGGGAGGCAGTCCTTTATAGCCTGCCTATTGGCCTCCATACTTCTGAATTCGCCCAATGGTGCCAGTACTGATCTAGAGCAATGACTGAGCATTTAAACACTCTTACTGGAATAAGATTGGTCAGAGGAGAGAAATTTTTATTACAGTGCCTTTTGAAAGATGAGAGTGCACAAATTAAACCTGGAGGGAAAAAAAAAAAAAAAACCACTCAAAATACTGGTGCTAAATGATAAAATAAATAAAAACTTTGTGAAAAAAACATATAAAATGTTACTTATAAGATGTTGCGATCATTTCAACCAAAAAATTCTTTTGGTCTTCATCAGACAAGCCCTTCGACTCACTGAATACAGCAATGCTACACTAGGGCAATCTGCAAAGGGGGGGGGGTGTGCCTTGGTAGGAGGACTTTCTAAGGGGTTCTAATGCGTATTCACATTACACCTGGAGAAAACCTACCAAAACTCCAGATCATTAGATCGGCAGCCGCACGATGGGACCTGAACCCGGGACCTTCACACTTCGGCCATCTACCATTTTCAGTGGCATAACCACTGTGCCATGGTAAGGCGCTCACTGAGCAGAGGGAACTGAAAAAGGTAAACCCATCTTTTTCAGTTCCCTCTGCTCAGTGAGTCAACAGGCTTGTCTGATGAAGACCGAAAGAATTTTTTGGTCGAAATGACCGTAACATCTTACGGGTAATATTTTATGTGTTTTTTTCACAAAGTTTTTATTTATTTTAAATTAAACTTGAGTTCACCAGTACGTTTAACTTCCAACAGATTTTCAGGTGCAACTTGCTCATGGGCAGGGCTGGATCTAGAGAATAAGAGATGTGTATATAACAAGAGGTGAGAACATGCGAGACTACTAGTCGGACATGTATGAGCTTGACATTTGAAAAAAAAATTATAATGCACACATTTTTAAACACTTGCAAACCATTGATGTAGCTGAGTACTGTTTTTGGAAGTTTCTATGGTGGGCTGTAGCCATGGGCACCGCCAGAATATTTCCCAGGGGGGGCAAAGACTACTTCAACGTATGATTACCATGTTAGAAAGAGCAAAAAAGCAAGGGAAAACACTACATACAAAAATTCAGGGGGGGGGGCATCGACCCCCTTGCCCTATGCTGCTGGCGCCCATGGCTGTAGCCCACCCTATGGTTATTCTTGTAATACAAAATCTAATTTTTACAGAGTAGGCTAAAATCTATTCACGTAGCCCTTACCTAGTTATGCCAATGCCACAAACATTGGACTACCTCTTCAATTTCTTGAAAACTGCGGATTAAAATTCAAAAATTTTGTTCGTGGACAGCAAACTTTCGCTGAAGTTTAACAGATCTGATTGCACAAGTCCTGAAAAACTATACGAATAATTATTTAATTATATGGCATATTACTTAAAACATTGTACAAGAACAATAAGAATATTTAACTATGAGACTTGATAATTTTCATCATTATCAGGGACAAAAATATAATTTAAACTTGCTCTAAATTAAATTCAAGAATTTTTAAAAAGTTGGTATTATTTGAAATAATTTTTATCACATGGGTGAATGCATTTGATATTATTTGATGACTTTTTTGTGCATTTAAAATCAGAAGTGAAGTTTACCCTATCTTTGAAAATGGCTAACAAGGTACATATGCAACTTGATGTGGTTTAATCTGTCAGAAAGAAAAATAATCACTGAATAAAGCATTAATGATTATTTTAAATAATTACCTCATTAAAAAAGAGTGTGTATACATTTTAATGATCAACAAAAAATGAAAAATAATTGACTATTAGCAATGTCCTTCAATATTCATTCGCGAAAAATCAATACAAAGCCAAGCTATGGGCAAAGCAATAGAGCTAAAACTAACAGGGTTGAGTTGTACCTGTGCCATTTAAATTTTACTAAAAGAACTTAAAATCATCGAAGAAAAATAAATTTAAGAAATACTATACTTTTTAAGAGCTAAGATAACGTTTAAACAATATGAATTGAACAAAAATAAATGTATTATTTCACCAATTTTTTTTGCTTTAGTGCATTTGAAATGGCAATCGTAGAAAAAATAAACAAATGTATTATTCTGGGATGGCAGCATGTTGACTGTAAACAAACAACAATGGCTGGAAATTTAAAAGATTTACGACGAGTTTTACGAGAATTTAAATCTATCAGTGATAGCTCAAGTGTTCCCGGAGAGTTTCAAGTAATGTATCTGATACTTTTCAAATGGTCGATGCTAAGTGTTGATTAATGGTTTAATTCATGTTCATATAATTTAATTTCGTGGACATTGATAGCGCAAAGTCTTTATAGTATTTTAAGAATTGTACTTATACTCTTGAGTAAAATACAACTGATTGTAAACATTTTTACTTGTGTCTGCATTAGCAAGTTTTTATAAGTGATAGATTCTGAGAGATGTGTGTAGATTTAAGAATGGTTGGTTTTGGATGCATAATTTTAAAACTGGAAATACTGCTAAATGGTATAATTTTATAAAAACTCTAAAATTCCTAATCGTCTTAGTCTAGCTATTTAATAGAGGAATTAATAGACTGCCTTTGAGCGTGCTTAGGGTTTTAGCAGCGGTGGGTGAAACATATTTAGTAGCCTTCCAAAATTCTTTGCTTATTCTGTTGCAGATCATAAAAGATGCGTTTTTCTCCCCCCCTCCCCCCCAACCCGAAATAAAAAAGGAGTTGATTCCTAGTTTAACCTATTGCTTTCTGCGATTTAAAAAATCGGCGTTATGGATAGAAAAATAAATAAGTAAACAAGAAAAGAAACTTTAAAAAATTAGATTTGCATCCTTCAACAGCTCTGTTGTTTCTCCCCAATACGGGGCTAAACGATAAATGTTGCTAGAAATGATGCATTATTGCCTTCATTTGCCATGGGCACCACTTCTGCATTTAACTTAAAATTCCGGATTGTCTCACAGTTTAGATATCAGGGATCAACCCAGGAATTTTTTCCAGGGTCCTATGTTTCCGAAAACTGCTCATTTTTGTGAATTTCAACATCATTTTTTTTTCCAAATTCTCATATTAATTTTTGTAAAAATCACTTTCTTTTCTTCAAATAGTTTACAAAAGAAATTAAAATGTCCAGTAAAATGCCAATGAAGGGTTGTTTTACTTGTTTGTATTTTTGTGAAGGGCCCGTTTTAATTGATTATAATTTTGTGAAGGGCCCGTTTTAATTGATTATAATTTTGTGAAGAGGTTATTTAATTGACCATGAAGGGGCCATAAAATGGACCCCAATTTCATCTACATTGATCTATGGATATTAACTAGAAAAATCAACACATCACCTTTAGGGCTGTAGTGTGTTTAAGGTTTCAGCAAGGTCCATTTCTCTCTCTCACTCCTCTCACCCCCCCCCAAAAAAAAAATGCTTTTGCTAATGTTTTTAATAATATTTTTAATACAGTACATTTTTATAATGCAAAAAGCTGGATATTTGTCCAATTTTCCTCTCCTTTAAGAGCGGCATTTCTTAGGGTCTGATTAATCTTTAAATTAAGAGATCTAAATATCATTTTGGGGTTCCCCTTTTTACATTTCTTTTAAAAAAATGCGCTCCTTACAAAATTCATTCATTATTATTTTTTTGGTCATTTATCCTTAATCTTTATTAGTATATTATTTAAGTTTAGACACGTGTTTTAAAAGTTAATAAAATATATTTCCTGAAAACCATTTCAAAATCTGGTAGATTATTAAATCTCCACTCTTATTACATTTATTAATTCACTACATGTAGTAGCTGCCCCTCCCCCCCTCTTAAGTCAATTAAGTGTATACTCATTCAAACAAATATTTATTCCTTAATTATTACATTTATTTGAAATGAAGTTAAAGCACCTACCTCTCATATTTTGCTCACCCTTTCCTGAGAAGAAAGGAAAAGATGCTTGTATCGATTTTACATTATGAAGTAAATAATTTGACTATTCGGATTAAGTTAGTAAAAAGTAAATTGCAATATATTTAATTGTAAATGAATTTCAATTTTATTAGCAACAACAATTTTTCAAAAAACTTAAAAAAAAGAAAACAAAAGCTTGTTCTTTTATTTCTTTTTAAATCATAAATTAAAATCTATGTAATGTGTCACACTAATCTTTGATTTTAATATTACTGATAGTATTTAATAAAATAGAATGAATTTCATTTTTGGCAGTTAGGTCACGTCACCATGGTTTAAATATCCTATTTCAATCATTTGATTCAAATCTTTAATGTCCTTAAAAATAAGTGTTACAATGTTAAAATTTAATATTTTTAACAATAAGTTAATTTTTTTAATATAAATCCATACAATCAAATTTATATTAAAATAAAATGTATGAAAAATAATTGTATGATTATATGAAACAAATTATTTATATTAGTTTAATATTTACATGCTTTTTCAAGTACTAGCTTTATTTTATTCTAGAAATCTATGTATAACCTTCTTCCTTTAAGAAAAAATAAAAGAATATTATTTGTATTTTTCAAGTTCTCTTCTAAAACATAAAAAAAAAAAAAAAAATACTAATCCTGAATAAAAACAGTATTTACAAATGGAAAAAAAGTTCATGTTTTTTAAGCGTATGTACCTATTATTATTATTATTTTTTTAAACTTTTTGTTTGTTTAGGTTATTGCAATTTATTGCTATTCAGCTGATTCAAATTTCCTGAAGTCTTTGACACCGCCTTTAGATGAAGAGAGAAAGGAAGCCATTTATTTGCATGACATTCTGCTAACAGATGGTTCTGAAAAATTAAAATGTTTTCTTGCTTTTCCTCTCAATCATTTAGTTCAAAAAAATGTGGTAAAGTATTTTATTCATCTTAATATTGTAGGCCCATTCCACAGTAATGAATATGGCAAAGATGTGCTTATATAAAAGTCTGATAAATATATGAGTAGATATAGAGAAAAGATAAAAATAATTTTGTCTGTTAAAAAAGGACTTGGCAAATCATGCCGAAAATTAATTTTAAATTTTGATATTGTTTTACATTCTGTTTAGCTAGTCATGTATGTGACAAAAAAAAAAAAAAAAAAAAAAAAAAAAAGACGTGCAAGACACAATACGTTTCTAAAATTGGCATTTCATAAAGAATTGACAAAGCCAAAATAATTTTTCAACAAAATTTTTTTAACGTAATATAATAATGCTACAGATTGTGTATGTGTGATAATGGTTTCAAAATTTGTTGAATGGGCCTGTATTTGTGTATCAATTCCAATAAGTAAATGCTTTCAGTTCTTGCATAATTTAGCTGTGCTATTATGTAGTTTTTATTTACTCTTCTATCTAGATTAAGGTTGGCTCATACATTAAGATCCAAAAAGCGAAAATGTGCTATTTAGAAGGTGAATATAATGATTCACACATTGTGCAATATGTTTTATTAGAAGCTGTGACAGTCTTCAACTATTCTTCAGTTACATTTCCGTTACTAGGTATGACTTATTGACGATGCTAACATATGTATTATGGTTAATTTATGTCCTTAAAGAATAATAACTGCACAATCATAATTTTGGTTAAATCTTACTTATTATTTAGTAAATTAAAATGTACTACAAACTTTTGGCTTATTTTATTAAATGTTGATGATTTTTGTTATTTCTTATTTTTCTTATTGTGCTAATTATATATCATCCTAAAAAATTAAGAATTTCAGTAACAAAGCAAGATTGGGCTCACTGCTTTGAAATTTATTTTTTGAGTTATGTCTCCTCCAAAATATACATTTTACCACTTTTATCCAAATGTCTGCCAATTTGCAGCATCATTATATAAGTTAAAAATAATTGCACAATTAACAAGACAAGATAAAAATAATTTCAAAATAAATTAATGCAGAATTTTTTTTAAAAATCCAAATATCAAGTGCCTTTTTTCCATCTGAAGCTTTTGATTGAAAGTTAATTTTTGTATCAAAATTTTTTACTTCCCTTTGCTACTTCCAAGTTGTTCCAAAATAGGTTAAAAGCAAGTGCATCTGTGATATTTCATTTTTATTTCTATTTCAGCTCTAAATACATCGATTTATCAAAAATTACAAGACATCAAAATTTCTAATTTCTTTTGCTTCTCCTTAAGCAGTAAATAATTATTGTTATATACAGTGAACTTTCATTTATACGCCACCCAAAGGGACCAACAGAAGAAAGCATATGAGCGAGAGAGACGCATAAGTGAAAAATTCAGGGTTTCGGACCCGCCCACAAACCCAAAAAATCCCGGGTGGGTTTAAAAAAAAAACACTTAAAAAAACCCAATAAAACCCACTCAGAAATGGTTTTTTTGGGGTTTTATTAAAAATTATCAAAAATTTTCCTTTCTTTCATTTAAATCATTTGTTATTTGACATTAAATATATATAATATTACCTACATAACTTAATGCATTATATTAGATAAATATAAATATGCCAGTTTAATTTTTTTATAATTATTTTTCCAACTTCAACATAAAAAATAATACCTTGAGCCAATTCTATCTGCAATATTTGTTTTAAAATGAACAGATGTAGAATGCAGGCAGGAATAACTTAGTATCTCTTTAATAAGTAAGTTATTAAATATGAATAAAATATGTAATTATCAGTATTGTGACAAGGGAAAAAAATCCTTCCCTAGATAAGGGAATAATGGGACATGTCTCTCTCTTACAGCTTACAAGCATGCATCTCAAGAATGAATTCAGGTTCAGGAAATCCTGTATTCTATTAGTAGCCACATTACTTTAGTACTGAGAAATATAAAACTGATTCATTGTACATTGTTTATGTGGGATTTAATCTCAGACATATAAATTCTAGATTTTTTAAAGTAAAAAGGAATATACATTCAAAGCAAAAATGAATAACTATAAAGAAAATTATTAAATAAATATTAGTTCTGCAGTAAGTTGGCCTGCAAAGGGTTTACTGACTTATATTCTAACTAGAAAGTATAACTATGACTTAAAAAACATAAAGTTAAAAAAAATTAAAAAGTTCATAAATTTAAAAAGTAATAGAAAACAGCCAATCAAAAACAACATATTTTTGTAAGTGAACAATAATATACTTTTATCTATGGTCATAAAAAAAATTAGGAGCCCTTTATAAACGTCAGCAGAAAAAGATAGTACTGCATTAAAGTTGAAGTTATTTTTATATTTTAATTAATTAAATAATTATTATTTTGTAATGAAAGTTTTCTTTTACACTAAAATTATTCTGTTTTGAAATAAAACCATAAAATTTACATGCAAAAAGGGTTATACTATAAGAAAATCTTAATAAAACCCACCCGGGTTGGGTTTAAAAAAAAAAAAAAAAAAACCAGGTTTTTTAAAACCCTGGAAAAATTCCATTAAAATTCTAAAATGCAGCATAAATTGCAATGAGAGCATGAATAGGAAAGTTTCTGTAGATTATATGTTGATATTTCTAATGATTTGTTAATTACTATAGCTATGCAAAGAAAATAGAAAGTGTAACATACCTTAATTTATTTCCTTTCAAAATAATATATGATATATATTTGTTTTTGCAGATGAATCCCAAAAACAGTTTTTTCAAGCTCATAGAAATAAGAAAAGGGATTTTCAATAGCTGAATTAAATTGCAAATACTGAATAGTGTCCAAAACTTCTAACACTTTCGCATGATTCAGAGGAACTTTTGCAGATTCAAGATGGATGGGTTTTCAATGTTGGTGGTAAACAGATAAGATACCACACTTGAAATTCATGTGTATTCTGAATGGCCTAGGAAAATAAGATCGAAAGGGTGCAGGAAAAATGAACTCTGGATCAGGCAACACATTTCATTTCATATATAGCAAGAATTGTTTATTTGCTAAAGATTTTATTTAAAAAAAATTACAATTTTTTATTTTTATTTAAGGAAACATAATTAAAATTTTTGCTTCAGTAAAAAAAAAAAAAAGAAAAGAAAAATTGGCACAAATATTTATTTGAGTTGTACATAAACGAATGATAATATCATTATTTTCTTATATATGGAGCCAGGACTGCTGAAAATTGTAGTGTAAGTGAAAAAGACGTGTAAAGAGGCAGTGTATAAGTGAGAGTTCACTGTAAGAGTTTTATTGAATATCAGCATAGGCTTAGTGTTGAGATGAGGGGGGTCTTATGCACTTTCAACATTCTTTAGAAAACCATTTATTTCAAAACATGAAGTAACTTTGCTATTCTTATTCTTAAATGTGCATCCACTCCATCAAAAAAAAAAAAAAAAAAAAAAAAAAAACCACTATTAGTCCTGCTAAGCTTAATGATACTGTTTGAAATACCTTGATCTTCAATTAACCAATGGATGTGATTATGTTCTATTTCATTAAATGGCAGTACTGTTTGATATTAATTCATGCTCATTTGATAATTAAATTCATTTTTTCATTTGATGTGCAAACGTTTCTTCTTTTTAAAAACTCCATTGTTGCAGTATAACCTTTAATTATACAACTTGTCATAGATATTCTGCAAAAGATATCATACAAGCATTTTAACACTACATTGATTTGGTAAATTTTACAATATTGTTGCTTATTTTCCTTTTTATTTTTCTCGGTAGTTAATTTACAGTTCGTAGAATCTTCTAATCAGAGAGAGAGTGAAATGATTCCTCTTGTAACTGGAAGAAAATGCTATGTGAGCCCATGGATACCAACGGTACCAACTGGGCAGGAATGGACAGATAGTAGTAAGTTGAAATCAAGCATTGTAATACTAGACCTAGTATATTTTTAAGTTTTATAGTACAGACATTACACTGTACTTGTTTTAATAATTTTTCTTATGAAAGTAGCTCATTTTCCATCATGTTATATTTTTAAAAAAATTTCTGCACATTAATTAAAATTTATAATGCACTCATAATCTGAAAATGTCTGTAGTTGTAACTACTTACATCCCCAAACACTGGGGATGTATTTCAGTTTTTCTACATAGACAGGAAGACTGAATTGAAGTTTTCAATTTGAAAATTTAATGACGAAATATACCTTCAGATTTTTTTTTTTTTTTTTTTTTTTTTTATAGAAAGATCAAAATAATCATTTGTTGAAGTTTTGTTGTAATGTACTGGCACAACGAGATCACACTTATATTCAATATGATTTTGCATCGCTTGCTGCTAAAAATTGACAAATACAATTTAAAATTAATTTTAATAATTCTAAAAAGTAGCTTTTTAAATTAAAAAAATATTGGAAGGTAACTAGCAAGGTACAGTCTTCTTTTTGAAGTTTTCTTTGACTTCTGTCCAGGGTTGAGAAATTTACCAGCAAAAAGGTATTTTTTCCCAGGACATTGGCAAAAACTGGAGAGGGGAGGAAGCAAAAATAGAAAAATTAAATTATAAATATGTGTGTGATATTTAATAATTATCACACACATTATAATATGTGTGATAATTATTAAACATCACACATATATTATAATGGTATATGTATCTATACATTAGTTTGAGAATTATATTTGAAAATCTTAGAATAATTACAATATTTTAGCTAATTCAACTATTCTGGAATGCTTTAAATGTTCAAGCAAGTTTTCTTACATCCTTGATTTATAGTTTTATCAGTTGATACTTTGAATAATTACATCCAGAAACTAAATTTAAATTACTTGTGAAAAAACAATACTGACAGTTGGGTATTGTCATCTCCAGAGCAGTTTGAATAAGAAAGGGTTACATATTAGAAATTTTATATTTCATAATTACATTTCACATTTAATGAGAGAAATTACATAAACTTACAGGTCTTAGATGCTTTACATACAATAGTTTCCTCTTTTGGGATTGTTCAAAGAAAATTATTGATTAGAAAATTATAAAGACGGTAAAGCCTAATTTGAATTGGGAAAAAAATCATATAAATACTTCTTATTCCTTTTATATAATTGTCTCCTTTAATATTTAACCCACTTCCATTGAAATTCACCAACTTAGATTTAAAAAAGCCAATGTTATCCTTATTTTTGCTACTTTTGCCAAAACATACTTTTGCTAGGATGGTTTTTTTCCAGGATTTTACTCCCTAGTGGCAAAATCGTGCCAACCCTGCTTCTGTCTAACTATGTCTGTACTGTTGACACAATCTTTTTCAGTACAGTATTAATTATCTGGATGTTATTCAAGAAATGCCATATAATAATTAGTCCCAGCCTACGTGTATTAGAGGGAATATACTGCACTATTTACTGAAAGCAAAACTTCAACTTGCTGAATCATACAAATACATTTCGGTACAAATTACATTTTTGTAAATGTATTAATTATGCAATGTGCATATTTAGAATTTATTAGGTGTAAGTATTGTCTTTTTTTTTTTACTATAAATTCAAACTAATAAATTTTCAAATTTTTCACTATAAACAAACTGTACCTAAACATTATTATATTCTTTAACATTTTTTTCAAGAAAGGTGTGTGAAAAAAAGTGGAGGCTGACCGTCTACTTTCCTTGGAGAATGAATTTCAAAACTGATTTCTGATTGCCTGAAACTGATTTTTAAGTATTTCTGAGTGTTTTATTTTACAACAAGAATTTTATGGATATCTTTTTTCTTCTTTGAGACAGAGAGAGATATGTGAAAATGCCCCACCCCTTTTACCCTCTACTGGTTAGAAATTTTGGAAAATGCTGACTAATTTAGCATCGATGTTAAAAACTTACATGGCAAATTTCGGAATATAAGTAGTTTTAGCTAAGCAAAATATTGACAGTACTCACCAGTACACATAATGAATATATTTATTTTATTAAAAATTTGTTAAATGCATGTTACAAATTATTATTTCAAATTATGGAAAAGAATCCAGACAACTCGAGCATAGAATCCTAAATATTAGCACGACCCCTTTTTAATGGGCACTTATAATTCCCAGCCTGAAAAACCTTTTGCTCCAGTTCACAGGCTATGATGAAAATATCCCTTCGCAGATGTTTTGTTGAAAATGTAAAAAAATCTACGTACCTCCTCTTTCAAATAGAGCATAACATGTCCATAGTTACTGATGAAGTACCTATGAAATTAAAAATCTCCTTTCAACTGTTCACTAAGTAACACTGATATTACTAAATTTATGAATGAAAAAATGCGAGTGACCACTAAAAGTAACATGACTGATCAGCCACTTCTGAATTTTCATAATTTATATCAGATGCCAAAAACAGAAAACTAATTTATCTACTAATTGCCACCAAGGGCTAGATTTTTTCCTTTTTTCTGTAAGCCAGACATAATTTTAACTAAAATCTTCATTCAAGTACAAAAAGTTGGCTAAAAAACATAATTCACTAACATACTTTTATATCTTTTGGCAGCAGGTTTCTAACTTCAGGGTTTAATAGTGGTCGATTTCAGCCTAATATGGTTGTAAGAAATTTTATTCTATTCAAAATAATCTTTTATCATGGTGACCATCTGTGATAAAGGAAAATTATAAAGTTTTCCTTTATAATGAAATAGATTGATCAATAAGATGGTTCCATTTCATCAATAAACTCCTGAAAATATGGCTGCAGATACAAATTTCAGTGTAGGGAGGGAATAAAGTGTTTTTTTTTTCCTTGTCTGTAAAAACATAGCAACTTTTCTCTAAAATGTTTACTGTTTTTGTCAATGAATTAGGTTCATTGGACTATGAACAGAGTGATTTGGGACAGAATGTGTGTTTGTTGCAAGATGTAGCTGATGACTGGATGAGACTACCTAGACCTTATCCACCTATTTTTGTTAGAGTAATGGCTCGAGGAATTTTGTATTATTTTGGATACAATAAAAATAATTCAACTCATCCATTTATGGCAAGTAGTTTAGTTAATTACTTTCCCCCTCAATTTCTTAGTTTTCTTCTGTCTATTTGAACCATTTTTAGTATATCTAATATTATGTGTGATTTTTGATTACTGCTTTGTTTGTTAAAGATAAAGAATTGTGAAAAGAATTTAAAAATTAAGAAATAATGCTAAATGTGGATCTAATGTGAAGTTATAACTGGAAAGTGTATTAAAGGGTAACAAAGTACTTATCATTTTATATCTGCTAGTTAATCCCAGTGTAACTAATAATGTAATTTATTAGCAAATTTATTTAAGGTTGTCATGTTAATAAACATTTAAATATTAACTCCCAAATCTCTACAATTGATTATTCCCTCTGATAAAAAATAAAAGAAAATGAAAGAAATGATTTCTGATCACCCAAAATGTTTAAGTTGATGTTAAATTTTAAGTGAGTTATTTGCTTTAAGAGTATTTGTGGGTGTGTTCACCTCAAATCTAAAGATATTTTTGTTGTTATGCATGTTTCTGTGAAAACTGGGAAATGATGCCGTTAAAAATTA
This sequence comes from Cheiracanthium punctorium, assembly GCA_038373885.1. Taxonomy (NCBI): domain Eukaryota; kingdom Metazoa; phylum Arthropoda; class Arachnida; order Araneae; family Cheiracanthiidae; genus Cheiracanthium; species Cheiracanthium punctorium. Next base: position 286,415 of record JAWZYV010002449.1, read on the forward strand.
TTTTTTCAATGAATTATTAAGTTTATTTCAAAGAGAGCTAACTCTGAATAATCATACACATGCACAAAATGAATACATCAAAACATAATATATTGATCATAAAAATAAGGAAAATAATTGTTCTAGTGTGACTTTCAAACGGAAATGCTTTAGAAGTTTAGAAAATGGTTAATTTCTAATAAGAATCAAGTTTTTATAAAGTTTGTAAAATTGAAGGTAGCTGCTTTTTATTTGAAATAATTAGTTTCAGTATTAAGATAATTCTTAGAGCACAAATATATATTGTCAGGTAGGGTAATTACGACCAGCAGAGAGAGAAAATTTTTGAAAAATTATAGATGATAAAGTTTTGTAGAAATATTTGGCATAAAGCTTATAATGTGTTTTTCATGATATATATCTTTCATCATTAAGTATTTTTAAGGTAATAACAATTAAAAAACAACTGCAAGTCAAAATTTTCGCTAAACAAATTTGACGTGAAAGAAATTTTTTTTATGCAAGCTAATTTATATGAAAAAGTATGTTGGTAATCTATTTAAGAGCCTGATGTCTGAAAAAGTATGTGCTTGTCTTATTGTAGTTAAAAAACATCAAGGAAAAATATTAAAAATATTTTATTTATTTTTTTATATTTAACTTAAAAATAAATTATAAAATGGAATTTTGCTATTGAATTTTTTTTCCCCCACATGCTTAAAATTTACTACCACAGCGTGTGGACAAACAGAGCCAGCAGTACATTCCAAAACATTGAAATTATACCAGTTAAGAGTTTGTAATAAAAATAAATTGATGTATTAATACAAAAAAATTAGACCATGCACAATTATTAAAACAAATAGTTACCTTTTTAGAATGAAATGACCATAAAAACAGATGACATACTAAGCACAGTGGCATTTATTCTGACTTAATTTTTATTTTATTTTGCTCTTAAAATGTGAAGAAAACATTACTTAATACAATTTCCTTCAACTTTTCCAACAATTCTTACAGTCAATATTTTCTGAAAATATTGACTTTCAACACATCTTGGCAGCAAGATGCCATTTTGATTGAATGAGTATAAATTATAACCTTATTACTCAATTTATATAAGTTATTTTCACACCAGGATAACTTTAATAACTAACATAAACAAAATAGTTGTTTCAATTGCTTCAACAAAAGTTGTAAGCATAAATATCAAAAGAAATCAAGTGATCATAATTACCCCAATTTTTTTTCAATTTTGTGATTTTGTTTGGGTAATTATGACCACCCCCTTAAATTTTAAGCAATTAGATCTATGACAGCAACATTTTCATTAGGTGTTGTTAAGAGTAGATTTCCCCCTATTTAATGAAAACATTTTTCCTATAATTAAAAGAGTAAAAAATTCCCAGAAACTTGGAAAAAAAATGGTTGTAATTATCCCCATGACACTTAAGTTTTAGAAGTCTTAGACCATCGTAGCTTGGTTATCAAGAGGTTCGACTTGATACCCAAGTCAAACCAAACTCCAAATTCAAATTGGAGTTTTGGATTAAATCTTGCACTAAGAAAGACCACCTTTTACTTGCAAAAAAAAAAAAAAAAACGTGCATGCTAAAGAAAATAAATGTGTGTGTTGGATACCTTATCACTGGGCCTTTCAGTAGGTGGGGCAAGGATGTTAAGCTGGCAACTGCACCCTCTATCCTGTGGAAGATCACTGTGGGTGTTGCTAATGACTTCAAAATAATCTTGTGCAATCTGTAAGCCTTAGCTACAAACTTAAAACTTTAGAAATTCTGTTCCTCTCTCTCTCTCTCTCTCTTTTTTTTAAACTTTTGTAAAATAGGTTTATAAAATTTAGCTCTTTCTTTTTCTGAGTTATTGGAAATACATATTTTAAACAATACCTATTTCAATCGAATAAAAATTGTTACTTTGCTGCGAAAAATCATTAATTTTTATTAAAGTTCAAAGTATTAATGATATATCTTTTCAAAAATGCATGCATAGCTATTAAATTATAAAGTGTTTCATGAACTTTGCATAAAACAAAGTTAATTTTCGATAAGTTATTTTATTAAATTTACCAAGTATTTGATTTACAGGCTTCTTTGATTATTGCGGATTCTTCAGCTTCATGCATGTGTATTGCATTTGGAAAAGTACTTGTTCCTTTTTATTACAGGTATTTTTTTACTGTATGTATCTTCATTACTAATTTAATTTGAGATAAGCAATTTATTTTCGTGTTCTTAAATTATTTATTTGTAAATAGTAATGAATGAGAAAAATATGTAAAAAAAAAGTTCAGGGGCTGTTTTGTAAAAAAGTATTTAATAAGCTCTTTTGCTACTAAGGAAGATAGTACTTTTGAACCACCCAAAATAATCTTATTGTAGTATCTTTTATTTATGAATGTTGAAAAAAAAAAAAAAAGACATGAACATGAAACCAATAAAACATTAACCTTTTAAAACATCATATTTAAGGCAATTGTATTGATTTTGCATTTTATTTCCATTGCATAAATTTGCAACAAATCCTCCAAATTACCCTGAGCACATGTGCACTATGTGTTTTCCCTTTTTCAGATGTAGAGACATCTGGTACTGTAACAGAATGAGTGACGTTTTAAAAGTTTTCAAGTCAGAAAATTTTAGTTTATGATATAACTGATTTTATTTTTACTTTTAATTTCATAGTTACCATAGAAACAACAGGTTTGTTGCCACTCAATGCTGAATTCAAGAAAAAATAAAGTTCAGGTAGTCTTTTCTGTGAAGCTATTGCAGGATTACTTATCATTTTGCTATAAAATGATGAACGTAAACAAACATTTTTAATTTAATATACACAAAATATTTATTAATACAGTATAATATCATAACTAATTTCTTACTTTTAAAATACATAATCTAACTGCAAACTTTGGGAAACATTTAATGCAACCAAAATTTACAGTATTTTTACAATTTATGAATTTGCAATATGTATTACTTGTGTTACAACTAATATTACAATACCAAGTTTCATTTGCTTTCATCACTGCCAAATTTCATTTACAAGCCAAGCCTTGAATTGTTTCTAAACTAAAATAATCAAAAATGGAAATATTCAATATATTAATACTTGTGGGCTATTCCCAGCAAATCAAAATCTTTCCTAAGTAAAAAAAGTCTACAAATGCATTTGTAAAAAAATTCCACAAGTTGTCCTGTCACTGGAATTGCATGCTCTTCTGAAAATGTGCAGAATCTCGCTGCAGATGTGTTTAAGAAAAGTTTCCATATTCGAAGGATTTTGTTTTGCTCGAAACAGTGCCTCATGCAGAGAAAATCTTTATTTGAAAAAAAAAAAAAAATAAATAAATAAAAAATAATAACTCGGTGATATTGGAAAGCTTTTAAACAAATAGAAATCAATATTCTCCCTTCAAAGCCTAATAACTGTGACATAAAGATGATGTAATTCTCACTTATGATACCTGAGTTTGTTACTCAAATGAATAAAATTTTTTGTTCTTGGAATTCAAAGGTGTTGAAAATAGCAAAAAATCGCTAAAAATCAGAGAACAAATAGTTTTCCAGATTTTTAAAATAGAGCAAAATTTGCCCCCTTTTTTTTATGTATTTGTGCAAAATTTCAAGCCATTCGGTCTGCTGATGTAGATTTATATGAACAGATAAACAAACAAATACACAGATTTATAGATTAATTTATATTTATAGATTGCTATTATAAGATACTAATCCAAATATAACAAAATTAAAGCAGATTTTTTTTTTTTTTTTTTAAATGTGTAAAAACTTAGTATTTTATAATAAATTATAGTTACTATTAGATTATCATTTTCTTTTTTTTTTTTCTAATGGCAGATTTAAATACAACTATTATCAAAATAACAGACATTAAAACTAGAACAAAGAACTAAAATAAAGAGGAACACACATAAAACTGAAACTACAGTAAGTCTATAAATCGTTACATCTTGTGCTGAGCTCTCCTGTATTTCTCCCACAAGTGTCCAGAGTTCAGCGCAGGGCAGTAGCTCAAATGGTTCACATCCATTTCCTCTTGGATATGACACAGTTGGCAAAGAGAACTTGACAGTATTTTTATACGATATAGATGTTTGGAGAGGCAATCGTGGCCAGTAGCGATGCGAAAAGAGACAACAGATTTGTCCCTTGGCCAAAGTGGAATATTTGTGATTTCCTCAATCCATTTCTTGTCTTTGCCTCTTTTATGTTTTTTCAATAAGCCTCCCCCAAAGAGTTTATTTGTTATTCGTATAATATTAGATTATCATACATTTACAGTTAAATTACATTTTATTTAAAATGATGTACAACACTTTTTGTGTCTAAGCTTCGGTCCATAATCATGTATTTTAAATTCTCGTTGTATTTCTTCAATACTTTTGTAAACTTTTATTTTTCATGTAAAATTTATGTTTACAGAAATAGTATAACTGTATTCTTATTATGGTTTATGATGATTTTTTTTTTAATAGTGCAAATGCTGGTGTAATATTAATGATACAAAACTACAAAATTGGCAAGCCAAAGAATTATGACTATGTACCTCGTTTACGTGGTTCAGCTGGAAATTTACCCATGGTAGATTTACAAATTGTATTGGGCGATTTTGCGAAGATTCAAATAGTACCAGTAGATGATGATTTATTACGTTTACAAATTGCATCTCTACCCATCATTGAATTCTCATTTGGGAGCAGATCATCATTAGAGTAAGTATTTTTATATATAGTGGTGGAACCTGCTAAAATAACCACCTCGGTAAAGAGAGTGATCACTTTTGTACATTTTCACTTTTCAACCACCACATTTTACTGCCTTTGTATATATATATATATATATATAATAGCCTTTGACAATTTAATCCAATTTAATTTAAAGTCATCTGAAAAATCATCTTTAATCTCTGTGAAACAGAGTACTTTCACTGTAAAGTTTATTTCTCGGCCAGACAAATATTACATTCAGAGACAAATTTTGTGAGCATATAAGAATCAAAAGTGCGAATTAGGCTAAATTTGCAGGCATTTGCGGTTTCCGGTGGCCCATCCTAAAATTCTTGGGCTAAGTAAGTAAATGACATCACTTTAGAAAACCAATCAGAGAAAGGTTCATGCCCAGTGCACCTAGCAACAAGTTGGGAAACTAGGGTGTATGTAGGCCAGGAGACATTTGCGAAACTAGGGTGGGAGTTTCGCTAAAGTGACTGCCCAGAAAGCACGCAACACGTGCTTCGGTAGGTTGCCGGTCTTTCTCCAACAAAGTATGAAAAATAATAAAGATTCAGTTTAACCTTAAGCAGCCTTGATCGCCATTCTTTCGCAAAAGACTAGTCACTGCAAAGAGAGTGCCGGACATTCATCACACACACATATATATACAGGGTTGTCCAAATTAAACCTTCCCAACTCAGAGGCCTGTGCAGGATGTTGTATGAGTCATAATGTGATGAAATTTTGAAAACAGACACTTCAGATCATGCGCTCGTGATTTATTAAAAAAAAAATTAGTAGTACAGGAATTTGCCGATAGGTGGCGCTGTAACACTAGTAATTTGCATATAGCAATAAAGTGATTTTCAGAAATAAAGCTTCTGAGCAAAGTATCCAAAAGACGAGCTCTACAAAAGTGGAAGACAGGCGCTGCACAGGCAGTTGTTTCCAGCTCGCTGATGCACAATGGCGGCTTTGAAAGACAAAGCTTAGTGAGACTAAGTTAGTGAAACTTTTCTACCAAAATGACAAGAACTCCTGTGCTGCGATAAGAGCATTCCGTCGGCTAAAGAACTTACGCCGAGGACCAATGACTCTACGCGCTTTACGAGACATGATAAAGAAGTTCGAAAGAACCAGACAGCTGGGTATTTCACCAGGTAAAGGACGACGTGTTGTGGATTCTGCACGCGTTCAAGATGTTGCTTTGGTGGTCGTGGACGCCGCTAGCCAATCTCCACATGGTGTTGTCAGTGTGCCAACTGTTTCTCGTGTTGTTGAACATCTGTAGAACGTCTTGTTGATCTGCAGTGCCACCTATCTGCAACTTCTTGTACTAGTAATTTCTTTTTAGTAAATCACGAGTGCCTGATCTAAAGTGTCTGTTTCCAAAATTTCATCACATTATGACCCCATACAACATCCTGCACAGGCCTCTGAGTTGGGGAAGTTTAATTTGGACAATCCTGTATATAAATATATATATGACGATACGGATACTTTAAAAAAAATATACAGAAGTTTTAACAGAGTTGTACAGACATAAGATTAAATGAATTCAAATGCAGTATAAAAATGAACAGTTTAAATTTTTCAGTAATTAAGACTTATGTCTGAAATAAATAAAGTGAATCACTTCACACCTTATTTAACTGTGAGCTGTTAATGAACAATTTTTTTTTTTTTTTAATTTGATTGGATCTGCCAAACATTATATTCAATATCCAAAAAATAATCGTTTCTAAGATATTATTTTGTAAGTTTTTCTAAAAATATTAAAAAAAAAAAAACTTTTTTGAAGCAAAACTACATGGGTACAGTTTTGTGTTAGTATTTGTTACATTGATTTTTTTTCAATGGGGCCTTTTTAATGCATCCCTTACATTTTGCATATTTTTAAGTTGCATTGAAAATATAAACATTGTTTTACACAAAATTGCAAAGCAGTATACCTCCCATATATTTTGCTAATATCGATTTGACATTCAAAGTAATTTCAATGTACTTCCAAATATTTTTTTTAATGCCAACTTCTCTACTTGAGAATAAATACTACTGCAGCAATTTTTTTACTAATTGTGCATTTTAATTTTAATGATAGAATAGATAGTTTGTTTCATTTAAAATAAACAAATTGAAAATTCATTTTGTCAACACATATTAATAGTATGATTTCACAATTTTATTTCCTTTGACTAAAAGAATTTAATTTTTGTGTAGGTTAGCTGCTGAAGGCTCAACTGTTGATGTTGTTGGCTTAGTTACTCATGTAACTCTCTTGCATCGTTTTATATACAAATGTAAGTCTTTGTGAAATTTGTATATTACACAATTTTACAAATTTGTTCATTTACAAGATTTGTGTAATTAAAGCTTTTTATTACAGCAATGTTCAAATTTTAAAGTCAATGCATAATTTTTTTGTAATGTATCTTTGTGCCAACAGAGTTGCTCCCCCCCCCCCCCCCCAAGATTCTAATTTTCTTTACGGTACCATTATAAGAATTTAACAGTTAAACATTTGAAGCTCTTTTTAGCCTAAAAGTTTATTTGTTTAATGATTTTCTGTTACAATTTCTAAGAAAGCTCCTCTCCCCCTCCTATAATGAGCTTAATCATTTTGTTTCTAAATATCCTGTTCTTGTATTAAGTTTTATACTGAATTTTTATAAATTTTTGCAATATCAAATCTGTATAAAAAACTAAATTTTACTTTTCTTCATTATTTTAGTTGGTAAACTCCATGCACGGTGTTATGTAGAGCTGATCGACAATTCTAGTTTTCTACCTTTTATTGCAATTTTTTATGACAATGGCATAGTAAGTTAATATTTCTTTATTTACATTTAACTGTTACATTTTTTTTTAGATACAATTAAATGATGACAGATGTATTTTTCTCATAATTGCTAAAAATTATGTATTAAAAAAAAACATAAAAACTGAAACTGATTAAATGTAAAAACATGCAGCAAGCTTTCGTTTTATTGTGCACCAGCTTAAAAAAAGTGTTAAACTTTTTTCTAATGCTCAAGATTTTTTATATTTCATTTTATTAATGATATTTTACAGTTAAATATCTTTCAGTTTATATTAAAAACACAAAAATATCAAAAAACTGTTATTTGATAGTCATTTAATTATATTTTAAATGTTATATTAGTACATTAATACAAAAGAGTATAAGAAAAGTTTATTAATAAAAATATCTTTAAATTACCTTCAAATTCTATATGTGAATTAAATTTATCTAAACTCTCACAAATATGAGCTATCCCCCTTCTTTTATTTTTTTAAAAAAGGGGCGAAAGCCCCTAGACTCTCTTTTCATATGAGGCATTTGGCCCCTAATTAGGCTTATTCGTAAAACAGGCATAATTGACAAAACCCAAAGATGGGATATGATAGAATGTTACCAAGCTATATATTCCTTGGAACAACTTATCACTATTTTAATTGTGTAAAATCTATGAAACACCTTGCGTAGTTGCCATCCATGGCGATTTTTCATACTCTGCTGACTTATGTATATGTATAGTTAATAATTATTCCTTAGAAAACAGTGCTTCATGTGTTTTCTTTGATAAAAACTATAGAATAGCTATTATATCCTGCTACTAATGGCGACTTTTTGTTATTTGGCAATTTACACATGCTCATAACCCATAATCATTGTTCATGTAAGGTTGCTGTGAAAAAACAGTTATCCATTCATTCATATACATAATCCTTTGCAGAATGGTTTATTTATCACTGCAAAATATATCAACTCGCTGCACAAGTAAATATCCAAGCTGTACTTGCTATAATGGCATAGTTAATGCCGCCAACTATTTCTACAGGTGGCAAATACCCAAGCTGAACCTAACCAGCATTACTATAATATGCATTTGAATTATTTTTCATTTTCAAAATACTGGATGCTAACATTTTGGAACGCACATAGTATTTAGGTTCACCCTGCTTGAGATAGCATTTTTTCAGATGGTACCTGATGCCAAAATGGCGTTTTTTAAATCAGTTACAATTATCATTAGAAAAAGTGTTAGAAAAATGAATTGGCATCTATTTTAAATCTAAGAGAATTTACTATTTGAAAATTGTGAACTTTGTGTAACACACTTTGTTTTAATTATTTCACTTACTTTTTAATTTGGCGTAAAAATGGTGTGATTCTCTACTTCATGCATCTTAATTTCTCACAGAAATTGCTTTGTTGCAAAGGCATGAATGGTTTTATGCAGGTGAAAATTGCCAAGCCTGTCAACCAATATGCTTATGTCTTCAGTTTATTAATATCTTCTAAAATAACTGCAATTTCAAAATTTAAGTCAGATTACTGGCTTCCCTGGAATTTTTCGAATCCGTGGACACCTTCATCAAAACTCAAATCCCCACGGTTTCTGAAGAGATTTCAGAACAAGCTTTTGACAGCAGCGATGGCGGGCTTTACTTTTTTTAGAATAGAGAGATATTAAAAAGCATAAGAAAGAAAACTCCAAATGTGTTTCTTAAAGTTCATAGAATTCCAAATCCTATCAATAATATAAATGTGTATGTTTGTGTGTTTGGATGTTTGTGACTGAATCACACAAAAATGGCTGAAAGGAATTGGATCAAATTTGAAACGAAGATAGCTTATACCCTGGATTAGCATACAGGCAACCTTTCATGCATTAGCATAAATAATTCTTTTACAAAGACACTCAAAATAATTTTAATACATTACGCTCTATGGGCATTTTGTAGCTACTAGGAAAATTGCCAAGCCTGTCAACCAATATGCTTATGTCTTCAGTTTATTAATACATATCTTCTAAAATAACTGCAATTTCAAAATTTAAATCAGATTACCGGCTTCCCTGGAATTTTTCGAATCCGTGGACACCTTCATCAAAACTCAAATCCCCACGGTTTCTGAAGAGATTTCAGAACAAGCTTTTGACAGCGGCGATGGCGGGCTTTACTTTTTTTAGAATAGAGAGATATTAAAAAGCATAAGAAAGAAAACTCCAAATGTGTTTCTTAAAGTTCATAGAATTCCAAATCCTATCAATAATACAAATGTGTATATTTGTGTGTTTGGATGTTTGTGACTGAATCACACAAAAATGGCTGAAAGGAATTGGATCAAATTTGAAACGAAGATAGCTTATACCCTGGATTAGCATACAGGCAACCTTTCATGCATTAGCATAAATAATTCTTTTACAAAGACACTCAAAATAATTTTAATACATTACGCTCTATGGGCATTTTGTAGCTACTGAACCAATTCTAGAAGTTTTTTTCACTGATTGAAAGTTACATTATTCCTGAGTATTATTGTTTGTTTGTTTGTGGATTAAGGTCGATTGACTGCACTAGGGTCCTAGGCCTATATAGAGAATGCCCTCTGTGGGGGACTTTCTAAGGGATCCTAGCCAGTTACTTTTTTTTACAATAGAGAGATTCATACTTTTATGAATTTAATTTGATGATTTTAAAAATAAGGTGACAATTTTTTCAATCCAGATAAATAACTATATCTTCTTTTCATTGATTATTGTCAAACATTTTAAATAAATGCTCATTTTAATCTTATTTTATAATTTTACTGTAGTTCTTTTGTGATTAGGTTTGTAGTTAGTGCTTGCAATCAGTTGCTTTTGTAAGCATTTTTTTAAACATCTAATCAAAATAAAAAAAATTTTAATTTCTTTTTTAGCGATATAATATTCATGAGCTACATCCAGGTCAAGTACTAGTTGCTACACATATGAAAGTCTGTGAGTTGCCAGATGGTTTGATATCAAATTGTCAAATCCGTAAATATCTGAAAGCAACACACTTCTCAGAGGTGTTTATTTTTGATTTATTAAACTGTATGTATAAGGATGTTAATTTTATCATATTGCCTCTATTGATTACTTTTTATAATTCATTGTATCTTCTTTGTAAATTAAGTTCTCATATGGAAAGCTACATAAATGTTTTAGTGCCTCTTTTTAACCTTTTTCTATTTTTGAAAATCACAAGCACATGCACATGTGTTTGTGGCTGTTCATCACATGGGAAGATTTTTATTTATGTGTTTACTTATTGTAACATGTAGAAAATGTGGTAGAAAACCAAACATTTAAATATACATTGCAAAATCTGAAAAGTATTTGCAAAAATTTCTAAAATTAAAATCTGTTACGTTGAGGAATCCCCTATCCTGCAAACATATAATCTTTATCCTTACAGCCTTTTTTCGTGATGGCTAAACAAAAATTTACATAATTTTTACACAATCTCAAAAACTGGGAAAATTTTGAAGTCTATAGTTGAACTTGAATTACCAGCTAAGATGCTACTAAATGTAATTTCACACATGCCAGATTTTTTCACATGATGCTCCATTTAAGAAAAAAATGTCCCAGACAAATAATTTTTTTTTTCTGAATTTCATTTTGGCACTATTTAAAAAAATGTCCCAGACAAATAACTTTTTTTTAGAATTTCATTTTGGCTTTCTTAGCGCATAATAGTTATCATATTTTTTAAAATTTATAATCAATGTACAGAAAAAATATAGGTCGCATATGGGCAGCTCCCAGCCCGGGGGCCAGATGTGACCAGTCACGGCTTTTGATCCGGTCTGCGGAATATATCAAAACCCTATATAAAACCCATATAAACTATTCAAAATTCCAGTTATACGGCCCATGACTTCACTAACATTCTGAAGTTTGGCTCATAACTCTTCAAAGGTTGCCCATACCTGGTATAGGTGTTAAGGCAGAACTTGCTGTTCCATAGCAGAAACAGGGAGGCATGGCAACATTGTCGCAAAAACAGAACAATACTCTGTAGACAGATTGTTTTCAACAGTTGCACAATCATGCACCGAAGACAACTTTCATGTCAGCTGTGATGTGTAATCAATTAGATTGCTTTTTTGGTAATTTAAACAAATCGTAATGTTGTCACACCAATATCTGCTATATACACTTTTTGGAGATTTTGACTATTATGACTAATTTACAAACCAAACTTTAGTATAAAAAGAGTATGTGACTCTAAGCATTATAGGGTGAATCAAGTAGCTAAAAAAATTATGCTATGTGCATCAGCCAGAATATTGTCAAATAATAACTGCTAATAAGAACTGGTAATAATAAATAAACTTTTTGCACATAGCAGATATTGGTTCGACAACGACAATATAGAAAAACATAAATCTAGTGATAATTGTTTTTTATTTCATCATGTTGTTGTTGCTTATCCTCTTTAAAGATCTGACATAAATCAGATCAACTCCAATAGATTGTTGACTGACAGAAAATCAATAACTAAAAGGGGAGCAAATGCTAAGTCTTCCTTAGAAAGTCCGATGCAACTTAATATGTGCTCTGGAGAGGCTGGATGATCACAGCATTTCTTGCAAGTGGGGTGGATTTTCTTGCCATGTTCATACGAAAGACACTTAAGGTGGCCGCTTTTAAGTCTAGCAAGTGCAGTCTGGGAGCCGCGATCACATTTAAATTCCAGAAGAGAGCCAGGGGATGTTCCAGTGTACCATTGGTGCGCAGGTGGAATACGCCAAATGGAATTTAATTTAGATTTTTCATTTGAATACAGTTCTTTGTGAGTGAGCGAAACACCAGTGGTCGTTTCGTTCTCACTGCCTTCTTTGGCCAATCTATCTGCAACCTCATTACCACTAATGTTTACATGTGATGGGATCCATTGAAGATGGATGTCGTGGTTCTGAGAAAGTTATTTATGTGGTTAATTGAAATGTGGTTGATTGAAAGAAACTAGAGACCCTGCCTGCCACCTTAGATTCTTCTCTTAGCAAAACTGGGTTTTACTGGTAACTCGGCTTATATGCCACAGCTGTGTGGGAAGAAACGACTTTATGTTAACACGCACAGGGCATTTGATGATGGTACATGATACGGGTCTTGATGAATGCAAGATCCTTTTAATAAACGCAACGGGAAAATTAATTGGATTAGTTGTTATTCATTTATTGAATGTAATTATTTACTTAGAAGAGAGTAACATTTCTGGACCTGGACACCATCTTGGATATTTTGCAGCGGCCGACAGTGCCACATAATAATCACACAATTGCAAAAAAGTTACATATAAAAAGAATACATGGATTGATGGCAATTAATTACTATAATTTTGGGGGGAAACGAAAGAAAATTTATAAAGAACAAAGAAAACTGATTAAGGAAATGTCTGGATTTTGGGAAATTCAGAATTTTAGACCCAAATTACAGTAATTAAAATAAAAATGTGATTTATAGTTTAAACTTCATTAAATCTCTCTTATTAAATGTAATACTTTTTATAAAATAATCTAAATAAAAGAATTATATTTGTATAAAAATACATTTTGTCATTTAAATGAAAATAATTGTTTGTAAAATAAAAGCTATATCATAATCTGAGATTAGTTTTTAAGATCTTTTTTAATATGTAAAATTATCTAGACTTTTTAAAAAAATAATTTTTATTGATCACGTTGAAAACATTTTATAGACTCTCTCCCAATTCTGTTTGGCTCACTACATATGGTCCTAGTTTTAACATGCACAACCTGCTTATTTACAGTGGTGACTGATCAGGGTAGATTTTGAAGCTGGTACATCAATGCTGAGTCAGACTCTGTCAGTCTATCTACTATAGCTCTACAGGATGCATATTTATTAAATTTAAGTAAAGCAGTTGATTTTGCTTCATCATATCATTGACAACATGATTTTGTAAGTTATTGGCTTACTTCAAAACTTACAAAAAGGGGAAGAAAAGGATGACTTTTTATTCATTGCATAATCTAAGGTCTCTAATATTATGAATAGATTTTTTTTTTTTTTGAACTGCAAAACTTCATATGTTGTTTGATAAACTCATTTTCATAAATTAATTACTAACAACATAAACTAAATTTTAATTTTGTATTGAAAATGTTTCAATGCACATACACCTCTAAGTGTATATGCTTGCATAAATATATCAAGTTGCAGAAAGATTTTTGCATTTCTGCAACTCGTTGCAGAAAACATGAAAAAATTCTGCCACTGGGACTTGCTAAAAAAAATTGTAAACTGATATCTGTTAATCAGCTAGTACCATTCTTCGCACATGAATGAGACTTATTTTTGTAACTACTAATGTTGAAAGTAAATATCAATTATGTTAAATATTTGTCTGCATATTTGGTTTCTATAACACATAGCTTATCATTACATGTGTATACTATAAAGTTTTTAGGAGCAACTTGTTGAAAAATATTTCACCTGATGATCGCTAGTCAGCTATGTTTTAAATAAAAGTTATTTATTTTAAAATTTCATATAAAAAAAAACAAAATATTGCTGTTGCTTAAGACTGAAAATAACTGATATGTATTTGCCAGCATTCTGTAAGTTTATACACATTTAATTAAAAATGATAGAAATATTTGTTATCTAAAAATTCAAATTCACAATTAATTTTTAGTTCATAGTTTTTGGACAAATTTTCTACAACAGAAATTTTTATTTGTGCAGGTATTTACATCACATAGACAAGAGAGTCTGTATGTTCGCTGTCAACCAGTAACAGCTGTTGCTAGCATTATCCGAGATAATCCGCAAGAAATCAATTTTCTTCAAGCTAATATGCTAAGAATCGGTGGAATTCAGACTTACATCAGAGGTTATAAATCTCTTGAACTGTATAAAGAAAGTTTTGGAAACAGTATAGCAGGCAAAGTAAGTTTTTCTTTTTCCATTTTTAAGAGCAAAGATGTACTTCATTTAAGGGTCTATGTAGTTTTTAGAAACCATTTCATGAATTTCTATATTTTTATCACAAATTACTCTTGACATTCATTTTTTTAGGGCACATTTTATAAAATGTGAGCGATTTTGTTTCTGAAGTGAACTACTGCCAGATATTGGCAAAAATGTATTGGAAGGTAACTAGCCTATTATCAACAACAAACAACTTAATCGGGTAATAAAATGTCCCTTCTACTAATGGGTCACAGAACCGCTTGTAATTGTGAGGTGTCCTTTGCTGAGGTATGATTGACCACTTGGAAAACAGTTGAAAGTAAACAACTTTTCCTGTCTAAGCCAGTACAAGATTTACATAGATAAAAGCAAGCACTGAACAACTGCCAGGTATAATTCAATTTGATGAATATTGGGAAGTGAAAATATCTGTTACATGAATGCAAAATACTGCCAGCAGGCAATGGAACTTTTAAGTATTTTTGATAAATTTTGAATCTACAATTTTGGATAAAGTATTTAGCAAACAAGCACAGCATATTGGATTAATTCCAAATAAAGTAGTCGAAAGTAGCAGAGGAGAAGATTTTGTTGATTTAAATTCACACATTTTAAGTGTGAGAACTTGGGTCTTACTACAGTAGAACCCCAATTACCCGAGGTGATTGGTACTGAGCATACCTCGAGTAGCTGAGAACTTGAATAACACAGACACAATGTTAATCCCAATATTGATTTGAATTTTTATCCAAGTCCATTAGCATTAAATGAAAGTGGTGCCTCGGTTAAAGCATAATAGCCTGGTTAACATGGGTGACTCGATTGAGTTAGTATTTTGGTTAACCCAGAACATCAGATAAGCGGGGCTTGGAAATTTTAGGTTCTGCTGTGTATAAAAGTATGTAATTGGCTAAATTATTGGAGGATTTCTTTTATTCTTGGTATGTTGGTAGATATTTTATTTTTCTCTTATCAAAATAGATATTTCAAGACTTTTTTAACCCTTTAAGCCCTACATCCCCTCAAAAAGTACTTGAGTGTACGTCGTATTTCTTAAGTTGATTGCATGTATAAATACTATTCTTCATAAGAAGTGAATCATGTATAAAATAATAATTTCTTTTCTTTTGATTTGTGGGTTATTCGAAAAAAATTAATTAGCTATTCACAAAATTGTAATAGAAAATTTATCTTACACTCAAACACTTTTTGTGTGAGTGGAGAAAAAAAAAGTCCAGGTCTTAACTCTTTAGAGCATAGTGGTATGAAAAACATACCACATATTCAAGTTTTTACTAAGTCATTACATGCTATTATAATTTGACTACCAATTGTTATTTAACCACTTTATTGGTGTTGAAGAATATTGTTTTCATCTTCAGTGGCATTCTTTGCTTTGTAAATATAAATAATTTTTTTTTGTTGTGGATAAAACAATGTTCTATGCCTCAAAGTGTTAAAGGGTTAAGTGAGAGAAAAAATATTTCTTACTTTAATTTGTGTTTAGTATGTATGCATAAATAATTTCATTTATAATACAATTATATAAAAGCATTTTAAAAAGTTTAGACTTATTATCCAAACAAAATCAATCTTATGAAAAATGAATATCCTTTAGCAAATGAACATGTCGAACATAACAAACATCCTATAACAAAAACATTTTTATCCCGGGTCACACTAGCTTCTTATATTTGTGCAACCCAAAAATCAACTCTGCGGCTTATTCACAGTCCAAATGCAAAAGAACCAAATAAATTCTGTTACATAAGCCAAATATTATTTGCTTATTTGGACCAAAATTCAACTTATTCAGACCATAGACCACGAGAGCAGATAAGAAAAAGCCCGTCAACAGAATGTGCTACAAATCACACTGGATGAATTCTTCAGTTGTCTGGAATTTGGGAAGAGCGTTTTGATTGTGCTTTGCATCCCGAGTATTGTGTAGATTGTTTTTAAAAATTTGTTTGTACATTTACAGTGGGTGGCCAAACTGTTATACTCAAATGATTTTCATCAAGTAAATTTATTTTACTTGAACTTTTCAAAAAATCTTGTAGCTTTAATGCATTTTTCTGAATTTTTTTTTTGCTGCCAAAAGAACTTTTTTCTACATTTTGTAAGTTGGAAACATTTACCTTAAATTAATAATTTGAAAATGACAACATTATATAAGGAGACAATTTTTTCGTGCATGGTAAGTGCGACATGACATCACGAAAGACTGTAAATTATTATATTTTTATCGAAGAAAACTGTTTTGATTCAAGGTGAGTTTCATTGTTTGTACACTTCTAAATTATTAATAAAAAGTGAAATATTTACTATTATTATTTTATGTCTGCTTTTGGACTTTTATTATTCTAACCTCAAAAATTGCAGATTTTAGCCATGGGGAAATCTGTAGACATTTCTCCTAAGACAAAGTCAAAAATAAGAATACTTTTGAAACATACCTATCAGTCTCAAAGAAAAATAGTGCAACTAGCAAGCGGTTCACAGTAGAGCTGTAGCAAACCGTATGTATTCGTTACTGAGATGTGGATAATCATTCAGAATCGAAGTAACGAATTGCTACTTTCGAATATGAGTTGTTACTGCATCCGGATCGGATCGACCAGCTTCGAACTTCGGGCATGCTTTGAAGGGGGAAAATGAGTTTCGGTAATTGATTAGTAATATGTTTTGTTACTGGATGCTGGAAGTAGCATAGGCTTGTTGTTTGAAGGGGGAAAATGAGTTTTGGTATTTCAGGCATTTGAGTAGCAGTATGTTTCGCTATTCGTTGCATTTCGTATGTGCCGAATGGTATTGTTTTGATGAGATTTGAAAGAATCTGTAAGTTTCGTTATCGCTACTGATGATGCAATATCAGTTATGGAGATCGATACAGTATGTGCTGCTCTATTATATGATACGAGATTAGACATGACGTCTGTTTTATGCAATGCAGGGTTGGGATATACGGTAAATAGTACAAGGTCCGGCTATCAATTTCCAAGACTCGTGGAATAACTCAAAAGAAAAAAAAAATTAAACACTTAGCTATTTAATATGATTCGAAGTAATCCCCATCAGCCATAATGCACGTCTGTGGTCGGCTGTACAAATTTCGGAAAGAAGTTTTAAAGTCCTCTTTTGGGATGCTCTTTAATAGTGACATTACAGTTTTCTTGATGGCTTAGACATCCTGAAATCTTGTTCCCTTCAGCAAATTTTTTCAGCTTAGGAAACAGGAAAAAGTCTGCAGGTGCTAGGTCTGGAGAGTATGGTGGATGCTGCATCTCAATGACACCAAGCAGGGCTAAGAATTGCCTCATAAGCAACGCAATGTGTGGGCGGGCATTGTCATGTAGCAGCAGCCAACTCCCATTTCGTTGAAAATGAGGCCTCACTCTAATTTATTTTCAAAGTCAGTCAATAACTTCTGCGTAGAATTGTCCATTGATAGTCATGTTAGGAGGAAGAAATTCATGATGAATGAGTCCATCGCAATCGAAGAAAGCGATTAACATGACCTTGATTTTGGACTTTTCAAATCAAAATTTTTTCTGCCTTGGTGAACTTGGAGACCGCCATTCGGAGCTTTGGTGCTTGGCTTCAAGGTCATATTGATAACACCATCCTATCCAGGAATGCAGAGTCAGCATCAGCGTTGTTGATAAGTTCGTCACATGCGTCCAGTCGCAATTGCTTTTGTTCGTCCCTTTAAATGGTGAGGAACGAATCTGGAACAAATCTTGCATTTGCCTAGGTCTTGCGTCAAAATTTGCCAAACCATCTCTTTGTCCATGTTCAATTCATTGACAAGTACTCGAATAGTCAATTGGCAATCACATTTCACCAAATTAAGAACTTTTTCAATTGCTTCCAATGTACGTACGGACTGCGGCCGACCTGTGTGTGGATCATCTTCGACGCTTTCGTGCCCCTCCCGAAAACGTTTAAACCATTCAGAAGTTCTTGAGCAGGATAATGCTTCCTCGCCGTAAACTTGTTTTAACATTTCATAGGTTTCCACAGCTGTCTTGCCCAATTTGAAGAAAAATTTAATGTTAATTCTTTGCTCTATTTTCACTTCGACAACAGGAATTTAAGAGCTATGTTTTAATGCGCTTTTCCATAAGAACCACTTACTTCAGAATGGCACCAATTGCACTGCACATGCACAAGAAAACACTCTTCAATATGCGTTCTCTTACAGTTATGTCAGTCCTGGAAATTAATAGCCGGACCTTGCATGTTATGTGTGAGTGCCAATATCATATTTATTTATTTTTTTGGTGGGGGGAGAAAGGGGGTGTTCTTACAATTGTAGAGGAGAAATATCTATAAGAATAGAAGTACGTTAGTAAGGGGGTGCTCGTGCTTTCTGACATTTTAGTACTAAATAGTGGTGTAACCAGGATTATTTTTCAGGGTGGTCCCAAAGGATAGAGAACTGATTTTTTTAAATGCTTGAGCTAGAACTGAAATATGAGTAATAAATAACAAGTTATTTAAATACACCTTAAAAATATTTTTATAAAGTAAACGAATTCATGCATTTTTATTATTTAAAATATTATTTAGAAATTAAAAAAAATAGCATATAAATTTAAAACACATTTTTTAAAGTTATCTTTTTGTTAAAAAAAAAAAAAAAAATTGAGGGGGGACCTAGGATTTCTATGCCCACCCCTGTGTACGTCAGTGGTATGAAAATAATTCAAAAAACTTCAGTATGTTTTTAAAATGTTGTCGTCTAAGAGGGGGTGACTTGACCCCATCTTTCAAGAATCTGTGCTCAGAAGCAACACTAGGCACAAGCTTTCCATTATATTTTTTATGATAAGAGTGAATAAGTTAAACCAGCATTCAGAATTAAAAAAGGGGGCGGGAGACTATGAGAGGGGAGGACAGCATGTTTTTGGAAGATTTCTATGGGTGCCCTGAGTTATTCGGATAATTTAACATTTTATAAAACAATACATTTGTATAGAAACATCTATTAATCAGAGAAAATAAGTTCCAAATACAACTGTTACACTTTAAAGTTAAAAAATAATGTATGATATTTTTATTTGTTTTTAAACCAAAAATATGGAAAGTCATGTAGTATTTTAAACATTCGTAATCGTACATAATGCTATGTACAGTGGCGTAGCCAGGATTTTATTTCAGGGAAGGGGGGGCTCTGTATCAAATTGCTAATTAAGTATCAGTTCTAAGTAAATATCTTATTGTTAGCTAAGTAAAGGGTCAGATTTAGGAAAGGAGGAGCTGCAGCCCTCCTCTAGATAAGCGCCTGGCTATAAAACTTGTTTCTAGCATTCAAACCAATAATGAATATTTAGTAACAGGTCGTGAGTTAAAGAGTAATGAATACATACGGGTATTAATATTTTCATTACTTTTACAGCACTGGTTCGCAGTGTACAGTCCAAAGTATAAAAAAAATGCCAGATGAGTCATTACCACCAAAGCGTAGTGGTAAATGTGGGAGAAAACTTCTAACGACTCCTTGAACTGTGAGGGAAATTAGGCTTATAATTATAAAGAATCGTAGAAAGCCTCAAAAAATTATAAAATTCTTGTTAGACGACTCTGGCATAGGAATATCTGATAGAGCACTTTGAAGAAATTTAAAACAACTGAATTTCAATGTTTGTCAACCTCTCAAAAAGCTAAAATTAACAGAGACAATGTTTGCTAAATGACTAGCACTTTCTAAAATGCATAAACATTGAAGTGCAGAAGACTGGGAAAAGCTAAAACTGTCATATGAAATTATTTTTTTTTCAACTATGATAGAAAATTTTTACCTAACGTAATACTTTGGATATTTTAGATGTGTTTTTTCAACAACTCGTCTATTCAGATACTCAGAACAATTCTCAGTTTATTCGGCGTTGGCCTCCTTAAAAATATGATGAAAGCTGCGTAGTTGAAAAAGTGAATCATCCTCTGTCTGTCTTGATACGGGGAATAACTTAAGCTTAAAGGGGAATGGTCGACAACATTTCTTTAAAGGCACTATGCATCAAGACCAGTGTCTGCAGTTTTGGAAATTCAACTGCTTTCGCTAATGAAGGAATAGTTTCCAGATGGCCATTGTGTCTTATGTTGGATTCAGCAATATGTCATGAAGCAAAAAAAATTATTAAATTTGTAAAAGATAAAAAAAAATAACCCTCTTGGACAAGACTGGCAACTCGTCAGACCTCAACCTGATCAAAAATGTATGGGTGGCCCTAAAAAATGAAATTTGCTAAGGTAAAATAATTGATAATAAAAGGGGCTTGATGGAAAATACTATTAAAGCATGGCAACTTCAAGTAGTCAAAAAATGTACTGCCATTATGCTACAGCACATACAAAATGTGATTGCTCAAAATGAAAGATTCACTAAATATTAAAATTGTATTTCAAGTTGCATTTTTATTATTGAATTTATGCTGCCTTAAGCTAAATAAACATATAAAGATATCAACTGAAACAATATCAGTATAATAGTAAGCCAAGCCCTTTAAAACACGTGAAAGATAAATTGATGAAAAGATAGATAATCCACGCATAATTTATAATGTGTGAAAGATAAGAACTTTTTCAAGTGAGTATAATAATTTGGCCCCACCATATTTTTGAAATAATAAAAGTTGTAAGCAACTGCAGTTCTTGTTTGAATAGTTGCCAGATACATATGCTGCACAATAAAGGTCATGAGGACAAAAAAAGAAAAAAAAAAGGGACATTGCAGAGTGGGAGAGAAAAAATTAAAAGTGCAGTAAAAAATATGCATGCAACATCATTTGGTCAGACTAGGCAAATATTTTTAAAGACTTTTTTTCTTATTAAAGTAAACTATTTGCATTCGTTCAATCACTATGCATTTACATAACAGTTGTTATGGCAAAATAGGGGGGGTGGCGAAGATCCTGGAGTTTTAATATTGTGGGAAAAAGCGGAGTGTAGTGCCATTTACAACGAATGGTTTTAATCAAAATGGTCTGGTCTACAAATATCCAAAATATTGCACAAGTTAAAGGCTTTATAAATTACGGGAAAATCATTAACATCATTAGAAACAGCAGAGATTGTACTTCCTTGCATAAAAGGCTAAGCACAATGATCCAAATAAAGTAAAAGGAGAATCTCCCTTCTCTTCTAATTTGGTGCGCAAATTAATATTCCATTAAACATTTTCTAAACCACAACACCATTGTTGCTATACTAATGAAAATTGGTTGGCAAATATTGAGAAGAGTTGCTACTACTGCAAAACAGTAATAGCTCTGGGTGCTGTTATAAAACTCTTATTTTTTGTGTCTTTAAAAATAGCTTGATGTGTAACTACAATTTTTTTGAAAGAAATTCGTAAGAGGATTTTGTATGTTGAAACTCCTAGCAGACCAAAAAGTAAGAAAAAAAAGGAGCGGTCTCGAGGGTCCAGACCACGGCCCCTTGCGTTAAATCCCCGATGTGGTCACCAAGTGACTAATAAATAAAGTTTAATGTTCCAGTAAGGTAAAATTTTTAATTGAATTTTTCAAATTAATTTAAAAAATGCTGTAAAATCTCGTTATAATGAGAATTTTTGATTAAAGAATAAAATATTTTTATTAAAGGAAATCATTAAAACAAATAAAAACAATGAAATTTCACTTTAACAAATTTTTCACAGTTACAAGTTTGATTTCCCCCCTGGAGCCTTGAAACTCGTTATAATAACGAGATTTTACTGAAGTTCTGGGTGACGTCACAAGCGGTTCGATTAACGTCATCGACGTCACGAACCCGAACTTTTGTGTAACAGAGTTTGCGAGATTATGGCCCCAGCTCAGTTATAAGTGTTTTACTACACCTCATCAGGTGAATAAAAAACGGTATTCAGTAAATTGCAAGTTTTTATAATGTATAAACATTTCCCCCCACTTTGTAAATCTCTCCTACAGATAAAGTTTTTTTTTAAATTTATATATTCTTTACTTCTCATGCCACTACTAGAGTTCGATTATGAACGAATATCGTTTCATTTTCATCGTTTGGCGGAAGGTTACCTAACGCTCACCCACGTGCATGATACTATGGAAAGAGTTTTAAAAGAAAAAAGAATTTAAAGCAACAGAAGAGACAAAATAAAATGCATATTGCATAAAATAAAATATTTTAAATCATAAAAATATTGACAGAAAACTTTTATAAGCATTGAACAACTGTATGCTATGAGAACTACTTTCTAGTGTATGTATACATACGTAAACAGCAAGCAGGACTTATGGCGAAACTAGCGTGTTTCCGATTCCTCCCTCTTGGTCAGCGCCATTTTCTCAATCCTGTCCGGCTATCTTCTGCTAAAAGTTGTCCTACGTTCTACTTAAGTTTACGAAAGTTTTCATCTGAAACAATGAATAGGCCTCAAGTATTTTTTGATATGGTTGCTGATAATCAGCCATTGGGAAGGATTGTCATGGAGCTCAGGAATGATTTAGTTCCTAAAACCGCTGAAAACTTCCGAGCTCTTTGTACCGGCGAAAGAGGATTTGGCTACCAAGGAAGCACTTTCCACCGTGTCATCCCCGGCTTCATGTGTCAAGGTGGCGACTTCACGAAACATAATGGTACTGGCGGAAAGTCCATTTATGGCACCAAGTTTGAAGACGAGAATTTCATCTTAAAGCATACCGGAGTGGGTATTCTTTCCATGGCTAACTCTGGACCTAACACAAATGGTAGCCAGTTCTTCATTTGCACCGATAAAACTCCCTGGTTGGATGGTAAGCATGTTGTCTTTGGCCAAGTCGTTGAAGGAATAGATGTTGTCAAGAAAATAGAAAGCTATGGAAGTCGAAACGGTCAGACTTCCAAGAAAATTGTTATTGCCAATTGTGGACAGTTCTAATTTTTTATACTTTTGTAATTAATGTAATAATTTTTCATTAAATACCACCCTAACTTGTCTATTTTGAGTTAAGTTCTTTAATCCAATCATTCATTTTTGTGGTTTGTCATTAGTATAATCACATTCTACCATGTTTTTTGAACTCTGGGCTGCAACTGTCTACTAAAACCTTGACTATTTTTTGCCAGCTTACTATTTTAGTTTCTAACATTCAAAAAGCAAGTGTTTTTAAGGCGAAACGCACGATTACCAAAAAGTTATTTTAAAAACCGTACAATTTCCCGAGATATTAATGTTTCCTGACTGCATATGGTTCAGTGATTATTAGTGGGTGGGTGTTTAGAGAATATGCTATTATATATCTATTTTAACTATTCGTGCTGTTACGAAAAAAAACCCTGTTGTGTGTACATATGAAAAAAAATTGAATTTCCTGATCAAAGCCTAAATTTTGTAAAAATTGGAGGACAGCATATTAACGAGTTAAGGTATTTTACGTATAAATGTGGTTGCAATTTTTCTTAAAGAGTACAGTTGGTAGCTATAACTTATAGATACATCATGAAATTTTATTTAATGTGTAAGTTTAGATTAGTGTACTTTAAATGCTCTTTAAAAGGACTCGGAAAAAAAAAACTTAAGAAAAATCATGCTGTTTTTATGTATTTGTCTCTTGGTGTTAATGTTAAAGAACCAGATATTTGCCTTTTGTTTTTCAGAAAATTGAATGTTTAAAGTGGTACATTCTTAGCCTATAAGGAACTTAAGCATAGGGAATATGGTGTATGCAGTTGGAAGCGAATTAAAACTGAATATATGTGGGTATTTAGGAGGGTTTAACTAACGAAATAATTAAAACATTTTTAAAATAACTCGGAAGGTACTTAGTTTTGAAATAAGCACCTTTTTATGTGTGTTACTTTACAAGTTTTTAATAGTTTTTTTTTTTTTTTTTTTTTAAATAACAAACTTTATGTAAACTGGTATGAGTAACCTTCCCACAAAGCAGAAAATGTTTTCCCATTGTAAACACATTTTTTGAAAAAAAAGATTTCATAAGTAAAATACTCAAGAGGCATTAAAAGATGGGTGCAGCACATTTTGAAAAGTGCTAAACATGAACACTGCATTCAGAGCTCTTAAATACACGGAAGTTTTGTAGTTGAGTGTGACTATTTGGAGAAGTTTTAATGACACAGCACTTTTTTTTTTTTTTTTTCGTACTTGCATATTATCCCGATGGTCCTCTAAGACGAGCAATTTTTTGCCAAGGTAAATGCCAGACAAATGAAGTAATTTATGGTTAGAAATATTTTGGCAATAGTTTGCCAATATATTTGGCACAAAAATCATGTGGTAGAAATGACCGCTGGGATAATATGAAAGTACCTTTTTTTTTTTGGTACTTGATCTTTAGATGCACATCACTGACACTAGCAGATTTTTTTGATAGTGGTGTGAGTATAGATTAATAGTTTTACCTCGCATTATTGGTACTTTCCCATTAACGAAATCTCCCTCCATTACCAGAAAAAAAATTGTAAGTTTCAGTGTTGTGAATAATTAATTTTTTTTTTTTCAAGAAGGTTGAGCTAGCTGATCTTAAGGTGTTGCACATTTTCAGAACAAAATGAAGTAAACTTCAGGCTTTAATTCTCTTTCAGAGTGAAATGATTAAAACTAATATTCTCAATTCAAAGCAAACTAACAGAATTCAATTACAATGGAAGGAAAACTAGATATAACAAATAGTGATTTTGCCAAATACCAAATGTTTGGCACATATTTAAGCAGAATCGTGAATATTAGATGGCCACGTATAGTTTTAGAAATTCCATTTCATATGTAAATAAAATATCGCTTTTAAAATTTGTAATTAAATACCAGACTGATTAAAATTTAATATTTGTATGTGCCTAAGAACACCCAACAGTATAATATCTATAAAACTTAAGTCTTGGTCGTGAAAAAAATCTTGGTAATTAAAATTTAATTTGGCGAAAATACAAATAACCATATATATTTTGAGGGTACTTGCTTATTATTCCGGCAGTCTGCCAAGACGAGGGATTTTATGCCAAGATAAATGGCGGGGTACATGAAATTATTGATGGTTCAGAATACGACTGGCAACAGTTTGTCAGCATATTTGATGCAAAGATAGTTTTGCTGGAATGGCCGCCGGGCTTATATGTAAGTACCATTTTGAGATATTCATAATTTAATAAATATACTATGGTAAATATGATTAATCTGGTAACTACATAAATACATATTTTGGGTTTTACAGCCTCTGAGCAAAACAAATTTAGTAACTTTTTAAAATTATGTTTCTGAGGATCCAAAAAATTTCCTCCTATGCCCACCGTGCATAGAAACTAGAAAATCAAGTCAGGTAGAAAAGTCTGCACTTCTCTAATATTATTAAAAGCATTAGATTGTTTCATTCAGCTTAAAATTCAATGACTTGGAATACATTACTAAATGAGATAAACATATTGAAGTTTACAACTAAGCAATATTATATATAATTGCTTTAAAACAAAATATTTTTCTTTGTTCTGAAATTATTCAGCTGAATATTTAGCAATATTTGGCTGAATACCAGTTAAGTATTTGGCTTGCCAAATATTCATTACATCCCTAAGGAAAACCTGTATGGAGAAAATGAGTCTTCTGCTATAAAGGAAATGTAAAATGTGATTTTACCTCTGTTACGCTTTGAATAAGTATTTTACTCTAAAACTTCTACAATTGTGTTACTTTAAGGAGCAGTGTTTAGTTAAATGACTTGAGGTATTAAAAAAATAACTTTGTACTTTAATGATAAATTAATATAAATGGTATGTAACAGAGGGGGATTAGGGATGGGAGTGTATGGACCAGCGGATTGTCTAGCTCACGCAGGCGCACCTTACGGGAGTATGCGTAGCATCACATGACAAATAAGAGGGGAATCGTCCTGATTTTGCGATTCCTGGACAATGGCACAAGCAACAGTTTTTCTTTTTTCCGGGTATGGGGGTCAGTTATCATCACAATAATAAGGTAGATAAATTAAACAAAATGTTTATTAATCCTAATTATATTATACTTATGATATAATAATCATTTTAATTACATTTTTTAGTTACATAAATTTATAAATGAATCATGAATATAATGCTAGTATAAACTAAAGGTTCCATGCACGCATACAGGATTTTTGGCTGGGGGGGGGTCCAACTTTTAGGGATGTTCCAGATTGTTAAAAATCAGTGATGAAAGAGCTCGTTTTCATTAGATGGAATTCATCAAAACTCGTCTCACCCAGTTTCCTAAGAATACACTACACAGTACAATAGGAAGGAAAGTAATAGTTGTTCAGCTTTGAGAGCAAGATTGTGTTTTATGTTCGCTTTCAGTTCGTTTTTGGAAGTCGAGGAAAACGAGAAAAGAATTTCCTTTTTTATTTATTAGAACTGAAACTATTGCTAACTTTTCTTGGAATTATTTTATTTACTATAGATATAGGATAATAATCAATCGAAAACAAATTTCAAAGTGGATGGGAGGTCCGGATCCCCCCCTCCCCCTTGTGTGTGCCACTGAAAATTTCACAAGTTTCAGATTTTGGGGGTGCACCCCCTCCCCCCCCTCCTGGGTGCTCCAATATTCTGGACATCTGATTTTTTCATATTATGGACAAAAGATTTTACTTTCTTTGAAAATTGCTGCCTTGACAAAAAGAAAAGAAATTACTTTCTGAAAAGTTGTGGCCTGAAAAAAGATTTTCTTAAAATATAAAGTTACTAGCTAAATTACTTATACATAGCTCCTGGTTTGTAATTGTTTGTTAAAAAAAAATAATAATAATGGTAGTATAATGTTAATGTCAATACTTTAAAATACAGCCCAATAATCAAACAAATTTAATCATCAGTATAACCAACTTGAAATTCTCCACTTAAAATATATATATATAAAATAATCAGCTTTACTGATAACAGTATTTTTCTTTCTACCTTTTTTGAGGGGGAGGGGGCATTATACATAATATCGCGATACAAAAGCTTGCAAGATTGTTAAGTATAGAATTTTCTTTTTAAACGCAAAAAATTTCAAAGCTGATGCAAAAGTCTGCAAAACTGATACAAAAGTATTTTTTTGATACGAAAGTCTGTAAAATTGATACAATAGTCGATTTTTTCTGATACAAAAGGCCTAAACCGCTGTAGCATCAGTGGACATGATTTACTAATAAATTATTAAATAGACAACAAAAAAAAATTTAAAACAATAATTTTAAGTACTCACTTTTATGTTTACACTCCGTGGAAATAATTTATTTTTTATTCTATACATTTCGATTTTAAGTAAAGTTCATCAATTTTCTTATCAACGATTAAGAAACAGTTTTTTTTTTTTTTTGTCTATGTTTTCTGTAGAAAAAAAATTCATTTAGAATATTTGCAGTAGCTTTTGCTTCGGTGATCAAGGGTGCTGATGTTACACTTTCTTCGTCTGTAGGTAAGGAAGCTTCATCATCATCAGTATTTTTTTTCTTTACTTTGGATATGATGTCATCATCAGTAGGAATATCTGAAGTACATACCTCATTATCACACGATTCAAAGTGTTCAATTTCATCTCTAGAAAAGGTCTTTATGTTATGCTGTTCCAGCCATTCAGCAAGTGGTAAATTTTCATCTTCGACTTCATCCCCAATTCTGTCTCTTTGATCCAAAACATTCTTGGAAATACAGTTTCGAAAACAGTTACAAATTGTTGTAGCTGTTACTTGTCTCCAAGATTTCTCCAGCAAAATGATTGCTTTGAAAAGCGATATGTTATACTCCTTATTAAGTTCATAATTTTCCAAAATATGCATGATCAACTGCTTCCGATAGTGAGCCTTGAGACTGCGAATAATGCCCTGATCCATCGGTTGAAGCACAGATGTTCTGTTGGGAGGCAAAAAAATAAGCTTTATGCATTCAAGATTTTTCTAAGTGGGGATGGGCAGTGCAATTATCTACCAGGAGTATGATCTTGTGGTTTACTTTCACCAAGTCACTATCCCACTGGCGAAGCTCTTCTTCAAATAGGCCAGCAGTCATCCAGGCTTTGCAACTAATTTTTTACTTCACAGGTAGCTTTTTAACATTCTTAAAACACCTAGGATTTTGAGAAGTCCCAATTATGGTTAGTTTCCGTTTTTCCCGAACCATCCATGTTTGCACTCATGAGAACAGTTATTCTAACTTTAGACAGCTTATCACCACTGCATTTTTCTCCTTTAAATTTCAGTCTGATTCAGAGTCATTTTGTAGAAAACAACCCAGTTTTATCTGCATTAAAAATATCTTTCTCTTCATAAATTCGGATTATATCTGACCATACTTCAGTCTTCTACTTTTCTACATTTAGCTACTTCACCAACAATCTTAGAGCACGAAATTTGTTTCGTTTCTTAAATCTATCCAGCCAGCCGTTAGATCATACAAAATCTTTTTCTTCAAAACGTTCTGCAAACTCATTGGCTTTGTTTTGCAGCATGACTCCAGAGACTGGAAAGTTTCGATTCCACTGAATGGTAAACCATTTTAAAAGAGCTTCCTCTACATTTACTCTTTCAGCCCGACATAACTTCCTTGTTCCATTTAAATTTTTTTCGTGAACAACGATAATCAGACAGATTTTTCCAAATGTTGGAAACAGTAGATTTTGATTTGTAAAATTCCTTGCATATTTCAGATTGACTAGCTTCTTTCAATTCAATACGTTTGATTATTTTGACTTTATCATCAATGGAAATGCTTTCATTTTTACGGAATACACCATTTTTACAGAATTTTTATGGTGCTGAGAAGCGAAAATATCTGTTCAGTCTGAACCAGCTGCAGGAGATAACCATAGATACAGATAAGACATGGTACAGATTGGCAATTCCAAGCACAGAAACTGGTTTACATACAATACAATGGGATTTCACACTGACCAGACAACAAACCTATAGGGCTGTTCCACCTGTCATTCAAGGTGGTTTGAAATGAGTGGACTGTCGGTAACCAATGGCTTCCGAAAAACGGCGGGCACAGTGAACTACACAGTGGTTGAATAGAAACACAGTAAAAAGAGTGGAAGTTAAGGAATGCTGTCATTTAGACACTTGGAGGAGAGACTTTTATTGCCTTTGGGAGGGAAAAAAAGCTACCAAAATGACGTTTTAGTTCACTATAAGCGGACTTTCATTTTCTCATCAGTTCACTTTAACCGTATAAAATAGCATTAGTTACATATGTGTTCTTTTGGGACTGCTGAAAAAGTTCACTAAATCCGAGAGTTCATTATATCCTGGGTTCACTATAGTGGGGTTCGACTGTATTTAGAACTATTGTACAGTATGGAACCTGTTATCCGGAATGGTTGGGACCGAGTGTATTCTGGATAACTGAATTTTTCTGGATTACTGGTTGGGGATTAACATGACATCTACTGATTTGATTGGTAGCATAAATGTTACTCTCTATTTTTGATTAGAATTAAACATTAATTGTTAATGTATTAGCAAAATAATATTTAAAAAAATTTAATATGATCAAGATAAATAATAATCATTTAAAGAGGAAGTAGTAAATATATATAACTTCTTGAAAACTTACTAACACACTAATAAAATAAATAAAATACCTTACCAGATTGCTTACTTTATAAAATCTAGCTGTAGTACTCAAAATAAAAAACAAAAGCGTAAGAAATATAAATAAAAACTCATTTTTTGCTTTTCTTTCGGAAAAATAGGAATTTAATAGATTGAAAAATGATTCTGGATAACTGGTTTCCGGATAAGAGGTTCCATACTGTAATATTTAACTGCTTTCAATATCTTTTTTTATTGCAATCAACTGGGTAATTTATTTACAGGGTCAGCCAAATGACTTTAAATACATTAAGGTGAATGGATACATTTAATTCATTGAAAGTCTGGTCAATGACTACTTTGGTTATCCCCAAAATCTCGCAAACTATCTCAAGCTTGTTGGCTTTTGGTGAAAAATCGAATATAAATGAAAATAAAATGGTTATTCCATGCCACAATATTTCATTATTAAATCTTGCCAGAAGGGGTGAACAGTGTTCGTACTCATTTGTTGAAATGAAATTACCCTCCAGATACATTTTTGTTCATCCAGATACATTTTTGTTCATCGCAAGGTTCATCAGAAACAGATATATCTAGAAGATAGTTAATCAGTACTCTAACTATTTGACAATTGTGTACTTTACTTTCTGAATTTAATATATCTATATCATCAGATATTGCTAATGGAATAAAAGTTACCAATACAGCCTGTCAAGAAACTTAATTCAAACTGGAAAAGGAAATATGATACCATCTATATAAACTGGGATAAAACATGTTTCATTAAAAAAAAAAAAAAAATCTGACATCTGCAGTAATAAAAAAAAAAACAACTAGATTTTCCAGGTTCCTTATTTTCATGAAATCCTGGAAAATTTCCAGGATTTCATGAAAATAAGCTCTTTTCCTTTAAATCTTCACTGAGATAATTAGTCAAAAAATATTTCCCCAAGTTTTCCAGGTTTACACTGAGACGTATGAACAATGGGTTAATAATTAATTTGTAGCTGTGTGTGCTGGCACACACACAGCTACAAATTAATTGTGCTGTATAACTGAGAAACATGATCTAAAGGGCTGCTTATAAGTGTGAGATAGATAACATTATTCCCCTATTCTTCATGCCGGGGTCTCGAGAAATTCACGTATAACTGAGAGGTTACTGTATTTAGAATTATGTTTTTGCATACCTTATTAAGTGTTCAGTATAACATTTTCAAAACTAAAAAAAAAATTTTTTTCTGCTGCACTACTTGATTGGTCCTTGGTATGGTACCTTTAAATTTTTATGGCCCACAAGCTAAAAGAGGTTCTGCAGCCCTGCTCAAGTGGAAACATGTTAGTTGCAATAGCTAAGCAATTTTGCACATATACAATTCTATTTCTTGAGATATCACTCTCAACTAGACATCTTGATCAGTGTTTCCCAACCATTGGTTTGTAAAACTTTTCTGCCGTTCCTAGAATATCAAATTTATTAAAAAATAATTAGCAGCAAACGTTCCTCCAACAATAATTATATTTTCGTAACACTTGATTTGATAAATAAAGTACATTTTTATATAATTATTATTTTTGGCTGATGCTGGTTTGCAAAATATTTTTCCTGTTTTTGCTTGTCTGCAGACATAAAAAGGTTGGGAAACACTGATTGATAAGAAAGTACTACAGTCAACTCCGGTTATATTGAACCTCTGGGGACCATCAAATTTCATCCACTATATCTGAAGTTCACTAAAACCAAAGTTTCCCTATGTTAAAGAGATAATGTATGTGCATCAGGACTAATGATTTGCGTTCGCTATAACTGAGAGTTCACTATATCCGGAGTTGACTGTATTATTCATTTTATAAGCTGCAAAAATTGTTTCAGATATCAGTTACTTAAAGACCTCCCTCTCACTTGAAAGAAGCGCTGTGTTCCTCAAAGGTTATAAGGCGTTTTTCACATTTGCAAAATTATTATCCTTATTATACTTGTGCTGTAAAATTTTTATCCTTTAAATTTTTAATACTAGATAAAAGAGATTTTTTGGGGCTTGTAAATTACTTTGTGCCCTGTTGTAGGGTAATTCAATAGTTTGGGATAAATTTAAATTTTTGTTGTTGGCAACATTGGAGTTTTGGTAAACAAAACAAGCCTTTAAAATTTCTCCTGTGATGCCATCTGGAAAAGAATTAAAAAGAAGGTAAGTGTCAAAATATTATCTTTAGTAATCTGTTACCAATTTTTCATAAACGTAATTTAAAAACTAGGTTTTCGGAGCTACATTGTACCAGCTCTAGTCGGTCTTAACCTTACAATGCATGATTTTAAAAAATGGGCTGAAAATAAAATTGTAACTTCATTTAGACTTACTTATGCCAGGAAAAAAAAAAAAATAAATAAATAATAATAATGGCATGTAGTTTCCAAGAAAATTCATGAAAAAAGTTCAAATTTGAAAAATTAGAATGCCCACCCTATATTAGCTCTCATAAAACAAAAGAAAGTTATACAGCCTAATTCTACTTTATTGAGTTCTATACTACTGTTTTTTAATCGTTTTGTATTTATTTTCATTTAGCAATAAAAATTATAAGCTATCAAAAATTCGGCAAAAATTTGTTCAGTGAACTGAATGCACATGGTATGAATTCATGTTTGTTTGCTCAAAAAATAATGCTGCCATAAATTTTTAAAATCTAAAATTTCTCAAAACATGTTTTGAGAAATTGATTTTCATAACTAGAATTGGTTTATTGTGTTTCAACATGATAATAAGATTTTTTAGCTAATTTCCTATGTCAATTCAGTAACAGATCCTTAAGGCAAGGTTACAATACTCCAACATATGAAATCTATTCAATTTGTATAAAATCTAGTGAATGGACCAAAGAAGCCTAAGTAGGGACTCCTTTGGTCCAAAACTTTTAAAGGCTCTTTTAAAACAGTGTAGTTTATATCCTTGTACAATGTTAATTGGTTAAACCTCAATCTGGATCTTGAAAACCCATCATTATATTTTGTACAAGGGCATTCAAAAAGTAAGTTACAGTTCCTCCACGGATGGCAACATTGTGAAAC
The DNA here is from genome assembly GCA_038373885.1 of Cheiracanthium punctorium. Lineage (NCBI taxonomy): Eukaryota > Metazoa > Arthropoda > Arachnida > Araneae > Cheiracanthiidae > Cheiracanthium > Cheiracanthium punctorium. Next base: position 319,478 of record JAWZYV010002449.1, read on the forward strand.
AAGACTGAAGCTTAATCAGACGATAGTTCAGTTCCACGGCTCCCAACGGTAGCAATTTCATTCGGATAGTGACAATTGTTGGTGCGTACTACGAGAAGGAAATGCCGCGTAAACTGGAATCTTACTCCAAGGGGTGCCAGTTCGGGACTGTACGGTGGATGCTGTCAGACCTCCCATCCAAAGCTGCGAGCCAAATCCTGTGTTTTGCATGCCTTGTGAGGTCTTGCATTGTCATGCAAGAGGACAATGCCTTTGCTTGAAGCGTTTTGCCCACAATAACGTAGTGTCCTGCGTACTTCAATGTTGGAGTAAGCTTCCAGTTTATGCAGCATTTCCTTCTCGTAGTACGCACCAACGATTGTCACTATCCAAATGAAATTGCTACCGTTGGAAGCCATGGAACTAAACTATCGTCTGATTAAGCTTCGGTCTTGTTTCGCAATGTTGCCATCTGTGGAGGAACAAGTGTAACTTACTTTTTGAATGCCCCTTTGTAATTACAGAAATGTTATTGAAAATATGAAAAAAGTAGCCCCCCGTTGATGGTAGCACACACAAAAAAGATGCTTAGTAATAAGGTCGTTTTGAATGATAAAATAAAGTTTATCTTTTTTCAATTGAAAAATTCCTACCATTCTGCCTGTGTGGATGGTGGAACTTTTTTGACTGAAGAAGGGTGGCTCTTTTGGACCACCTGAAATCATCCTAAGTGCACTCAACAGAAAACTGATGTTTAAAATATAAAATAATTAAAATTTGTGAAATAACACTTTATAAAAATGTACTTTTTGTCAGTACATGTGTTTCGGATAAAAAGTCAACTGTAAAAAGTCAACCCTTCATCAATTGTAAAAGAAAGGGAACTCACACACCATAACAACAATGAAGTAAGCATCCTTTTTGCATATGTTATTGTGAAAATATTTTAACTAATTTTAAATAAATACTTATTTTTATTTCATATAAATGTATATTTAATTTAGATGATTCCTGGAGCTTATTGGAAGACAGCATTGGAGAGCTTAGTTTTTCGTGAACGTCGATTTGTGACACTTGGGGGATTCATTGTACAAATCGACTATGTTGATCTTCAAACTGTCCATTCTTCACAGCCTGCCTATGGATGGTCATATGCATCTGATGTGAATTCACGGAGGACGCTCTTTGTAAATATTATGGCTAGACACAAACTTGGTAATATTTTGCCTATAAATGCACATCAGGATGAAAAAATGTTATTCCCATCTAAATACACATCAGATAAAGAAGAGCAATTTAAAACCTATAGAAGCTTTCCTGCTGAAGATGCGTCTAACTGGAAACCACTAGCAGATGATGAAATTCAAAGTAAGTTGAAGCTACTAACTTCTAAGATTTTGACAGTTTCAAATAATGGTAAATGGAAATATTTAATCAAATGGAAATATCTTATCTTTGTCCACAAGAAGACACTGAATCTGAGATTATAGGATTATGAAAATAACTAGAATTTAACTCTAATTTCAAATTCTAGCTTAACAGTTAGTAAAAATGCTAATCATATAATGTGTAAAGTATGTAAATATGTACAAAGCTATTTGAAAGTAAATAAAATGATTTCATAATATTTTACATTTTCAAAACTTATATGGGTGATATTTTGCAAAGCTTCAAAGCAAAGTTTACTATTCAGTTTTCATAAATTTTATAGGAAAACTGTTTATTTAACAGTATTAAATTTAGTAGTCTACCTTAAATCCACTTGAAAACTGATGTTTGTAATTTAATAGAAAAATAAAAAAATCAGTGCTAAAAAGTAATTTAATAGCTTTGCCAAAATCACTGTCAAAATTCAACAAAAATTTAACCCTGTAAGTTTACAAAAGAGTAACTCTTTTTAAGATAAAGCAGAAGAGTTTTATATTATCAAAATAAATAAATAAAATAAGAATAATAATAAAATTAAAAAGCTAAAAAGCTCTTTCAATTTTGTTACCAGCAGCCCACAACATTTTTTAGTGTTTTATTTGAAATTTACTTCAACTGAAAAATGGGACAATTTTTAAAATAAAGTGGAGGAAGTTCATATGTGAAGATCTTGTGCTGATAAGATGGGCATGACATCTCTGGGTTTGGACTTGGGGGGGGGGGGACCAAACCAATAGATTTGGTTTGTAAAGTGAGACTTAACAAAGGAGCACTCTCTCTCCATTGAAATAAAAACTGCTGTCCAGTTGCACTTTATGTAGGAGTACAAAGGGTTAAAAAAAAGTAGAAAAGAGAACTTGATTCTATGAATAAAAATGTTGGTATTCAAGTTGCTACAATTGAAGAATTGATGATCAAAGAAAAATCTTGCTTCTCTATTCATTTCAAACAGAGGAATAATGTAAAGAAATACCAACTAATTGTCGAAATTTTAGGTTTTTAGCATAGATGTGCTTATTAAATCTAATACAGTGAAACCTGCATATAACGATATTGTAGGGACTTAAGAAAAATATTGTTATGGACAATTTATTGTTTCAGACAGGTCGAGCTTTTGAGCATTGAAGGTATTTTCTAATCATCAAAATAAAGATAAAAATTATTTATCGAGCAGAATAACACTTCAGTCATCACATCAATGGGCAAGCCTTGCACACTGATTTTGAGGTAATCGGGTATACATATGATGCATATATGCAACCCATTAATTGCCTACTTTTGGATTGGAGTAAGAGTTTACTATATTATACACTCTTTCACAATTCCATAAAGTGATAAAATTTTCCCCCTTTTTATTCTAACTATTTGAATACTTATTTTTGAAATTATGAGATAAAAAAAAACCTGATGCATTGAGTAATTTTTACTGTATTTCTGATCAAGGTTTGTAAAAAAAATTAGATTAGACCCCCAAAATTAGTCTTTTTGTGTTATTTTATTTTTACACTAGTCGCCTCCAGCGACCAATTTGTTTGCCATCTTAATAAATCCTGTTCGGAGAATATCCTGTTCCTCACTGGCTTCCTTGGCACTGAAATCTCTGATTCTGAATGGAATTTAAAATTAAGATACTTACAAACAGGAGCAGCCCTATGGTAAGTGTCGCCCCCTGCTAACGTAAAAAAAGACGCCCCCTTTTATGCTCTTGTGAGTTTTTGAGTTCAAAATGATGCCTCTTCAAAGCCGTCGCCCACATACGATGCTTACAGTGTCGGGCTGCCCCTGGTTACAGAAATAAGATGGTTAAATCATAAAAACCTACAAAAAGGAACAAACTATTTTAGTCCTATATGAGTTCTGAAGAGCTTCTGGATATATTGGCCTTTATCAAAAAAACGGAAAGGAAAAATAAAGTAAGAAAATCTGAAACACTTTCAGATTGTAAATAGGCACAAAGCGTATTATAATCCATTGATCTTCCCTATTCCATTAAATTGGAAAGTATATCATTATTCATGAGTGTGATTAAATAAAATTGAAATTGATATTTCTAATATTCTTTTCTGGATGTAATACATTAGAAATAGATGGGGAAAACTGCGCAGTAAAATGCAGAATTTGAACTGAATGAAAATTTCAAAAACTTATTCAGGTGTATTCATAATTCAAGTGGCAGATGATTATGATTTGTCTTGACCTTAGATTTTATGAAATTACTTAACATCTTCTTTTTAAATTATGATAGCCTATTTTCCTATTGAATGTTCTATATCTAAATATTTAATTATATATGAGTGCTTGGGTATTATTTTGTTCAGGATGAAAGTAATTGATTTGCTTTGTGTTTCAAATTTCATGGTAAAAATTGATTCAAATTTCATGGTAAAAAACACACATCCAAATTCTTTATTGTTTGTTTGTGGATTAAGGCCGATTGACTGCACTGGGGTGCTAGGCATGTAGGGGAGATGTTCTCCATGAGGGGGGGGGGACTTTCTAAAGGATCCTAGCCCGTATCCCTAGACGTAGGTTTTGGAGAAAACCATGGAAAACCCTGGTCGTGCCTGTCAACCTAGCCACAAGCAAACAAAATTTTTTAATGGTTAAATTCAAGGTTATACTCTTTTCCTTTTTTTTTTCATCTTTGTGCATTCTTGTCCCTGATTAAAGCATTTTTGGACATTGTAGGCATTCCAGTTTTAGCAGATGGCTATTATGTTGTATGGATAGCAAGTCTTCACTATCAATCTTTACTTCAGTGTATTATGATACCAGAACCTAGTCACAAACCTCACCCTTCACTGATTGATGCATTAACTGGTAATTTTAGTATTTTACATCTCAGGAGTTTAGGAACTTTTTTACATGAGCCACCTAGATATACGTAAGTATTTTTATAACTAATATGCAATTTTCAACAGGGTCTGAAATGCATATAGTTTTTATAATAGTCTTTCTACTGTTTAAAAATTGAATGTATAATTTTTTTATACAGTTGGATTTTTCGAAAGTTAAAAAAAAAAAATTCACGTATGTGTACTGCTATGGTATAAAAAACTAGCTGCTTAACCCGACATCCTGGGGACAATAGGTACTAAGGCAACTTGCTGAAAAAGAATTATTAATGTATGTTCACTATATATAATCTAGTCTTGGGGTTATTTTCACAACCACTAATGTATAAAGTGAGTATGAATTTTAAAAACATTAGTCTGCATATATGTGCTATTCTTACAATCATTCAATTTGACTCATTGAAAACTAAGTCTTTGAACTAAAAAAATAATTAAAAAAAAAAAAATCGCCAAATCCATTATCTCAAAGTTTCCAATTGCAGGACATGTAGGAGTGGGAGAGGCTTTCAAACAGATGCATGATAGCCAGATGTATTGGAAAAGAATGATCGAAGGGAGAAAATTCATTAAATATTTCAGAAGATATTCTTTTTGCTATTTTTCAATTATTTTTTTTTAATAGCAAGAAAATTGTTGACTCTGAATTAATATTGAGCTTTTAAAAAGATATTTTTACTAAAAAAAAAAAAAAAAAAAACTAATTTAGCTATGATGTTCCATTATGGCTCTTTTAAAAAAGCATTCTCTAGACTTTCTGATGATATAAGAAATATAGTCTTTGGATGAAAATTTAGCGTGCAATAATGCAAAATGCATGATACATAGGTTGAAAACTGGACAAAAAACTAAAAATTGGATTGAATTTTTTTTTTCAGCAATATTTTTCTCTTGTCCTATTTAGTGAGTGTGCAAATTCGGTCCAGATCTGACGAATAGTCAAGCCCAGTTTGCTATAGGACTAACAGTCCTATAGCGAACAAACACACAAGAAAGCTATTATATATATGTACAGTACAAAGCCGAAAATCCGGAATGGACGGGACTACGGCGATTCCGGATTCTCGGATTTTCCGGAATATTGGTCATTAAAAAAAAAAAAAAAAAAGTAGCGGCTACGTCATGGATTACGGGGTCTCGCCGTGAACTATGTATTTTTATAAAGTTTTTCGAAATCGCCGCGATCCGTAGGTTGTACTGTAGAAATTGTTCTATTGAATTCACTTAAAAAAAAAAAAAAAAAAGAAAAGAAAAGGGAAAAAAAAAAAAAACTACAGGCGCCCTACTAATTGCCGAGTATATATTGCTTGCCCAATAACGTGAACGTAGTCACAACTTAAAATTTAAAAAAATCTTCCAGTATCAAAGGATAAAAAGATATAACAGCAATTTTTATCACCATCCCATGCACTAAAACACTGATTGTGGGTGCGCAGACCTTCCCCCCTTCACCAGAGTGACTGGAGCCGGTTTGTCTGTGACTGGAGCTTTCGCTTTCCAAACAAGTTGTTACATTCTTGTCTTCTTTGCACGTGCTTACTGATATTTTTATTTATGCGTTTTTTTAAACAAGGCTTCCAATGGTATTTACTCTAATGTATGTTTTTACTGCAGACTTGAATGATTTTATAAAGAGTTTAATTAATTTCTTTGCCTCCTTAGAAAGAATAACATTAAATTAAAAATGATATCTCTACCGATTATTAAAGCTTAAATGCTTTACACTAACAGGAAGTGTCTCCACCCCCCTTTTGGCGTTTCTGTTTAGAAATAACAGTTAAATCTTTGGAATGAAAAGAAGGAAAGTTAGGTCACGAGTCAGATTTTACCCTGAGGTTTTGGATATATATATATACTATACTATATATATATATATTAACGCTATTGTTATGATAACAAACTAGTCTAATGCTTGAGCATCCTGTAGTTTATTTATTTATTTATCTTTTTTTTTTTTTTTTTTTTTTTTTTTTGAGGGAAGGGAAAAAACTGAAGTCCAAAAAATGTCCGGTTTTTTGGTCTTTCCGGTTTTTAGGCGTCCGGATTTTCGGCGCTCTACTGTATATAGATATTGAAATCAGAAGTGCATATCATATATAACATTTGATTACTGTTGGTGTTGTTTTAAGCCTGTACTTTAATTAGTTGTGTTTTGTCCTTTTTATTTTTATAACCTATATCACAAAGTCATTATTAAACATGCTGTCTAATTGAATGATTCCTTTCTTACAAAATGTGTGTTAGCACTTAAACAAAGTTAATTTTTTTTATGGAACATTTGATTTTTAACTCAAACTATTTTACTAAAATCCGTAACTACTTGTCTTTATATGAGACTTTGCCATATTTTTATTCAGCCATGTAGCCAGACATAATGTTGTCTCCATATGCAAATTTTTTGTAAACAATGAATGGTTACCGCTGATTTTATGCCGGCAAGAATAGTAGTATGAACTTCTTTTTGACATAGTATGACATTTACATTGCAGTTTTTGAATTTTTTAAATTGGTGTTGCACCATTATGTTTTCATGATTTATGCACTGAACTAGATAGCATTACAATATACAGGGTGTCCCCAAAATGCTGACTTAGGATTTTATTCCTTAAATATCGATGATAGGCATATACAATAGGTTACAAAGTTACATAAAAAAAGGTACAGATTTTTTTATGATATGAATTAAAATTTTCTGAAGAGTAAATCTAAATAAATACAAAATTTAAATTTTTAAACAGTCATCGTTGAAAGAAATTCCCAATTAGTAAAATGTGCCTCTTACATTAATTGGGTAATATTCAAAATTTCAAACTTTCATCATAAAAGGACTACGAGAAGTTAAAATAATTATATGCTGACTATAAACCATTTTTCAGTGTCTCAAAGGGAAAAAAAACACCCATGAATATTGCATTTCAGGGGCTGTACACAAATTACTGAAGAAAACAATGATTGCATAAATATATCTCTGAGCCTTTTCATGATAAAAGGCTGAAATTTTGTGCATCACCTCATTTATGTTTGTGGCACACTTTTGTAACTGGGAATTTTTCATACAGGGCCATATAAAAATTTTAGGTTTGTATTTTTTTAGATTTAACTCCAGAAAATTTTAATTAATACCATAAAATTATGTACCTTTTTTAAGTAACTTTGTAATTTATTGTATATCACTATGATCAATATTTGAGGAATGAAAAAGAAGTCAGTATTTTTGAGACACTCTGTAAATAGCAGGATCAAGTCCCATTGTGGCGATATTAAGTCTTTTGCTAAGTTACAATTCTGAAATCCTCTTTTTTTTTTTTTTTCTCTCTTTCTTTACAAAATCTTGTGTGTGATTTACGATGAGTAACTAAATTTTACTCTTCAAAGTTATATAGCTTCAAAATGACTTGTTTGTAGGGAAATTCTTGAATAAATGCCAATAAATATTCCTTTTGTCACAGTTTTTGACAAACTGTTAATGTAATTGCATGTATATTTACAGGTGGGATGAAGTGAATCAAATAAGTCTTACAGCATCTGAAGTCCGTGATAAAACATTTGTGTTTGCAATTGAATTGCATCGCATGAAAACAGATGTTGTGCAAGCACATTTGCAAAGAGCTTATATTTGTCCCCCAGAACAATTACAAGAAGCCATGGAATCAGACAGAGTATAGAATTATGAAAATGACATTTCAAATTCAAACTTACTCTTTGTTATAACTTTTAATCATATAATGTGTAAATTATGTAAATATGTAAATGTAAATTTAACAATGATTCTGTAAATATATTTTATATTTTTTTAATGTTTTATATTTTTTATACATATATGCCTGATATTTTGATGGCACTTCAAAGCAAGTTTTATTACTTTTTCTATAAAAAGATTAAAAAGAAATCTTTGTTTTATACAGCATATAATTTAGAAATTTTCCTCAAATCCATGAGGGTAGAGATGTTTGTGAATTAATGAAGAAAAATAAATTAGTGCTAAAAATTATTAAATAACTCTGTTGAAAACATATTTTTGTTGATTTAGGCTAGTATTTAACTTATTGGGTATAGTAGCCACAATTAGAGGGGCGGGGGGATCAAAAAACTAATTTTGAATTATTGCAAACAAAAGAAAAAAAAAGCTATTTGGAAAATATAATACTTTCTAAAAATAATAATTACACACATACACACACACACACAAAAAACTACATTAAAATCTTATTACAATGAATTTCACTTTTACAAATAAAATATTACTATACTTGAGTCAATGAAATTTTACATAGCTACAGGTCTAACCTTCAGTCTCTTGAAATTTGTTATGCCGAGATTTTACTATGTTTGTGTATTGAGACTGCAGTAAAATTTGATTTTGTACTACATACAATACTAGTAAGGTATTAGGACTTTTGAAATCTTGAACATATCGAACTAATAGTATCCTTGTGTGACACAAATATAATTTGAAAGTGTTTTTTAAACTCACAATTATTAATTTATAAACTTTAGTAACAAACACTGTAACTAAACTTGATATGTGTTTCTGGTCTTTTGGAAGTGAGAATTTTAAACTGTTATATTTGCTATAATGACATTCTGATTATTTATAAAGTATATTATTTAATCATTGAAATACAGAAAAACATTGTTTAATTTAATAAATTTTATTTTACCAAAAAAGCACTATGTACATAGATACTTATTTATATGCATTAGCCTTATGCTTTGGTAGGAAAACAAAATTTTCTGGAACTGGCCCCAAGAGCATTTCACTGTAATAGAAATTATTAATTACTGAAAGAAGAATATGAGAACAGAATAATGCTTATTTAATTTTCATGAAAACATATGAATTTTTTTGTAACTGCTTAAATATTTTTAAATAAATTCTGTAACAATATTAATTAATTTGGTTTCTAGTAAATAGATCAACAAATTTTCTTTCTCCCCTCTACTGAATTCTTGGTTTTCCTAAGATAATTTTAACAACAGTAGTAAACTATTTCAACTTAACTTTACAAAATGCATATAATGTGAAATTTTTCTTTTTTTGAAAAGACAATCAGCTAAAATACTAAGTTAATTCTTAATCATCTTCTATTTGTTTATATTAAAATAATAATACTTTTAGAGATCTATATTAAAACCTAACATATACTGTAATGAACTGATACAGTCTCCTCTCAAATAGATAGCTTAAATTTTAATAAGCTTACATTTTATAATTTGAAATGCTAATAAAAATAGTCATAAATTTTATAGTTGCTACTCAGTAATACATTCACATTGCCAACTTTTTAAAATGCATACCTTATTTTAATCCAGTCACTACAGCTGGGGCTGGCCATTAATGTTTCCAAGTCATTGCGCCCAAAATATGCTGGTGGTCTTTCATTAATATGCTGTGGAACCCGCTCTAAAATTCCCACTGGGATGTAGCTGTAAATAGATTCATGATTGAATGTTTTGTTCCATTTACATAAAATTTATACAATATATAGCAGGATTCATAAATTCCCAGGAAAAAGATATCTCAATTATTTTATTTATTTCTTCTGAAAGATCACAAGATTGGAGGGAGCTTTTAGTACTTTAAATCTTAGGAAAACTCAAATGTGGAATTACGGGATAAGTCTTTTAAAAAATCAGTAAAATCAAGTTTTTGGACCCATAATTTTTAAAATAAAAAAAATCCAGAAGTTTTCCAGGAGGTGTACAAACCCTGTTCAGATATAATCATCGAACTACCACATTCTTACTTACATACAGAAAGTTATTTAATAATAAATAAAAATATATAAGTACACTTTAGATTTTATTATTTAGGAAAGCATAATGCGAGTGGAAAAAATGTGGGGGAAAAAGAACCTTTATGCATTTTTTTCCAATTATAAAATCTGTTATTAAACAATACAGGAATATTCATAAAGTATATACACACATAAATACATCAAATCAGAGAATATTTGTTTTTAATTAAAAGTATTTTTGAATAAATTTAACTAAATGTATATAAAATTTTTAAAAAAATAATAAAAGTGAAAGATACTAGGAATATATTTTAAAATATTACCGATATAAAAATGAAAGCCACTCCAATAAAAATCGTCTAGTCTTTTCAACACCCTATAAAACAAAGTTTTTATTACTAACATATTCACTTTTTTAAGCTATTGTGTTAAAAATTGTTTCTTATTGTAGACAAGACTTACAAATTAATTTTTTTCAGTAAAACATTTATATATATATAATACGTACAATGCACAAACATAAAAAAACTTGCCAATGTTGATCCATTTTTGTGTCTTTAATAAATAAGATACACTGTCGGGGGGGGGGGGGGGGGTGATTGTAGGACATTTAAAATTCCATAGAGTGAATATAGAATTAATGTGGTTGAAATAGACCTTTGGTTTCTTTTTACTCACAGCTATCAATGAATAAATTAATAACTATTTTTCAAACATACAAAAAAGTTACAAGCACTTTTAAAATAAAAATTATAGATTTCCCTTTATATAGTCTTTTCATAATATTATACCATAAAAGTTTATCAAAACACTGATAACATATGATATTAATAATTATACACACACAATTTTCATTTCTATTATCTGTAAATCTTTTAGGAACACACTTCTCATGCCAATCTTAAGTAGATTTAACCTTAAAAATCAACTTGTGAAACTCATAAGTGAATTTAATTATCATAAATTAAATAACTTAAGCAAATTTATTTATCATAAATTTATACAATAGAAGTCAATTTTTAATCTACAGCATTGAAGATATAAATAAATGAATGAAGTGCAATCCCCCCCCCCTTGCTTAAAAAAAAAATGTAGTAATAAAAAATCAGGTAGTCTCTTCTGTTGAAACTAACGTGTATATTAATGTAGGATTACTTATCGTTGCTTAACTCTTTTCCTTTCTTCTTTCTTACAATCTACCAGCTCAAAATCAATAACAGCCACTTTATTCTTTTGCAAAACTCTTAAATTAGGTATATTTTCTTGCAATCTATTCTCACCCCTTTACTAAAACCAATGAATTCCTGTTCTGTTGTCACATGGTAAAAATATTTTGATCGAAAATGATAATTCAAGATCCTTTAATTATTTTTACGATTATGCATTACATTTCTGTTTATAGCTTGTATTCAAAAACGTAAATCTTTTTATGCAGCTAAAAATTGCCCAGCTTGGCAACATGATGCTATGTTTTTTAATTCTTTGTTAATATCTTCTGAAATAATTCGAATTTAAAAATTTAAATCAGCTATCTGACATCAATAAATTTTCCTTGATTTTTAAAATACTTATGCAGTTGCATGTAGTCTGGTTCCCGAGTAAATCATGCCAAAATCATATTTTGGAGCATCCTTATAATTTACAACAATGTTGGGATGGAGGGGAAATTTACATAGGACCAGAATGTAATCCTACACTAAAAAGTCTGCAATTTTGGAAATGACTTGCTCAAAAGGACCAAAGTGCTGGACCGCAAATACCCCTGCATTGCCCCTGTTAAATACAGTTTGCAGAGCAACAAAATTTATTAAATTCTGAATGTTTTTTTAGGTGACATTTAAAAAAAAAAGAACCCCCCGCCCCACAAAAACTCATCCATAAAAAATATTCAATGAAAATAATACAGTGACTTGACCTCATATATGAAATTTTGTTGCAGCCACATCATTTCAGCTTTTATTTATGATTAAAAAAAATTCTAACTTTGAGCTGATAAAAAAAAAATAATAATAAAAGTAATAATAATAATAGTAATAATAATAATAATAAAAGAAAATTCCAGAACTACTAAGAAAAATAAGGAATAACAAAATGATGCATATAATGTATGCAAGCCAGAACCAGAATCAGGGCAAGACAATCATGACTGTAGACGCAGGTCCTCCACAAGAGAAAAGCCCCTACGATATACATTTCTACTTAAAATTTACTACAGAATACCAAATAATTAAAAAATAAAGCCATGACCTTTATCTCAAAAGGGAGATAGTTGGAATGCAACTGCTTATTTGCACGCATTTTGCATATTACTGGCATTTAATGTGATCGATTTTGAGTTACATCAACATTACATTAAAAAAACACCATTAGAAAAAAAAAAATATATTTTTTTGTGTAAATAAAATCTACCTCTATCTGGAATTAAACCAGAATCACTAAGCTATGAGTTAATGCTGAAACCACTTCGTCACATAGGTCATTTAGAAATTGTTTATTTCAAAGGTAATTATATGGGTCTCCACTCTTTTGTTATCTTAGGGCTTCCTTACCTTTAAATTTGGCAGTGATGTAATTTATTGCATCACATATTTACTTACTTCTGTGTCTGATCCCCAGTGTTCTAAACCATAGTTAGTGAAATTTTTCAAGATATCAAATCTTTCACTGGATGATATATCCCAATGTTTCTGTTCTTTTATTTCTTTGAAAATCCAAGGTTTAATCAAAGCTCCCCTGAAAAATAAATAAATAAATAAATAACAATAATAATAACTGCTTATACACTTATTATTCTAATAATTTAAACATGTTTAACAAGACTTTTAGCCTTTTTCACAAGGTTTATGTTTTCAAAGTAGAATATTTACAATGCTCGGCAGTATACTCTCAGCTGGCTAAGTGGAAATGAAGTACATTGACAGGTATTGATTAGTTTAGAAAATTTAGTGGATGTTTTTAACATTAAAATAGGTGAGCATGCACGCAAAGTAGGAAAATTATACAATTATTCAGACAGAATTAAAGAACCTATTACGATCAACATAATACACACATTAGTTAAAAAGGAAATAACTAAAATCAATACAATAATAACTTCAGATAATAATGTGTGAACATGCTTTTTCTGTTATGTATTCTACGTGTATTATATATATTCTTATTAAGTTACACATAGATAGAAATACAAAAATAACTAATTTTACTGTTTTATAAATATTTTTTTTAGCTGAAACTATGAATTCTTAAAGTTATTCTTTAAAACTGATATTTTTGTTTTTTAAATAGCCTTAATAAAATTTACTTTTGATCTAATCCTACTAATATTATAAATGCGAAGGTTTGTGAGTTTGTATGTTTGCTACTTGGTTACTTTGAAACAGCGGGACAAGTTTGGATGAAATTTTGCATGGAGATAGCTTATATGTTAATTCAAGGTAGGAGCTAACTTAAATTTCAAATTATTTTAGAAGATATTAATAGAAAAATCTAGAAATGAGCATCATGGTTGTCATGTTGGGTGATTTTTGGACAGAAAATTATTGATTTTTCTCAAACAAATCAGAAAAGCTACTCTAAGTATGCAAAATCTCATGAATTTGAAAATGATGAACTAGGAATAACGGCAGTTTTACATGAAATTAAAAAGTATGAGAAAGAAATAAGTCAAAAGGTGTCACTCAAAGCTCAATATTTTCAAATAGCAAGTTAGATTGCTTACAATAATAGAAGTTTAAAATTACAGACAATGTGCTTTTCCAATATGAGATAACAAATTGTAACATTTAAAAAGTGCCATTTTTGCACCAGGTAACCTCTTCAAGCAGAGTGAATCTATAACATTCCCTGTTATAATGTTTACAAGGTGTGTTCCAAGTATCTCGAAAGTATAAAGTAATTCAAATGAAGACTAAAATAATCCCTTTTAGGTTCAACTTGGGTATTTGCCACTCATTTTCGAATAGAAATACTTTGTGCAAAAAGTATGCCATTATACATTCAAACCTTGTTATATGGTCACCCGGCATATATGGTCACTTTTGAAAAGTCCCGGCTGACTGAATAGGAATTCTATATATTTTAATATTGCTTATATATTTTAATATCGATTATCGTAAGTATTTCTGAAAATTGACAAAGCTATCTTTCAGTAAGAGATAAGAGATTTAGCCATTATTATTTTCTTGTTTTATATCTAATTATTGCATCAACAATTAAATAAAAAATATTAATCTAATAACAATATATATACATATCTGCTTTTTGTTACATATTTATATATAATACATGTATTAAAATCATGTATCTGAGTTAAAATAGGTGGCTGTTTGCTTGTATTGCATACATGGTCACCCTGCTTATAAGTTCACTTTTCTACAGTCCCCATGGGCAACCTTATAACGAGGTTTGACCATAGTAGTAGTTTTAGTACATCTTGGATATTCGCCACTACGTTCAGATGAAATACTTTGCAGTGTTAAATATGGCAAGAACATGTGTAAAAATATATAAAGAGCTGTGTGGCAACCTTAATGGAAAATGAGTATTGATTATGTGCATGCGTAAATCACCAAATAATGAAAAGGCACCATTGGTAGCAAATATCCAAGCAGTGACACAGTTTCTAGCAAAGGAAACATATGGAGCACTGTTTTATTTGCAAACTTAATGGCTGGAAAACAGACATGCGTTGTAAATACTCACGGTCTTCTGCAGGTTTTACATATTTATAAAATATTGTAATGTTTAAATTTTTATGTTCCAAGGAAGGGATGCAATAGCTATCTGCAGCTTTCCCAGGTTTTTATATTTTCGTATCAAAATGCTATTAAAAAAAAATTGAAACTCTGTAATTTTCAATTAATATGAGTTTATTTGTAGTTTGCGCTGTCTTGGCAACAACAGCATGACTGATCAACATGAATGGTTCTGCTTTAAGAGAAACCATGACTATGTCATCTCACTTTAGTACCTTTAATACAATGAGTACATAATGGGTAAAGAATTTTGGCATTTTTTAAGATTCTGCATTATTGGAATTAATTCAATTTATATGCATAAAAAAATATTCATTTCTTACTGTGTGAAGAATGGGTACGCATTTAGTATTTTCATATTTTTAAAGAAATAATAACAGTTGCTTAATATTATAAAAAAAATAATAAACCATAAATTAACACTATTATCTCAAACTTAAGACATAATGTATTAAGTCTAAGGCAGTAAGAGAGGTCACTGAATAAATATGATTTCTTATAATATACCTTGCAATCATTGACCCAGAAACCCCAGTTTCAGTTTGTCTTTTGTTGTAATCTTCGTAGGATAAGATATCCCCATTTCCTGAAATTTAAAGAAAAACATTGTGTTTAGAGACAGTAAGTTACATGATTAATAAACTAGAAAAAGTTATTTAGTGAAAATTTTTCAGAGTAATTTTTAAATTAGTTAAATATTGCTCACCAAATAATGGAATTGGAGCTGCAATACTTGCACAGGTATTAATATAATCCCAGTCGGCTGATTTTGTATATCTTTGTTCTCGAGAACGACCATGAAGCTGCAAAACAAAAATAAAACAATCAAGAACTGACAGCAGGAACTAAGCCTTTCCTCCTCAACAATTTTTTAATACTTTCTAATAAATTGTTTAAAAGCCACAATTTCAACGTAAGAGAATTGTATTGTACTAAATTTCAGACACTTCCCCAAATGATTTTCTTACTATGTGCCTGACTGAAGACATCTCAATATTTTTTTCCCCTTTAAATTTCCCTCTCTCTATTTTTAATAAAGCCAATATCTTATGAAATTCAAACACTTATGAAATTTTTTTTTCCCTGCACTACAGCAGAAGACAATGAAAACATAGATTTTAAAATTATTCTCCTGATAAGTTCAAAAGTGTAACAGTTTAAAAATTCTATAAGTAATGCAAAGAGAGATATAAAAATTGACGCAAATCCATTGGGGTTCTAGGTTAAATAGTTTATTTCAAAGTTCAGACAGAGGGCAGGAGTCGGGCCGGCGACCATATTCGTTCCGTGGCTATCTTCTTACATCGCAGTCTACAGGCTCGAAGCTAAGCTTTACGTTCCAAACTCCTAAAAAGCTAAGCACGAAGTTAAGACGAAGCTCACGAAATTTCCGTGCTCTTGCTTAAATACTCCTTAGTTACCACACCTGTGAGCAGGGTGCAGCACGATCGCGAAGGCGTTACTCTCAAACGTAATTAATTAACTAGATTGTCAATCAAGACATGAGAAACACCTGCTTACCCAGGAGTTCTAAATGCGCGTCTTTATGAAAACCACAGAAAACCGAGAATACTGCTGAATAAACAAATTTCTCCTTATGGAACTTCAAAAAACGTCCCCGAGCGTAATATTTGTATGGCCGAGAAACAAACTTTACAGTAAGAGTAAAAGATTAAAGAAGCTTTTTTCAAATAACATTAAATTAAATTAGGTTAAATTAGAAAAGTTTATTTTATTATTACATATATATATAAAATTTTAGGGAAATATATATATATATATATATATATATATTCTAATTGTGAATTATGATAATCTTAAAAGATGATTTAACTTTGAGCCAATTTTTAGAATTTTGTGTTTTATAGTTAAAATGGCAAAAGACAGACTCTTAGGATTAAACTTAAATGTTTATTTTACCTAGCAAAGTATTATTTATAATTTCAGAATGTTGTATTTGTATACTAATGATTAAAATAATAATAATTTACTCACTGTTATAAGAGAGACTTTGTCACCCCATTCATGAATCTTTTTTATAACATTGTGCGCCAGATTTTCATGGCCATAGATTCCAGTTCTCATTTTAACAGTCAAAGGTACGTCTATAACAGATGTCACACCATAAATCATGCCATGCAGCTTTTTCATTCTGTTCATAAGACCGCAACCACCTCCCTATTGGAAAAAATAATTTCTCTAATATTAAATAATTCAATTTTAGAACTTCTATTGAAGTTTAATGACAAAGTTAAAAGCAAGCAGAAAATATTATATACAGTAAACTCTCTGAAATTCACATACCTTAGGCTCAAAGAGTTTTTAAGATTTTAGAATTTCACAGATTACAGATTATTGCTTAGTTTACATAATCTCTTACTTTAATTCTGAAGTGATGTAATATTATTAACGAATAAATTAAAGGTAAAAATCAGTTATACACACACATCTTAGTTTAGTTAATTAAAATTTATACAAAATACATGAAAAATAAAATTATTTAATTTTATACATTTTACAACTTTTCCAATTTTGCAAACATGAAATCAATTGCTGTTAAATTTAAGGCTTTTGATTTGAGTTTGAATATTTTACACTGGAGTCTGTTAGTTGTCACTACAGTTAAAAATCTGAAATCCCCATACCTATGATCTGCAGTTCTCTATAATCTACAATAATTTTTTAATATAAACATTGAAATTTACAGTTAATAGGTAAATTACATAGTGAAATTCATGACGATAATCATGACAGTAAAAGATATCTTGTTTTTGCATATTCATTATTTTTGCATATTTCTAATTAAAATTGTCTATTTATTTCTTCTAAACAAAGCCTGAACAGTAAAAAATGGAAAGCACAAGTTAAATTATAGTTGACAAGTTTGTAAAAGATGCCCTTAATACCATACCTTATTTTTAGAAGGGATATGCTCTTTTAGAATTTTACTTCTTAGGATAAAATTCCTTTAACTCACATAAGTTGATGAAAAAATGATCTCCAGTATTTCTAAGTATTCAAATTCTAGGTGCCAACACTGAAACTGATTCAAACGAAGGTGGAGAAAAAAAAAAAAAAATATTTAGGTGGTGTATCTTATGGTTTCAAATATTTAAATTTCTTCAAAACTCATTTACTGGCATCACAACGGTGATTATTAATGACAATTAATGTCCATGATAAAATATTTAAACTCAAATCAAGGAGCCTGAAACAAACAGCAATTGTTTCCATGTTTGAAATTATTCCTATAACTAGTATCTGTAACTTTCATTGATTGCATTAGTAAAGGCAAATGCATCTGCCCAAAAGCTCCAGGAATATTTGGAGGATAATCAGCTAACTTGTTTCCTCACCCTGCAGCAGATATATATATATTTTTTTTAAGATATACACAACCCCCCCCCCCCCCAAAAAAAAAAAAAAAAAAAAAAAAAAAAAAAAAAAAAAAAACACCATCATTAATGCAATTGTTCCTTAAAAGAAATTTTTCTACAGCAAACAATCTGGGACATCCAAATAGTGTCTTAAAATAGAGATTGTCTATACGTAGAGTGCTCTTAAGGTTTGTGTTCATAAATAGAGTTCTCTGTTAAGAGTAAACAGAACAAGTTCGGGGTTTAAAAAAAATATGATGGCTTAAATAATATATATCTATCAGTGAAAATGACAGGAGTATAATTACCGATTTATAGATACCATCTAAAGGACATCCAAGATTCAAGTCTATAAAATCAAATGATGTTACTTCTGAAAGCATTTGGCAACATTTTGTCATTACATCTGGATGAGGTCCACATAACTAAAATATAAAATTAAAAATAAATCATTAAATTAGTTTAATCACTGTAACATCAGTTTCTTTTGTACGGTCAAAGGGCATAAATAAATATTTTTTGTAGCTATTTTTAAAGAAGGAACTGGAGCAATTTTGTTCATGTTTTGTGCTATGACAAGTCTACACAAGGAGGTTTGCCTCATGAGGAGGACTTTTTAAGGGGTTCTAATGCCTATTTACTTTACATCAGGATAAAACAACCCCAAACTCCAGACCGTTAAATCAACAGCTGTGCAGCAGCAACTTTGTAGACTTTGGATATGCTTTTTTAAAAATCTCAAGCATATCTATACCATTTTAAAATCTATCAAATCTGAAAGCTATTTTTAAAATTTACTGTGCATATTTTTAGATTTGAATCCTATCAGTGGATCCCATTTTTTTCTGATAAATGACAGCTGTTATTTAGAATTTATTTTACTTACTAATTAAGAGATTACTTGTAGAGTTAGACTTGTTAAGGATAGCGTTTGTAAATTTCCAGACTTGATATGGTCATGACTTAAAAATCTGCGGTTCTGGTTAATTCTGATTGCACAAAGGAAGTGATTTTTTTAACTACAGAAAGGTGTATCAGTCTTCACAGTATCAGAAATGAGAAAGTGGCTGATGCAGATTTTTTTTTTTTAATACATAAAAAAAAGGTAGTTTACAAAATTATAAGAAGTATCGACAAGTTTTAATTTTTTCACAGCCAAACTGAATAAATAGTTGAATTTATACAAACAAAGACAAACCAAGCTGATATTTAATGTTTATTTACCCAAATAAGAACTTTTACGTTTTATGTGCTTTAGAATGACACAGTTAAAAAAAAATTGTATGGTGCAATGAGACATTGCAGTTGGTGACTAAAATTAAGGTTTACGTTAAATTATTTTGAATTTGTATACATACCTGGATGCCAAATAAATCTTCAGTATGATGCCGTTTAAGAAGGGCCCATTCAGATTGTTGTCCTTGAAGCAAACTCAAGGACAATGCCATTTCTGAGCAAGTGATGTCAGCTCCATATTCTTTACAAATTCTGCGAAATGGTAAATTACCTAACTAAAGGGAAAAGACACATGTCTATGTACATATATAATACAGATAATGGATGTTTAAAAAAAAAAAAAAAAGTTATCAGTGTGTCAAGCACTATATTTCCCACCAGAAAAAATTTTCTTGTGCCATGCAGTTACTTTTTAAGCATAAATTTTATCAAGGCCATATATTAAAAAAGAAAAACTTTTTATGGTGACTTTGTACAAAAAAGTCCCACCAGAAAAATCATTTACTTAATTACAGCACCATAAATAATAATTGGGTGTCTTCAATGACATTTTAACAGAGGTCAACTGTATATGACTACTACTTGTAAACAGGCGTGGACTGGACTGCTGAAATGGCCTGGACAATTTGACGAGACCGGCTAATTCATTAATGACAATCCTCTAAAGTAGAGATCTTTACTTTTATTTATTCACCTTTAGACGTGGGGTTTAGCCTCTATAGTTGTGGCATATTTTTCAAGAAAAAAAAAATGTATTGGGCCTAATGCTGCATTTTGAAAAAGATCATCCTATCTTAGACATATATTGAGAGCCATGAATCTATTCTCATCCTTTTTTATTAGCTCTGTCATACATATTTTCCCTCTATAATACCATCAATTTGCAGATAAAATGCTGTACAACATAAAAAAAAACATGATATATTTAATATTTATCTGTATTTTGGAATAGTTTTTTTGGCAGTTTCAATATTGATTACATACTCACTGTTAGGTCAAATAGGAACACATCAAGATCATAATACGAAAAAAAAAAAAAAAAAAAACATACTTACAGTTGTTAGAGGTGCCAAAAACAATTTGCCTTTAAAATCAATCTACAAATAAATAAATTAAAATGTTACCTTGCATACATTGCAAAAACATAAATTTAAATGAATCATACATTAGAGGAATTTTTTTTAAATCTATTCTTGGAATACTCTCTTAATGAAGCAAAAATATTTTTATTTACATTATAATATAAGATATGTAAAACAAAAGCTTGTTCATATTATTCTAAAGTAAAACACACACACATGCATTAATTGGTAAAATCATACAAGCCGGTGCGCACCCCATGTAAACACGGCGACAGTCGCTGGAGCTTGGCAACCGCCCAGCTCAGCGACTGTCGCCAACCATTTTGCACGATCAGCAAAGTCAAAGTATTTTAACACATTAAAATTGCACATATATTCCACTTACAAAAACATTAAAACAAAATACAACGTCCATATTTAACCAAAAGAACGTCTGCAAATTCAGTATTAGGCAATTTAAAATGAGCAACCAGTGGACCGTTTTTAACTAAAAAAACCTCAGTGGATTCAGCAACCTAGTTGTACAGCTATGTAAACTACGCAACCAGTGGACCGTTTTTAACTAAAAAAACAACAGTGAACTAAGCAACCTAGTTGTACAGCTAATGTAAACTGGGCAAACACTGGCCCGTTTTCAACTCAAAAAAACATCGGTGGATTAAACAACCTAGTTGTACACCTCTTATAAAGTCAGTATGATTAGAATAGCACGTAAATAGCACTTACGAAAACATAAAACACATCGAATATCAATTTAAAATTCACATTAAAAACCTCAAACATTGCAAAGATTCATTAAAAAAGGGCACTTACCTTTATTTTTTTTTAAATAACCGCTCAGAAATGTCCCCAACACCCACAGGCTTATAACGTAACACCAGCATGCTTTCTTTTATTTAGCTTTATATTCACACCATTTTTCTATCAAACACACACAAAAGAACGCTCTTTTTCCTTTCAAAACATAAAAAAAAACACCATATTCCACACATAAATACTGACGACGAAATTCCCCGATACGCTTACTAACCTACGATAAAGAGTCCGTAAAGCAGAATAAAAACCACAAGGAAAATCAAACATTAACTTAATCCACTCTATCACCAGCCACAAACAAACAACTATCGTCATTCAATTAGCACTGAATGAAAATCCCATACTTCAAAACACCCCACGTTTCTCTTTGGTTACTAGTCTAAACAATCACCGGCAGGGTACTTCACTCCAGCTGAGCATCGCCCATGACGGCGCCAGAGCCAACACCAAATCAATTTGTAAACAAAACATCAAAATGTAAACAGCACCGTATACGGAACATAGTCCCATTAATTAATAATACTGAAACTTTGATAATATAAATTAAATTGAATTCCACATTGAAAAATAATCATTACAACTTAAAGAGGTCCCAGGGAAACAAAATTTCAAATTTTTTGTTTCAGAACGTGATTTATATGTATACTGCATTCAAACACAAATTTATTGAGATAAAAATGCCAATCTCACTAGTATTTTGAAAGTGACGAGTTGGAAATAACACTCTCATCTAAATATTATGCTTATAGGAGAGAGCATGAGAGAAAAAATAAAATCATTGCTTATGTACACAGCAAAAAAGTATTAAATAATCTAGTACCTTAAATTTGTATGTCAAGTGCCATTTTAATAACAAACACTGAATTTTATTTTCTCTCTTTTATTATTAAAACATAAATATGTAGGAACAAAAATGAAATGCAAATTTAAAGTATATGTTCAATCACCTTTTTACTATCTGGTACAAAAACATCAGGCTCGCTTTTAACATTAACCTGTTCAACACATTTTGTAGTCTTATCGATAACTTCACCGGACTCTTCACAAATCAATTTTTGATTGGCATCAGAGATATTTTGAGTGTTCGATTGGGTGCTGTCCTTTTTTTGATATAATGAGAAAAACTTCTTCATGGCAGCCTCAGATTTCTTGAAATCATACTCCCGCTTCCTCAGGGACACCTGGACACCTCTCTGAAGAGCATTGACACAAAACTTTTTGTCTCTTGACTCTTCCCAGAGTTCTTCTATGACTAAATTTTCGCCGTCTTTTATGTGCTGAGAGCCAAAGCGACAAGAAAAACTGTAAGGACATTTTCCAAAAGTTTCGTACAAGTAGCACTTGTCACCAATATCGGGGGGCTTTTTCTCCAGATAGGATGCAACGTCGTGACTGTAGCAACAGCTATCCCCGAAAGGACAGGATCCTTCTGTTCCAATTTTAAAACAGAGTTTCTCGGATTTTGGAGTTCGTTTCTGACGAGGACGATGCTTGTTTTGCCCCTTCAATTTTTTCCTGGGGGGTCCGTTTGATACTTCGTCATTTTCCTCATTTTGTGATATCTTTTTTTGGTCCTTGGCAGCTACAAAATTCAGGTCTAGTTTTCGTACATGGTCTTGTAAAAGAAACCTGGAATAAACACCAAAAAACACACTTGAATTTTTTATAATCACGATTTCACATTAACCCTTTCAGACCTGATTATTTCTGCCAAATAGATATGTATGTATATTTTTAAAGTAACATAGATTAAGTTTGCAGTGATGCCGCTTACACGTTATAGTGTGTCAAATACGCAAAAAATCGATGATGGGACGCAAAAGAAAAGTTAGATGCATCCCGCAGGATGCGTAATTTCCATCAAGCAAAATTTTGGGAAAAAAAAAAAAAAAAGGAGAGAAAGGGTGTTCTGTATTTTACTATTGTATATCCTTTCCTTCCTCAAATATATTCAGATTTTCCTTGTGATAAATGTATTAACACATAGTAATTATTTTTTAAATTAATATAAGACTGAGGGGCACTTGAATGGTATTTTATTGTAGTTTCAATAATTTAAGATGTTGCGGCTCTTCTGCGAGTACATTTTACTTTTTAAAACATTTCTACCGATGCACCCTTTCTCCCGGTTTTTACTGTACATATAAAAAGGGATTTTATTATTAGGATTTATTATTTAGGATTCAGGGGGTCATAAGGAAGGCTTTGCTGTGAAGGCAAAGTAGATAAAATGTCAAGCATGTCACAACAAATTTTTCTTGATTAATTATTATTTATTTTTTTGGAAATATAAGTTGTAGTTTATTTATAAATAAGATATTGATATGCGTCGGCACACCAAAATTGGTGAGACATAACATCAGTCGTGAAATCAACCAAATGCTTTTATGGAAAAAACACTCAAAATACACTCAAAATGCAAGCAACACAGGGAACTCTGTGTTGCTTGCAACGAAGGGCTTGGACTGAAGAAGGCCAAAACAATTTTTGGTTGAAACGTGTGTATCCTCTTACCTATAACATCTTATGTGTGTTTTTTACAAAGTTTTTTATTTACCAAATGCTTTTATATCGATAAGGACCCGTTCCCTCCAAAGTCTAGCGACATCACTGGTTTGTAATAAAATAAAAAATAATTATTAAATTCCTGTAAAATGTAGGCAACTGTTTTCATCTTTAAATTATTAGTGTTTACCTGGTAATACTCTTTCAAAATTTGTGTCTTCAATTGTGAATGAACCTGGTCTGCAAGGGTTAAGAAACTGAGAGGTTTTATTATATTTTATTAAGTTAATGCTAACGATACTTACGTATTATCCCGGCGGCCCTTCCTGCCAAACTATTTTTTCGTCAACTGTGTTGGCAAACTGTTGCCAATCATATTCCAAACCATCAATAATTTCATGAGTCTGACATTTATCTTGGTGAAAAACTGCTCGTCTTGGCAGACCATCGGGATAATACGTAAGTACCCTGCTTACTTTTTACATATTGTGCAGTACACTTTTGTGGCAATATTCTAATAGAAAATGTCCCAAAACTGATATTTTAAGCTTATCAATTCTTCAATTTTTTAATTTTACCAAAATGAGCCATATACAAAACCTTAATTTTACTGCTACCTCTAGTTTTAAAAGTTTTTTATGACTTAAGTGGTAGTGAAAGAATGTAAGAAGAAAAGTCTAAAAAAAAGTAAAAATCACTGCTGATGCATTAAGTATATTTTCATGCAGTGTTCGCATTTTTCAAAGGGCACTGATCCATGTCTGCTTTTTGTTATTGACAAATGGGGGGTACCCCTACATGAATGCCGAAACATAAAATTAGCCAAATAATAGGGAGAAATCAGTCTGCCGATTATGACTCGGCAATGTACTTTTTACATGCCGCCACGTGCTTTCAATTGTGTTAGTGTGACACAGGATCCATAAAATGTATAGAAAGATTAATTTAAAGTGATCATAACCCTCCTTAGAAATACACTCGTAGGCCTTCCAGCAATCACAGTACCCGGCTCAATCCATTGATTTATCACTCCTAACAAAGTTTCCTGCAACCTGTCTGGTACATCTACAAAAAAAGAAAAAAAAATAAGCCTTCCCGAACCCCTCTCCACACCGCGAAAAACCCACTGATCCTCCACATAATGTCCCTTACCATACTTGTTCTTCCCAAACTTTGACACGTCAATTTCGGAGATCTTCTCTAGAACCCCTATCTTCTCCATCAGCTCGATATGGTTTAAATCCATCTTGCACGAACGGATGCCAATCCGCAAGAGTAGCTGAACTGAAACCAAAGTTTTAAGCTAAATCTGCCTTCGATGTCCCCACCACTATCTCAAGAGTCAAATGTAAAATCTCCTGTAGCTTCAGCTTACTCAAGCTAAACCATGACCCATACCTAATTGACTTTTGAGCCCCACAAACCTTTACATCAATTACCTTCCTCCATATCCAGGTAAAATCCACCTAAAACGGTCTTTTTAGGACCCACCTTCATAGCCCCCCCCCCCCCCCCACTTCAAACAATTAAGCTCTTTCCTAATCATCCCAACCTCCCGGAATAAATCCCCATTGCTACACTAAGTCGTAACAAAGTTCCTATTTGCTACTCCCGGCCTCCCCAAAGTATGCCTATTATTGGAATAGGTCCAAAATACCTTGTCCTGCAACAAGCCCCAATACCTCAAAACTACACTAAAAGGCATAATTTCAAATCAAAAACAAAAATGGAAATACCTGGAAACCTTCAACTGGAATGGACCACTATCACCCATGCGCACTGGAGCTGAAAAAAATTGTAAATGGTGGATAGAACACTCGATCCGTGTGCGCTAAAAAAAAAAACGAGGCACCAAAAGTATCATAACGGAACAAACGCTCGCGATTCGCCAGACAAATACATGCCACGGATCAAACGCTCGTTGATTCTTCCGAGGTTAAGATTACCATGTACTCCGCTCCGGAACGGGGAAGTTACCAGCAGTGATCGCGATAACACCTCTAGATGCGTATTTCACGCTTTAGAAATTCAGAACACGCATTAAAAATTTCGGAATGCGTATTTTTACGCTTTGCTTTTCGATATAAAATTAGGTATATTTTGATAAATAATTATTGCTGATTTTAAATTTAAAAAATCCTATTATTGCACTAGTTTTAGTTGAACTGACATTTATGTACCTAGATGTATAATCAGCTATTATTTATGGGTCAAATGCAATTTAATTATGTATTTGAATATTTTGCATAATTGTTTGCTAAATTGCTTTAATTACTTCTTTGGAAAAGAAAATACTCTCTCCAAAAAGTTTAAGGAGTATTTTTACTCTTCTGAAAAAATCCTATTTCGATCACTGGTTACCAGATTATAAATTTATCTCGCCAAGAAAGTCGCCAAAAAGGACTAATATTAAAGCTGTACCATTTCTTGTATATAACACAATAATACAGCTAATAGAATGCAGCTCATCCACTTACAATATTGATATCAGCTTCTCTGAAGCCAAAATTATCTACCCTGGGTTGTTTTTAGAGTGATGGGAGGGGGGGGGGATAAACTTTTCGGACAAAAGGAAATTTCTTAAAATGCCTTATTCTGAAGGGGCTCTATAGTTTAGGTGCTTTTGGTTTTTTTTAACTATTGATTCTGTTCATATAAAATTCGTGAATTCACAGATATCTTCATTTTTGCAAAAATTACGGCTCATAAAAATAAGTGCTTTTACAGTAATCATTTCAAAATATGCATATATTAAATAAAATACCTTGGATCAAATGGATTGCAATCACTAATAGATATGTCTAAAAATCAATCCAATTTAAAAAAAAAAAATTGACATTGTATTTTTTGATCAAAGAGTTGGGTCCCCAGTGTAACCGAGTGGATAAGGCACCGAACAGGGGTAGGCAGCTGAAATGTGAAAGTTCCACTTTTGGACCTACCGTGCAACTGTCGATCTGATGGTCTAGAGTTTGAGGCGGCTTTCTCCAGATGTAACGAGAATATGCCAAGAATGAGATTCATCAGACTTTTTCAATGCTTCAAAAAAAATTCAGTTTTTTCATTTTTTCAAAAGTTTTCTGATTTTTTTATTTCTTATTATGGCAAAAATGTATGTACTGAGTAGGATAGATTTAATATCAGTAGCAATTACAATATTTATTGAACTTTAAATTCATACGTATTATTGCTCAAATGTTGTTCGCACATTCTTTCAGACTTCATTGAAAATGTGCTTCAGCCCACTGTTTGACGATTGTCCACAAACTGGGGAGTTGGCACGCTTCTCTGGGTCTTTGGAATTGCAACCTCTTCTGTTCCGTTTGTTTCAATTTATAATCTGTGTTTTCCATTACTTTGGTTTAGTTCTCGTTAGGCAATACATGCATGGCATAAAAGGCTGCGAGATCCAACCATGGAGGAAGCGCGCTTGATTTTTACGATTATTTTCCCAAGATGCACTGCAGATGCAGAAATGTAATGTCGATTTAGGAAAACCAAATATTTTTTTAAATGGAGCCATTGTTTAAAGTAAAAATAATTAACTATTAAAAACAAACAAGGGGGGGGGGGATCTCCTGAAAATATGCTCCCACTGATCCTTTGCGAGACCCTAAAAAACATCACTGGGGGTCTGACCATCGCTATAAGTATGCTCCCACTATTTATGTGTATTTATAACAAATTGTACAGGAGACTCTCCTGTTCAATTTATTACAAAAAGTTTTCTTCTAAGGAGAGTGCTCTTTTTCAAAGTTGAAGTGAAAAAAATCTCCTACTCGCACAACTGTGGGAATAGGTAGACTAAAGAGTTCAGTCCAGTTGTAAATGGAGTCCACATTCTTGTGAAAAGTGCATTTTAAAGAACGTAACCAAAATTTTGCATTAAAAAAAAATCCTTTTAAATGCTACTGATGTCCTATTTTTATATTACATTTAGAAACTGAATAAAACAATTACTGAGCATTGTAAATTTAAAAAACAAGTGTTTTTACAATATAATTCAGAAAGTTCTTAAAAACTGTAGTCAATGGGGTTGGAACAATCTATTCCCTGACATGTCTAAGGCATAGAAATTTGCAATTAGGCATGTATTTTTTTTTACACTACATGATTATTAATATACATGGTAATTAAGAAGACTGAAAACAGGTAAGAGTTGTACTCTGTACTGAAAATATTTTCTTTGAGTTAAAGGAACTGTTTGTCTGTGTAATGTTTGATCTTTAACCTCTGGGAGGTGGGTAGAAATTTTTTTTTTTGTGAGGGTGGGGGAAGGCGTATAAGTTTTTATAGACATCTATTTTTTTTTTTTTTTTAGCAGTATGCTTGATTGGACACGCTGAAAATTTCAGAATTTTTCAACTCTGGTAGTTAGAGTTCCTCTAACTCAATAGATTCGTTTTGATTCACAATCATTAAGCCTTAACTTTTTTCTTTTTTAAATGGGGCCCTATGTTTGTTCCAGCTCCAGGGCCTGATTGTAATGAATTTTTTATGTTTTCTGTTTATAATGTTATGTATATTTTCTCTTCAAAATGCACATTTATTGGTATCTGCATGTCTCTTTACTACTGCTGTTTGAATTAACTCACTTAGTACATTTAAAATTCCTTTCAAGAATGAAAAAGAAGCTACAGTTGCATATAACAGTTTACGGATCGATAAAGAACCCTCAAGAGGAGGTGTTACAAAGAAATTTTATGTAAATGAAAATTTTCTCACTGTGTAAGTTCTGAAAACCTTTTTACAATCCACTAATGCATTAAAATAGGCAGTCAAACCTCATTAAACCTCATTAAAACACAGTTGAAAGACAGCAAAAAATCCTTTCATATTAACCAAAATGTGTGTTAATCAATAAAACAGCAAAAGGCAAGGCGCGATTAGAGAGCTGTTTTCCTTCATTTTAAGATAAATTTTGTGTTAAACATTAATATTTTAAAACAAGGTTCGACTGTATTCTATTCTTCTAATGCAGGTGCAGTCAACTTTGTTTGTAATTATCACCTACTTTTTGTATCGGATAGTAGTAACATATTCCACAGTTTCACAGTAATAGTCACTTATAAAGTAGAGAACTAACTTTACTTATAGAGCTAGCTCGTCCAGATGACGAACTATCTCTATAGTCCACTAGTGGGTTGGTCGGGACAGGTTGACTATCACTGTTCTGAAGCATTAAAAACAATTTACATACTTTGAATCTTAATTACTATAATGAATCCCACGAAATCCCTGAAAATTGGCATATTTGTGTGTTGCAGAGATGCCAACTACTACGAAATTTATTTATTTATTTTTTTAATTTCATTTGCTACAGACTACAGAAAAAGCATATATATTTACGGAAATTTAAATTGATTTATTCTATAGCATTTTTAAACTGCATACTTTTAATAATCTTTTTAAAAAAAAAAAAAATAGCAAGAGTTATTGCACAACACTCAAAGCCTGAAAGAAATAATTATGGAATACAGTTGGTGCCAAATTTATAATCAGTATGTTATTAAATTATCAGAGAAAAAGTGTTGAGTCTGGACTTCCTTGAAGCCTCTATTCATTCCTCTTCCCCCCCCCCCCCCCTTCTCATGCTTTCACACTTTTCTGTTTTCGTTTTCAGGCCAAACTAAACTGCGAAGGCTCAGTAAGTAGATTCCTTTCGAATGCAACAACCAAGTGTTTTTGTCAGAAGGTATTTTTATATATGTTGGATGAAGCAACAATCTACTAAAATGACATTCTCCTTATTTTTCCAGAGATCTGCTCAGAAAGTAGCAGGCTTTCCATTAACAAATCTCTAAATAACTTTGGTTCCAAGAGTGATTGTGTTTTATTTTTTTTTTTACAATTTGGGATTTCTTTTGCTGATGAAAATTAATCGAACTGGATCTACAAATCCAAAAAGTAATATGTTCCATTATAAAAAGAAAAAGTAATAATTCAATTATAATATTGGATAAAATTTACTCTCAAATATTACTATTGCTAAAAATTTCGGTATAGCATGGACCAGTGTGCCCCATAAGGAAACGTCAATGTGGTCCATAAGGTGGACCCAGACTTTGGGTACCTTGGTCCACTCTCCAAGCTTCTTTTGAAAAATAAATATAAAAAAAGATTATGCACAGAATATTTTGAAAAAAAAAAATCTTGGATGCTGAGAAATGTGTAATGAGTCTTATAGGAAAAAAACTGAGCTGTATAGTTAATTTTTTGATGAGATAAAAAATGAAAAGCAGAAAAGTGGACTACTGTGCCCCAACTCTCCCTATTGTGTACCGTATACTGCATGTACACTGTGGTTTTCAGTGGTAGGTCGGGAATCAAACGTGCAACCTTCTGGTTGCATACAACATAACTGATAGGCTACAACGCACCTGATCAAACGATGTTAGCACTTAGTATATATTTATTTACAAATTACTTTATAAAGCACAATTCTGCTCCCAAGTGAAATAACTGACAGGTAAGACCTGGCCCTGCTAAAGAGGAAGGTAGCAGGAACTTTGACCCAGATCCAAGGGAAGTCCAAAGTGCCCTTAACAACCTTCATTACAGTTTTTGTTTAATTTAAAAAATAATTTGTCATATATAATATAGCTTAACCTGAATGTCTTTGTTTATTCTATAATAATGTTGGCCATTCTAGGGGTATTTATTGTAATTTTTGCTCCAAGATAATTCACACCAAACTGGGGGGATGGGGTGACAGGTGACACTGGATGTGTCCACACCGCGTGACACCATGCTTTAGCGATGCCACTGCACACACACAAAATTGGATGTAAAAGTTATTGGAAAAATAGTTAAAAGTGAAAAAGTAACATTTTTTCTAATAATTTTTAGGATCATTACAAAAAATGATATAAAATAAAATTACACTTGGAAGTTTGTAGCAGTTCACCAGGGTAGCTACAAATCAAGGAAAAGTCAAGGAACCACATCAGTCTGGAAAAATCAGAGAATTTTGTAAAGTGCCCTAAATTCAGGGAACTTGTCATTTTTGCTTTGATAATGAGAATTATCATGGCAATAATTTTGGTATATATCCATACTGAGACGTATTTATATCAAGCCTTAGTCACAACAATTGAAGCAATTGCTTCGGAACCAATGGTTGCTGTTATTATGATATGCTGGGTTTTCTCCCCTTTTGGTCATACAAAATACAGGGAATTTCATTAAGGATTTGAAAACAAAATGTACAATAAAGCAAAATGTTAATGCTAAAGCAATATAAATTATTTTGGAAGGGGCTAATTTGCTATTAAAAAGCTCCTTTAACTTAAACCAAGTGGCATAGCTATTCAATGCGATCATTTTTATTTTTAGAGATGTAAACATGTAACAGAGTATTGTGCTTTAAAAAGCAGATTTCACTACTGCTAACTGCCCCAAAAATGGTTTTCCAAACTTTAGATATTACTTCAAATTTTAATTGCAGTTGCTGCATACATTACTTTGTCTCCTTCTTTTTTTTTTTTTTTTTTTTATTATTTTTTTCGGGGGGGGGGGGGAGGTCAAGCACAGTAATGACTATAATTTACCCTATGTTGTACAAGCAAATTTATGATTTTTCACAAAAAACAAATAATCTTTTTTTTTTCTCCTTTTTTTACAGGAATTTATCATCAAATGATGCAAGAAAATTGAGGTCAGCTGTGAGCTCTTTTTTTGACTTACTTATTTTAGTAGTTAATACTATCGGAGAGTACGAATGATGATTGTGATACAAATTTATTCTTGCTTTTAATAAAATATTTTTATGATACAAATTTATTCCTGCTTTTTATTAAAGTGATTAAAAATTTATTTGGGTATAGCTTCCATTCAAAGTAAGAGATTCAGTGGCTTTTACAAAATTTAATGTTAAGTGTATTACTTTTATTTCAAGCTGTAAATAGAAATAAAAAACTTAACAGAAATCAACTAGAAGATGGGGAGAAGAATTGGAAGCCAAGTTTTTTCTCTTCTTGTTCTGCACATGCTGTTCAGTGATATCAGGTATTGCTAAGCTTATGACTTTTACAATTAAAAGGTGTGATTGGACTTTACAATCACTTACTTTTTATTATTTCCTTGTACCAAATATAAGGAAGTAATGTGATCACGAAAAGTTTTGTGGGCCAGATTTTGATGAAAAAACAAATTTTGACTGCTTCTAAATTTACTTTTAAGAAATTTTTAGATGCATCTCATCGTATGCTAGCATGCACATTCATATAAATGCATCTGCAACTCATTTTGACCGACCGCAAGTCTATTTTGACCAGTTTTTCCCATGCCATGCCGTATGTACATATGGCATGGAATGTATGTATGTAACTCACATATCTCAAAAACTATTGGTCGTAGAATGTTGAAACTTTATATTTAGGATTGTTGCAACATGTAGTTGTGCACCTCTCCTTTTGGTACCAATCGACTGGATAGATTATCTACAGGACTGCCCAAAGGACTCAAAATACATTACGCTCTATGTGCAGAAACTCATTAAAGCATATTTTAGAGGTATTGGGCAGGCGCGTATCCAGAAAAACAATTTGGGAGGGGGGGTGTCCAAACAATAAAAAAAGAAAAAAGACTGAACTTTTCACAAAAAGACTATTGTTATCATTTTAGTAACAAAAATGAAAATTTCAGGGGTGGGGGGCGTCCCCCCCTAAATATGTCCTTGGTATTGGGCTATTTCAAATGACTCAGAAGTGATATAGGCTGTTAAGGGTTGCAAAATGAATTTCTCCATCGAAAAAAGGTCATCATTTATAGTTTTGCTGCAGGAACACTCAAAAGATTTCCAATACGTTCTGGTCAAATTGAATTTTAGGGATCTTCATCCATTTCAAGCACAATATCGTCCTACCATATAGTTAGGTAATGGTTAGACCATGTTTACGTGCCTTCCTCAAGAATTATGCCAAAAATCACTTAGGCTAGTGACTTTTGGTGGATGTGTGTATGTATTTAACTCTCAAATCTCAAAAACAGTTAGTCGTAGA
The DNA here is from genome assembly GCA_038373885.1 of Cheiracanthium punctorium. Lineage (NCBI taxonomy): Eukaryota > Metazoa > Arthropoda > Arachnida > Araneae > Cheiracanthiidae > Cheiracanthium > Cheiracanthium punctorium. The sequence goes on from JAWZYV010002449.1 coordinate 352,247, forward strand.
ATGTTGAAATTTCATATATAAGATTGTTGTAACATCTAGTTGTGCATCTCGATTTTTGGTTCCAATCTACTGAAGAGTTTATTTACAGAACCACCCAAAAGAATTTCAATACATTAATGTCAAGTCTATGGGCGTCTTCAGTACATTACATCTGTAGTCAGTCATGGCTTCTTGTCAGTCTTGCTTTGTCCATGCCCAAAATCTCGCCATTTGTCGTCGATCTTGGTGAGTTTTGCTGAAATATCACCAAATATTATTTCATATTTTGCCTAACTCTAAAACTTTTAACCATGGAATTTTGAAATTTTGTATTTAGAACTATCATAACATCTAACTGTGAATATCTTTTTTTTATTACAATCGGACTGGGTAATTTATTGACAGGGTCAGCCAAATGACTTTAAATACATTAAGGTATATGGGTACATTCAATTCATTGAAAGTTTGTGGTCAATGACTACTTTGGCTATCCCCAAAATCTCTCGTGCTATCTCAAGCTTGTCAGCTTTTGGTGAAATATCGCCCAATTAAGTGTCAGAGTGAATTCTTTCAAATTGAACCCAGCTTGGCGATATCGGAAATATTTGGCTAGAAATCGCTAAATCTTATTATTACTGCAGTATTTTGTCTCTTTCAAACAAAATAGGTTTAGATGAAGTGTGCCGAAAATATTTTTGATTTAATAGACGTGCAAGGAAGTCGTGTTGTCCACATCAGATTTTTTATTCTTATGTGTGGCTTCTCTCTCTTTTTACTTAATTGTGCAAAGTAGACATTGTAATTGTATAAAGTTGTGGTATTTAGATTTTGACGGAAATGTCCATTTGAATAAGTTTTTGCATTACTTTGTATGTGTGTATGATCTATTTTGACTATCCCTGAATCTATTGGAATGATCACATAAGTTAAAAAAAAAAGTCAAAAGAATGTTGAAATCATGTATTTACAATTGCTATAATAACTAGTTGTGCACTTCCCAAAAGACTTTCTCAGTATTTTAAAGTCTTTGTGCAGTCATTGTGAGTCATTCATTTATTTCAAAGGAAACAAAATTAACATATATCAGTGAAGTTTTTAAAGGAATTGCAAATTGTTGAAAGTAAAGTATGTAGCATTTATAATTTAATGGACATTCGAGGAAGTCATGTAGTGTTCACATTGAATATTTAAAAAAATATTTAATTTGCCATTGTGGAAGCAGGGTGTGTCACAATTTTGTTTAAGACTTTGGTAAATCTTACCTTTAATAATGCCCTCTTATTTTTTAACCTCCTATAAAAAAACCTTTTTATACTGTGTGCTCACTAAAGTCCATTGTCACATCAATAATTTCTGAACGGCAAGAGCTATAGTCCAAAAAGAAGGGTCTAAGTATAGTAAAGTTGCCTTGCACTACACAAGGAAATTGCTTACAGCAACACCTGGCAGCTCAATTTGGAGTTAATGCTGTTATCTCTTAAATGATCCATGATACGGGAAAAAAGTCAGTTACAAAGTTGTTCAGCATCATCGATTTAGTAAGAAAAAACACCTTATTTTGTGCACAATACTCATTAATTCATACAATAATGCTACAGATGGTAAGTATAAAATGCATATTTGTTTGGTTAAATTTTCCAAACCTGCACTTACCTGACACTAAGCTCATTTATCCTTCATGCTGAAAGTATTTTCTGTCAGCAACAATACACACCTTGGTGCTGGTCTGCAATTTTACGTAAAAATTGCAGACGTATTTACGTCTGCAATTTTTACTTGTACAATAAATACCATGTTGTACAATATGGCTGGTGAAACACTGGCAAAAGCATTGTAATGCATTTTTATGTCTATTTTTAACATTATTCGCTCAAGATGTCTTTTCTTAATAAATTAGTGATGCTGAACAACTTTAACTGACTTTTTCTTGAATCTTGTACCGTTTTTGAAATAAGAAAGGCAAGTCCAAATTTAGCCACCAGGTGGTGCTGTAAGTGGTTTTCTCGTGTAGCGCATGGAAACTTTAATATACCTAGTCTCCACTCTTTATGACTATAGCTCTTGTCATTCAGAAATTATTAGGGTGTCAATGGACTTTAGCGGGCACTCTGTATACATAGAACATACCAGATCATAAATGGCTAAACACAAAATCATTACAATCATAATGGAATCAGATGCAAACAACTACGGATTCTCCAAAGTTTCTATGAAATCTTTTTGAAAATTTGGTTTATTACAGACTACAGAAAAAGCATATATTTTACGGAAATTTAAATATAAATTGATTTATTGTATAACGTTTTTAAGCTAAGTTCTTTTAATGATAAAAAGAAAGTCCCAAGAGTTATTGCACAACACCCAAAGCTTAAAACAGTTATTGGATGCAATCGGCACCAAATTTGTAATCTTCCCCGGCTGAAGAGAAAAAGTGTTGAGTCTGGATTTCTCTTCTCCTCCCCCCCCCCCCCTTTCTCGAGCTTTAAACTTTTCTATCTTCTAACTGCAAATGCTCGGTAATAGATTCCATTCTGGTAAGTGTCTTTTTATTTTTCATTAAGATAAATTTTTAATAGGGTATAGAGATGAGTTGGGGCTCATTTTTTGAAGCCCGGGCCTGCCCGAGCCCGAGCAATATTATTTAAGTTGGAGCCCGAGCCCGAAATTTCAGCTAAACATTCAAAAAAATTCAAACTTCATTGATAGAATAAAATAAATATTGCTGTTCATGCAAATTAACGACAAATATAGTTGCAAACTCTCAATGCACTTTCTAATTCTTTATATCCATGTTGATCAAATAATGTCCGATCTGATGACTAACTAAGCAATATAAGCCGCCTTTCTGAAATACCCAAAGAGCTTCATCAGGGGTGATTGTGACCCAAAGTAAAAAATCCTGAAAATTACCGATGCGATTACAAAAAATCCTGAACATTACCAATACACACAGTACTATACTCATTAATATTCAATGTGTACCAACTGATACATATTGAATAAACCAGACTATAATGAGATTAATCATTTTGAATTTACAAATTATCAATGTTCAATCAGGGTGCACAGTTTAGAGAACTCCACGCACACACACAGATAAAGAAAAAAAAATCCAATACATTCTTGGGATAACACACTCTTCACCTTTTGCATATAGTAGTATACTCTTGTACACACTAAATTATGATGTTTTTAAATTAATAGTTTCTTTTTATAAGAGTCTATCTACAGAGTTTGAAATCCACAAAAAGCAATTAATGCTATAATTATAAAAATTTTCAAACAGTAGAAATGCTAGAATTTTCAAACATGAAATAGGTGAAACATCAACATTTATTTAGAACACAAGCTTTTCTTAAGTATTCAAAATTTCACTAGAAAAAGTAGAGAAAAGAGTAGAAAAATTAGGGTTCAAAGTGTTAGAAAAAACCAGCAAACATTATTAAAATCGCAGTCTCCCTAATAAAACAAGTAACTTGGCTGATATGAAACAAAATTGTATGGTTACTTGAAAAACTCCTGTTTATACATATATATTTAAAAGGGGGAGGGGGGGGGAAATTGCATATATTAAGAAATTTATATTTATACTCTTCAATTGAATAAATTTGCTTTAGAAAATATATTCTGGTATTTAAATTATTTTTTTAGCAAAAATGTAAATGTCTTATATTTAATTTTATAATAGCTTTATTAAATGTTACAGAAAAACTAATTTGTATCATTTTTGTAAAAAATAAAAAGTAATTTTTAACAAAAATAATTTGTATAAATTTTTGTAATAAATAAAAAGTAATTTTTTATTGTTTAGTTTTGCTGTTAGTTGCAGAGGTTGACTTTCTTTTTCTACTGCCTTCTCGAGTAACATCCTCAGTAGATTGTTTTGAGGAGTGTGGTGTCGTTACGCTTTGCGGTGCAGGATTTATTGAATTGTGAAGAAAGTTTGCACTAAGTGCTAATTTATTTTCACTTTCTTTTTCTAATTCCTCGATATCGTCACCTGGTTGGTTTGAGATATTTCATAATAAAAAGGAATTCAAAAGGCTGCACAATAAACAATGATAAAGTCATAACAGCTAACAGCTGATCAATTTAACGGCTGAAACTACTATCTGGTGTACCCAGTAAAATTGATTAAAACAAAACAGGAAAAGGTTTCTCACATTCCAACACATCCACTCATCTTATAAATTCCCACCCTATCATTCTCTTCTCTCCCCTCCGCATACAAGCCCAAAGAATGCCTTGCCAGACACTCAGACTCCACCCTTATCAGTTGAAAGAATCGGATATGATGATACCCCAAACAGCTGCTGACCCATGATCCCAGCCAAACTATGCTTCTGCTGCTAGAATAAATATTTTTACATGAAAACTGTTGGGATTAATAAGTAAATAAAAATATAGAAGCAATTTAATTAGGATGATTTCTTTAACAAACCTTCTTTGACGTTGGTCTGATGCATTCATAATATCTTACTCGGAAAGAGACGGATTCATGCGTTTGTGGAGGAGGGGGGGGGGGCGGTTAGTCAGAAGATTGACATATAAATCCACTTTATAGAAGTAAAATAGGATCTTTTACATTAATTTCTTTTTTCTCGGGGAGTGGGGCGGTTGCCCCCTCTGCCCCCCACTCCTTTAATCCGTCCTTGACCCGGAGAGATCAAGCAAAAAACCCGGAATTCCGGGCTACCCCCGGAACACAATCACCTCTGCTTCATGCACCTTCTAAGTGCCCGTGCCGCTAATTTTTTTTTTAATTAGTACTTTTATTTTCCCCACGAATCACTTTTTAAAATCTGTTTCAAGGAGTATGTTCAATAAATGAGAAATTTTTCACGAGCCCGAGCCGGAACGCAATTGGGAATTACAGAGCCCAGCTCGGGCTCGGGCTGAGCCCGTTCATCTCTAATAGGGTATAATTACTCTTTTTTTAATAGTTCAGAAAAATAAACTAAAATTTTGCCTATGCGACTGACTATGGACAAACATAAAAAAACTACTGAAAAGTCTCATGGAGGGTTGGCATCTCTGTGTAATGTTCTTGATTGTTAGCTATTCTTTTAAACTTAGCCATTTTGTTTATCTTTATGACAGAAGTATAGTATGAGGTATTCGAGTGATTTATTAAGATTTAATTTACATCAGTAATACACTTTAATTTTAACAAAATAACCTAAACCAAATAATTAAAATGTTAAATTTAATAATTTTAGACTCTTGGCTATTTTCTTTTTCCCATAAGTCATATCATTTTTGTCCCATATGATTATGAAATAACTGAACTTTATTTCTTTTAATTCTTTGTCAATTTGCACAAATGCAAAGTCGATAATTATTCCCCATTAAGGTTGCCATTAAAACAGTTCTCCATATATTCTTATGTATAATCCTTGCAGATTGGCAAATTTAGCACCATAAAATATTTCATCTGATCATGATGACAAAAAATCCAAACTGTGACTAGGTGAATAATAAACATGGTTTTAATAAATCTCTTATTTTCCTTTCTTTGAAATTTTATGAATTAAATACCATAATCTATGTGTCTTGGGTGATTTACTTCCAAGAACAAGTAATGTCAATGTGCTATATTTAAATAGATGTTACTTTTGTTATAGATATTATTAGACATAACATTGTCTGAAATAGCCAAGATGTAAAATACAAAGTAATTTCTTCAGTTGTATTTAAATAATAAGTACAACTGAAGTAGACTAGTATTTCATGAATTTTATAGATTAAAAATGTATGTTATGATTGCTAGTTCTCAATTTTAAAGTTTGTGTGTGTATGACAAACAATGAAATGCACATACATATATTTTGGACATCTTACAAAAACATAATTTATTTCATTTTAAAAAAGTCTATTCAAATGCAAAGCATTGTTCTGATAATACAGAAGAGTGTAGGAAATTTTTATTTTTGTACAGTATCTGAAAACAAGTTAACTTCTTATAAATAAAAAGTAAAATGGTACGATGATGAACAAAGTAAAGGCAGAGTTCACATATGCACAAATTTGCTTTTAATTAACCCTCTTACTTACAGGTTATCATCAGCCAATTGCATATTATAGCATATCATTAAATTATGAAATTAATAATCATGTTAGTAAACTCCCTGTATTTTAGATGTTGCTTTGCTTCCACTACAGAGGTTTATTCTTTGTTTAATAAAACAGTAATAGTGGATAAAATTATATTAACTTTTAAAAGTTGAATTTTCTTATCACAATAAAGATTGAAAATTCTTTTTAATCTTTACTAATAATTAAGACTAAGAAAGCTCTATGTGACTGAAATGCATTTTTTACACAACTACAGCAGTAAACTCACTAAAAAATCTGACGAGACACTTAAAAACTATACACTTGCAGCCTTATAAACTGTAAAGATACAATAAAAAAATTTTCGTGATTAGATTTATTAAATTTTGGTGGTTTGATTAACAAATAATTAAGATGAGTATTTAAGTAATTTAAAAATGATTTTGTCAATTATTACCATCTTTCTATAATCATGCAACACTCACAAAGTAAAAAAGTATAAAAAGAACTAAAAATTAGAAAATTATATACAATATGTACATAAAATTTACTGTTCAAAGCAAATCAAGTAAAATGCACAAAAAAATAACATATATCACCAGTATTTGAGATTTAACATAACATGATGTATTTTATTTGTCATAATTAGTAATAAAAATTTAAAGCAATGGATATTAGGTCACAATCATAATGGGGTTTTGTTCATTTCATTAAGCACAATGATCATTCTGACTGTAGGTTTATAAAATATAAATTTTCAGAGAAAAAAAAGTTTAATAACATATCATTAAATTGTGAAGAATGTCTGCAACACACCAGTTCTTTAATAGCAAAAATTATAAAAAGAGTAATGAACTTAAGTTTATTTTCCTCACACTTAAAATAAATCTCAGCTAATGAATACTCACTCTGTATATAAAGAAATTAAAATTGTCATTTGTAGGTTTTAGAAAGGTTGAGCAATAGAGATTTTACATTTTAATAAGTAAATGTACCTAAATAATAATCACCAGCCCTAGATGTTAACTATTGGTTTATTGTCAATTCAACTTACAATTAGATTGGAGTTATAACACACTGTTCTTCCTCTGCTATATCTACTACTAAGGGATTTTTGACTGTACTCTGCATATTAGCAATTATTAACTGAGCATACTATTTTTCAATGTTTAGTGAGTATATCAGGGATGAAATTCTTCAGCATTTTAGCTGATTTCAGCTTTTTGTGAAAAGAGGAATTCACTTTTTTGTCTTTTTTCTCTGAAAATTCTACTTTTTTCTGTGAATTCCCGATTGTAGTTATTAGTTAACTGTGTGATATTTTTATTTTTTAGCATGTTCCAATGTTTTTCTTCTTAAAACTTCTTTCACATTAATTATATACAAATATCACATGTAAAAATTTTTTGCTCTCGTATAATTTCAGCTTTTTTGCTCTTTTGCCGATTTCATCACTGGTATATGGTATTACCAATACAAGATGGCAGACAAACATATGCAATTTAGCATTCTGACTATGACATGAATAAATATGGCTAACATATGATACTGTAGGAACATTTTGCCTTAAGCCTGTATGAAAATAGTACTGGATGGCTTAATTGTTTTAATTTTACATGCCCATCTCCTGGCTCTCATACTCAATCTCACATTTTTGGTTACACCATCTGCTGATAAAATATCAGTTTAAAAAATGCAATTAAACTTCAGAAGTTAATTAACGATAGACTATTAAAACTGTTATGATATTTTGAGATTAAAGAAGGTTAAAATATTTCACATCTGTTATTTTATTTCTCCCAAATGATTTTTATTTTGTATGCAACTTATTTCCACTTTCTTGATTTTTTTTTTTTTTTTACTGTGTTTTGATTGCATTTGAAAAACATTGTGTAAAAGTCTAATTAAATGAATATTTAGAATTAATAAATCTTTTACAGGTGCCCAGATAGATGTAAACAAGTCTGGATTTTTAAAATTATTTATGAATATTTTATGAGACTTTAATTCTAAGAAATCGTTAAGGGAATTAAAATAAATGGGGTGGTGGATTTTTTTAAGTGAAATATTTTAGCCTTTTAAATCTCAGTAAACTATTTTTGATACTCTCATTGATTAATTTGAAGTGTAATTGTACTTTTAAAAAAATGATATTGCTTTTATATTATATCAAGAGATGATATAATCAACAAATGCAAGATTGATTATGAGTATTGTGAGACACATTTGTAAACGATATGTAAAAAGTCTCTTTTATATAGAGGTTGTGGAATTATCATAAATTATGATATGCATTTTCTGTTCTTTGTAATCTCCAGTGATGTCTAACATTACACTTTTGTAATTATACCAACTTAAAAACTTCAAATATATTTACAAAATCAAATAGCTGAGTACTATGCTGTAGTGTTATTTTGATAATGTTAGTTGAATCCTCTTTTAATATTACTTGCTGTATCAGTAATATCTGGAATTTGTGCTGAATAACTGATACTTATTAATTATCTGGCATCTAGAAACTTCTGTGTTTTAATAATATTATTTTAGGTAACTGCAATTAAATTTTTAAATGTTATCAGAATTTATAAATTTGCAAAAAATGTCCATTTATATCAGTGTCCTTCTTTTCAAATTCTCATATCATACTTGGGCAAGTGATTTTGCCTCATTAGTAGCACTTTTGCTCCAAAATTTTTTGGCACAAATATTAATGCTTAGTGTAAGCTCTGAAATTATACATACATATATATACTATATCTATATACTCACACTCACATGCACACACTGTGAAGATGTTACAAATAAGTTAGTTCATTGAACGTTCCTAAAATGTATCATTAAATGATTAATTTACATGATTTAAAAATTTCTAAATAAGTGTCACTTAAAAGTATTATAATTAAGTACTATTATGCCCCTTATTTCCCAACAAATATATGCAAATTTTCAAGTTGACAGCAATATTTGTCAAGTTGACAGCAATATTGGGACAGCAATATTTGTCAAATTTGCTCTAATTACTTATATGTGTATGTTGTATACTTTTATATAATATGCTGAAAAAAGCATTTAATACAAAAATGCATAACATAAAAAATTGGCTAATGCAAAATAATATGCAATCCCTACAGAATACTTTATAATTCCATAGACAGTTTTTTCTTTTAACACAAAAACTGAATAACACCAATAAATTTCACTTTTTCATTTTATTAATTTCACTATTTAATATGAATAAAGACAATAATTTGTTGACAATATGAAAATGAATTTATGATTCTCTACACTAGAAATGATATGATGGCACTGGACTTTGATTTAAAATTTTATGAAATTAATTGATTAAAAAAGGGGCTGCTTTTATTAAATAAATAAAATTATGTCAAGTGTAAATAGCATACCTAATATATGTATTCAATTGTATGTGTGTATTTTTTAATGTACAGTAACACCCCAAACTTACATGATCAATAACCATGTAAGTCAGGGTATAATTTTGCTCAAATATGTACCTATAAACTATTTTTAACTGTGGCTGGAGATTAAAGAAAACAATATAATTTAGAAAAAGAAAAATTAATTGTTCCATCTGTTCAGTCAGTGCTTTGCAAAAGAAGATAAGTCCCAACGGTTCTTATGCAAGAAATTTCATCTGGGAATCGTCCCAGAGTAGCTTAGCAATAGAGCATCTGCACGATAAATGGTAGGCCTAGGTTCAATCCCCAACTCTGGAATTTTTCTCATCGTTGCTAAATTAATCAGCCTAAACACTCCAGCTTGCCTAATTTAGAAAAAGACGTTTAATAAAGTCTTTAATAATACATATGTATAGCAAATTGTTCTTTTAAAATTGTAAACCGAAGTTATTTTGAATTAAAGAAAAGGCGAATCAATGAGATTTCAAAATCGCGTAACTCCAGATTCACGTAAGTCAAACTATCACTGCACATATGTGTGTAAGTTTCAGCTGGAGATCGGATTAGATATCATAAAAATTGGTGAATTTTTTTTCATATGCATTGTTTACCTGAAAAAATAGTTTGGCCTTCTTAGTTTTGTGTTAAGGGATTTTCACTCTGTGTGCATAAAAATAATAAAATCATTCTTTCAATACCTTATATAGACAGAGGCTATGGAATGTACAGAAAGTAATGGGGCTTATGATTCTCTACACTAGAAATGAATGATGGCACTGGACTTTGATTTAAAATTTTATCAAAACAACTAGTTACAAAAGAATTTCTTAAAGATATACATGTATAAAATTTGTGCATTCTGATACATACATATGTGGACAGCAAAACCTCTAAGAGCTTTTTTACTACCGTATATACTTGAATATAAGCTGAGAAATTTTGGTCAAAATTTTGATTAAAAAGTTGGGGGGTCAGCCTATATTCAGGTAAGTAAAAGAATGGGACGAGTAAGGTTCAGTGACCCGGCCGCCATCTTAGATTTCGTTTTTTTCACGGTCCTTTTCTCGTGTTTGGAAAATGGATAGACTAACCAAAAACAACAAAAATACGGGACAGAAGCAAAAACGACTTAGAAATATTTTCAAGAAATAAAAGAAAATTTGCATGTTTAAAAAAAAAAAAAAAAAAAAAAAAGAACTTACAAAAAATTTCTTACATTTCTCACGAAAATGTAAATCAAACTCTAGAAAACAAGGACCTTAAACATTCTTAAAATTTTCCATATTTGGCGAGTGATTGATTTTTTTGGCCCTGCATTTTTATATTCAGATATATACGGTAGATCTGCTGCTGATGACCAGATTACAATTTTGTAAAAAGTGATATTAAATGAAACAAAACTGTATACAAAATGTACACATAAAATAACAAATAAATATCTTAATGACAATGAAATAATTACAAGCTAAATAATGCACATTATGAAAAAGAAATAACTTATTGAATGTTCAATAAATGAGGTATGAAAAAAGATGAGATACATACAAAATATTTTTGAGAGTTGGAATTGTGAAACATGTTCACATTACAAAATGTTTGGCTACTTCATAGTAAATAGCCTATTTATGTTATGATTGTTGGCATCACATTCTCCAACTTTTGCTGATACCTGCAGTTATAGATAAGTTTCTCACATTAACAACAACAAAAACTTTATAAAAGTGAAATTTCCATTTCTCATTTGCTCATCTTAAAGTATTTTGCATAATTAAGATATAATACTCATGAATTAAAGCCAGGAAAAATGAATGCTGTTAATGAATTTTTGAAAATGATTGCAGAAAAGCCAAATTTTGAGCATTCTGCATAAGAGCAAAGCAAATTAATTACTGTGTGCAATTCAAGAATTATTTGTAAGTGGTCAAGAAAGAACAAGTCTTCTAGACACCCTGAATAATTAATCATTGCGTATAAAGAAATCTGAACATATCTAAATGCTAATCTGTACAATATATATATTCAGGCTCAGGCTCATATTTAAAAGCTTCAATTTAATAAACAATTACTCAGGGTTAAAATATTTTATTCAAAAAAGTTCAACTGCAGCCTGATTTAATGTCCTATGAGTATGATGCATAAATGTTAATTTTTATGTGGGAAAAACACAAAAGGAATATATAACAATACACCACTTAAAGACACTATGTGACTGTCGAACAAATAATTATTAAACCAGTTGCTATATTTTTTTGATAAATGCAAAACTTGTGAAGTAATAAAAATCTGTGAACATATTCAGTAAACTGGATTTATATTCTTGAAACTTTCTAGCACAGGATATCACTAAACTTACCGATCATGACTTCAAATTTCTGAATCGAATGAGAATTGCCTGAGCAATGTTCCATATACTGCCCAGGCACTTACCTGAAGAATTATTTTTTTCTTCACACATACAATATTTAAATTGTCTGTCAATGGTAACTAGATTAAACTACTAATTCAGGTATTTACAACTTTCTAAAAGCTATTTTTCAATGCATTACAAACTAGAAGTACATTTAAATATGTTGTGTTAAAGATTGGATTCTTTTAGATTTTGTTGGAAGAGAGCCATAGTATAGTTTCTGTACAAATAATGTTTCTTTTATAGTAGCTGAATTTACATGCTAGATGTAAGAGTGGTAGTATAACTCATTCCTTCTCATAAAGATAAAACTGTATAGACAGAATTTCTAAAAACTGTATGAAATGGGTATGGATTTCTCACTAATTTCTGACACACATTTTCACTGTGCTTATTTTCAGGATCTTCAACATCCCATAGATCTACCATGGCACATCCTTTCCTAAATTGTGAAAGAAAGAAAAAAAAAATAATTAAAACGAAAAGTATGGCAAAAGGGTCAACTCACAGTGATTTTATATCAATACCATTATCAAATCTATATATAGAATACTTTTTGCCTGTGACTTTAGTTTACTATTAAAGTGATTGAGGTATTTCATGAAAAATAGATGGTTAACTTTGTGGGCAAGAATCGTACAAGCACATATTCACGACTTAAAAAAAAGGGGGGGGGGAGGGAAGTAAGTATTAGACGAGTTTAATAAAAGCTAATGGCTAGATTACAAGTAAACAAAACACATGTCAGAAGCATTAGACTGCAATCCAACATAATTGTGAAAATTATGTATTGGTTGAATCAAATTACTGCTGGTGGTGGTGTTGATTAGAATGGAAACTTCACCAATTTTGAAAATGCTTATTAAAGTAGATGCACTATAAAAAATACTAATATTTATTTGACAGTGCCAGACAGAAAATTAGGTATTTGTGGGTTATAGCAGCCACTGAAATTCAATCTCCAAGCACCTGAGAGATTGCAAAGATGGTGTTGGTGAAATCTCGTGAAAACCTTTGCATTGGCATAGACATTTGTATTCCCAAAGCATAACTATGATTTTAGCACAATCCCAATGACACCAAGCAAGCTCAATGGACGTTACAACCCACAAGTACCAAAATTTATAAATGAATGTTTCTATAACATAAGAGTATCTCAATTCACTAAAATAAAATTTTTTGGGTATTTACATATTATCCCGGCGATCATTCCTGCCACACTATTTTTTTTTTTTTTTTTTGTCAAATGTGCTGGCAAACTGTTGCCAATCATACTGTGAAACATCAATAATTTTATGTGCCTGGCGTTTATCTTTGTGAAAAATCACTCGTCTTGGCGGACCACCAGGATAATATGTAAGCACCGATTTTTTTGTAAATATAAAAATAACATGTTACCTTCGTTTGCCAAAACACCAATTCCGTTCAAGAATAACATAATTCACTTTCATATTTTGAAGTGTCTTGTATACTTCCAATACAGGTTTCCTGCTAAAAATCTGGTATACACTGTGAGTTCTGTTTCTGTAAAAAGATTGTTTTGCAGTGTAATTATGTAATATATATAAAATGTAGCATTTCATATGCAAATTAAAGTAGAAATATCGTGTATTTGAATATATAGCCGGCCCCCTCTGTAATATGGCAGATATTATATGAATCTGTGTTGTATTAATGCATTTTAGGAACACAATCACAATTTTTCTGCAGTGTTACGTGAACTCATATAATAGAGAGTTTACTGTACACAGGAAAATATATCATCCAATAAAAATAGTATACTGCTAAGTAAAACAGAAATCATTATGCAATACTATTACAATGTTAGATTTCCATCATCACAATCTCTAGTTGACTGTAACCACTGTATTAAAAGATGTCGGAGAAGCTGATATCAATGAAAATGGTAAGATGCAAAAGATGATTGTGAAGTGACAACTTGCATATATACAAGGTGATTTAGTAGACAGACATTAAAATGATCAAAAACATTCATCTCCTCCATCTTTATACAATTAAATAAATATAGCGGGAAAAAATGAAGGACATTAATTCACCAAACAATGATTCAAAACATCAAGAATTCATTAACTGAATGCAGTGAAAAATAAGGTTAGTATAACCCTTTCCGGCAAAAACATTTTGATCACATTTTTCTGTTTTTGTTGATTCCCGAAGAGTGATAATTAAATTTCTGACACTAATTTGATGAAACATTGATAACTTTTCTGTGAAATATCTATCACATAGGTACAAAATGTGCATATTTTTTTTCGCTCTCTACCATTTATGGAAATCTCATTATCATCTGGTGAATAGGTGTAAAAAATTTGACTAATGATCACAAATTTTTTAAATCAGCAGCATAAGTGTCAAAACTATGTGGCTAGAATGTCATGAGAAAGGGATAAACTGGTTTCACTTTACATAAATGAAATAAATAGCATAAGTCGTTTTTAAAATACTGTTATTTATAAAATAAGTAATTATAGTACTGTATAGCAATTTAAAATATGCCCCTCTTCTACTTCAAATTCAAAATTAATTTTTGTCACTTTTAGTTACATTTTTATGTACTGGATATTAAAATATAGTAAAATGCTAACTTATCAATCACAAAAATAGCAATGAATGTGAAATGTTGTGTTTTTCTAACAATTACAAGTAATTATTGTGAAAAATGAATTTACCGTAAATCTGCATTTTCATAATGAGGATGATTAACAATAGGTCTTCTAGTAGATAATAACACGTTTGCCATTGTAGGCATAGGACCAGCAAATACAGCATCTGTTTAAAATAACAAAATAATTTTTTTTTAATCCTAAAATTTAATAAATGTCACATTTGAAACTTAAAATAAGGAAGGAGCAGACAAAATCAGAAAATTGCTTCACTATAATAAATTATTTCGGAGCAGCTTATATTTTTGTCACCAATGGCAATCATTAATTCTTAGGAGATTTCCATATGCACACATAATTAATATTCATTTGCCATTAAAATACTTACTTTATATATTCTTATGCACAATCCTTGACAGACTAGTATATTTATCATCAAGAAATATTTCATCTCACCACATGACAAATTTCCAAGCTGTACCACATTAAAAAAAATATGGTTTGGCAATTTCTCACTAAATAAAGACGATATTGCCAAGCTGAATTCAGTTTTGGGTATTTATTTTTATTTATTTTTTTTGCTAAACTTGGTAATAAATTGCCAAAAGTGGCCAACCTTGGCAACTTTTGACATATCAGGGATTGATCCAGGAATTTTCTCCAGGGTCCCATTTTTATAAAAACTGTTTATTTTTGTGAATTTTCATACCAATTCTTGTAAAAGTCACTATTTTTCTTAAAATAATTTACAAAACAAATTAAAATATACAGTAAAACACCAATAAAAGGTTTTTTAATCAATGAGGAAGGGGAAGGGACTGTTTTAATCAATTGTAATATTGTGAAGGGGCTGTAAAATGGACCCAAAATTCATCTGCATCGATCCCAAACAGCATTATTACTGGAAACCCTTTAAGCAATAGTTTAAAAATACAGTTTTTTTTCTGATTTTTGGAATGATATCATCACCAGAGCATGACCAAATTAATATGGAACCACTGCTTAGTTATCCCCCTTCCAATAGAAAAAAAAATTTGAAAATTGGTCCATGAGGTAAAAAAATATTGCTGTACATACATAATATATATAATGATAAAATTAATTGAAGATTCAAACTCAGAGAGTTTTGTTATTTATTAGATACTAGCCACCTCCAGCGACCAGTTGGATCGCTATCTTGATAAATCTTATTGTCTATAACTAAAGTTATTATCTATAGCCATACTAATAATGTCATCCATATATTACAAGTGAGTTATCTTTATAATTCTTCTCATAGTTATATAAATATAGTTCAGCTAAGTAACTAGACTTAGATCCACCTTGTGGTTATATACATACACATCGAATTCAGTACCACTGCCTATTTCAAAGTTGATAAAAATTTAATAATTGTAATTTGAAGGTGGGTTTTTAATATTCTAGTAATTTTAAATGTTCTACTTATTAAAGAAATTTTTATCATACACAATTGGTAATTTTAACACCCTCTGCCTTAAATTTTCCATACTTATCAGAAGAAAGAAAGAAAGAAAAAAAAAAAAAAAAAAAAGAAAATTACATCTGAGTTCAGCACATTGTGCTTTATCAACTGAATTAAGACTGTTTTTCATCTAGCTTGATCTTACCTCACAAGAGCTGGGTATTTATACCTTAACAGCATGGCTCAAATTCTCAAACATGCTACTTTTATGTATTTACAAAAGAATTCTCTCTCTCTTTTTTTTTTTTTTTTTTTTTTTTTTTTAACATCATTTACAATCATTCCGAAAATCAAGGTAAATCTTTATGCCATTTTCTCAGCCTTACTCTTTTTATTTATTTATTTTTCATTTAATTTCAATCCAGACAATTTTTACTAAATTGTCCGGATTGAACGTCACCAAATTAGGGATGGAAGATTATGCTTCCAGCAACCCAGTTCCAGTTTTTTCAGATCTAGTTCAATCTTGAATGAATATTTCTTTCTTCAACATTCCTTTATTTAAATTTACAATGAAATAAGACTGAACATAAACTTTTACTTATTTTAACTTACTACCTACTAACTTTAACCTATTTTATTTATTTATTTTTACAAATATCTAATGGTTAAATGCACTTAAAAAAAATAATAAGCACTATACTAGATTGCTGGGTTAAAATGTAGATGTGTTGACTAACAATAAATATCAGAATTTGTCATAATAATGTGCTAATTTACATTTTACACTGACTGACATCATACATTATATGATGGTACTCTGAATGATGATTTCTGTTTTCTAAAAGGTGTATGAACCATGATTAAGTATAAAAGAAAACTGGAACAAATGGTTCAGAATACGGGAAAGAAATTTCATGAATGATGGTAAATGGCCCCCTTTTCTCCAACAAAGATATTACTATTTTATAAAACCGAAAAGTAATTAAAACATTTATGCAAAGAAAAACTAACTAGTGTGTGTGTGGATATTTCAGAGTTTATTGTACGTTAAAACTGAGTGTCTCTCTGAGCAATAATTTGTTGGACTGAGAGACTTTTTTTGTAAAATAACTTATAAACTAGTATTATAACTCTAAACAGAACTATATGTACTTTAATTATGAATATCTTTTGGTAAGTTATTCTTCCCTGATAGTAACGGGTTTTTTGTTACTTTTAGATCCTCTATACTTGAAAGGCATTTAAAATTTGACTAAGTGAATATTTTTTAAAAGTTTCTTAAAAAAATATTTCATCACAGGCTATTAATTTTGTAAGCAAGATTAAAATTAAAATCATGAAAAATAAATAAAAATTTTAAAAATGTGACTTATGATATGTGACACATGGCTTGCTTACAAGTTTGCTTTCAATTTTAAAATAACTTATCAACCATGACACATATGTGTGCATTTCACAAATTTTTGTTACTATACTGTAGCAGGTCTAAGTTGTTTGTATTTACATTTGAAATGCAATAAATATGCTTTAGGCAGCATTTTTGCACCAAAGTCAACATTTGAATTTTCAAAATGCATAATACAGTTGGCTGTCTAATGATTTTTCAAGGATCCATGAAAAATCGTTTTTAAACATCCTCAAACAGAATTTATGGAAATGGGATATCACTATGCTAGTGTTACCATGCGCATGGTACTCTGAATGATGATGAAGTCTTTATTATTTACATTTTTGTTTGCTATTTTTCAAAATAATTTTTTCATTAAATACTTTCTGTAGTAGTCTTTCATTTTGGGAACCATCTTTATATATAATACTAGTAACACATTTAGCTTGTCAGAAGTTTATATGACCTATACGCCAGGTTTTTTATGCTCCAAATATGCTAGACATATTTGGAGCGCCCCCCCCCCCCCCAAAAAAAAAAAAAAAAAAAACTCACTTGTTACTTCTCTCCTCCGCAGGTTGCAAATAATATTATACAAATTAAAAATATTTCATTAATACTCTTGTTGTTAAGTCAAAATTTTCCAATGGGTATGTGCCTGAACTGTGAATGTCACCTTAAAGAGATTGTGATAATACAGTATGGGGTGTTAACACTGCACCAACTATATAAAATTACTAAAACATTAATTTAATCTTACTTTGAGGCAATGAAACATTTATCCAGTAAATAAGTTCTTCTAAATCTGGATTACTGAATTCTCCAATTATATTTCTTTGGTCCTTTATATTAGCTACTCCTTGAACACTCATGGCTGCAATTAATGCCACAAAAATGCATAATTTCATGTGGTTTCCAATTAAGAACCTGAAACACTGAGTAAAATAATTATTGATTAAAGAATAATTTTAAAATCAGATAACAAACATGTATATTCTAAATGCATTTATTTTTTAATTATTCACATGTATAAGGGTTTCCTCAAAGGAAAAGGAAAAATGTGCAATTGCATCAGAATGACTGCAGCTATAGAAGCCATCGAACAGTGATATAAAGGGCAGCAGGAGGTGTGCACTGCAGTGCTGTTCAACAGTGAAACCCATTTGGGATAGGGGATATTGATTGAAAGTAAAGTCGTGCTATGCATAGATGTGCCCAGATCAGAACAATTCATTCCTTGGAACATACCTGATAGATTTCTTGACCCAAGGAAGCACAATCAATTCAAAACTACACTTCAGTACTCTAACGCAATTGACACGAAACAACTCTAACGCAATTGATAATGAAACTAGAAAGCAATCAAAAGAGAATGGCCAGGCCTTCTCACTTAAGTTGCATTTTTCCATAACAATGCCCAATCCCACATCTCCTATAAAACACATATGACCTTAAAACAAATTCCATTAGGAAATGTTAGAGCACCTTCTGTACAGTCCAGATTTGTCATATTGTGACTTCCGCATTTTTAGGACACTTACAAGAGCATAACAGGGGAAAGATTTCCATTTGGGTGATGAAGTGAAGGAAGCTGTGAAGTACTTCGAATATTGACCATGATCTTTCTACCTGAAAGGCATACACCTGTTGCCGAAACTATGGGACCTGTGTTATTAAGTCCATAAGAATTTCTTTTGATTTCGAACAAAGACTTTTTTTTAAAACTTGTCCCCTTATACACATAACTGAAATAATTTCCAGTACATTTTACTATATTCATATCTAATTTAGGCTACAGCAATTTCTTTCATTCTAACTGTATTACTTTTTCTGATTCCTTTTAATATTTGCAAGAGAAAACATGCACAAAGGAATTAGTACGGGTAATTCCAAAATTTCATCACTGATACAGAAACAGTTCTGTTTGAAACTATGCACATTTGAGGTTTTGTCAACTCTTCTTCCAATATAAATTGTTCTTAAAACTGTTAAACCCAATAGATAATATTTCAAACACAGCACTAGTTTTTATTGAAGCTCATTAATGAAACATACATCATCACAAAAAAAAGTCATCAAAACAAAAATTAGGTAATTCTTTTTTTTTTTTTTTTTTTTTTTTTTTTTTCGTGTAGAGCAAGACTTATGAGATTCAGCATTTATCTATGTTTGTGAATTGTAAGTGAAATAATGAATAAATAAATAATAAGTAAAAAAAAAAAAAATTCTTGTGTAAATGTCAACAAAGTGAACTTTGTTGACATTTATCTTGATATTTCTCAGCAGACAGTGAAGGCAAATTTCTAAAAGTAATACCTATTCACCCGCAATGACTTTTCGTAGATAGTAAAACCTGGTTTAAACAACCTTTGATAAGTAGGAACTTCTATTCAATGGTTCTATTTAATACTCCACCGAATTACGTATTCCTTTAATGGAAACTTGATTTAGTGTAATGGAATTTTCTTTAGAGAATAGATTTATATTGTACAACTGTTTTTACAATTCAATTTTTTAAATTTATAGATTATTACAATGAATAAAAAAATGTATATTATAAGATTTTACTTTACACTTTTTCCAGAGATTGTTTTAAAAAGAAATTAATTGCACATTTTCAAAAATATTTTCATTTTAAAAGGCATGCAAATGTCATTAAAATGTCTTGGCACTCCTACAACTGATAACAAAATATTGTTACATAAATCACTGAATATAAAAAATTCTAAATCAAAAATGACAAAATCATAATGCTAATGTTTAAAAAAAAAAAAAAAAAAAACATACCTTAATACACATTGTTAGTGATACTATGAGACACAAATGAGGAGTAAAAAACAATTTCAATCTCATTACAAGGGCAGCCATGATGAAGAACATGAAACACTGTGCAATATTATACAATATCTGAAATAATTAAAAAATACCCATGCATAAGATTAGAAAGAAAATTAAAAAAATTACAAGAGAAAAGTATTTAAATAACATCCATTCCATTCAAGGAAGTTTGTATATGTCATGTTAATACTAATGAAGAATATGTGTATAAACACAGTTAAGTAAAGTAAGAAATTGTATCAATTTTCTCATTTTGTAGAATAACAAGGGACTGTTTTAAAAAAATTAAATTTTCTTCCCGCAAGAAGTTAGCAAAGATATATATCAAGCAAATTACTTCTGAAACATTCCAAAAGGTTAGACATATTCCAAAATGAGTATGAGTCAATACTAACTAAATAACATACTTCAAGGTTTTTTTTTTTTTTTTTTTTTTTTTTTTTTTTTTTTAAAGGGAAGACTGTAGCACATATAATTGTAGATATACAATCATTGAAAATATCAACTGCTACTTGTTAAACAACTGGTACAATTTTTCTTTTTTTTAAATGATATAAAATTTTTAAGCTATTTCCCATTATAGGTGAATAAACTTTGAACATACTTTCAATTTAAAGAGGATACTGTGTGAAAATGCACTTACTTTTACAGCTAATAGATTAGGAGGAGGGGGGGGGGACACCACTTTTTTGATAAGGGGATTCTATGAGTACATTAAAATTTACAAGCAGTGCTTATCCAGGCATAATATAATGGATTGAATAGATTTGAACAAAAACAAAGATATTTGATTAAAATCATTATATACTGCACAGTAATTTAATTCAACACTCAAAAATAAAAGCAAGATTTTGTTACTAAGGGATTACACAAAAGTTATTTGCTCCCCTCTTTGGAAAAACTATGATCTTTTTAATCTGGGAATTGATCTTACAAATGCCGTACCATTCGTCTAGCGTCAGTGTACTTTACAATCCAAAGAGACTTCCCTACATGAAATGATAACTAGAAATTACTATTTCTTTTTCTTATGGATATTAACTGCAAAAATTGGTCATTTTTTGGCAGGTATTTAATTGACTGAAATTTATATGTATAGAGAGGGTGTCCCAAAGAGATGCAAACATGCTTTATTTTTTTTTGTCCATTAAAGATGTGGGCAGTGTAAATTGGGGAAATAAACAAGTTCAAAACAAGGTAGGGGGAGGGAAAATTCTTGTTAATTTTCAGAGATACTTTTTAAATTATGACTCCTCATATAAAAATATTTCCAATTAGTAAAATATGCCTCGTACACTAATGATGTAAGATAAAATTTGAGATTTATATCTTAAAAAGTGTCCGAGATATGAAGATAAATAAATATATGCTGATTTACATTACTTTTTAATGGCTTTCAAAGGAAAAAAAAAATCGCGTCAGATGCTCATGTTTCAGGGGTCTTAGAGAAATAATTTTTTGCACTAGCAATAATTGTTTACATTTAAATTCATGTATAGCCCCATACCACCCCACGTTATATTTTACGATGAAAGGCAAAATTTTCATACATCGCCTCTTTAGTGTACAGGGGCATACCTGCAAACATATACAACCATGCACAATGTGCTAAACTTATCAGGAGCAACTTGGGAAATTTTCCGAACATTAAAAAAAAAAAAAAAAAAAAAATTTGATCAATGTAATAATATAAGGTAAATAATGAGTATTGAAGTCACTCCTACGTTTAAACCCGTATGGCAATGGATCATTTTTTTCTCCCCTCTCTTATAGGATAAACATGTTCTTTTGGATTTTGTAAGCATTTCTCTCTCTCTTTTTTTAAAGTTCAACTCCAATGTTGTCTATTTTCCGGAGAAAATATCTTGTTGTAGAGAATGTCCAGAGTAGTAACATATTTATTGTGTTGCACCGGTAGAGCCAGAGCAGTTGGCAGGTATGCAGGGGGTTTTGGGGGAATTTTTTTTATGAATGATGTATAAATATTTTTTAAATGACGCTTTTTCAAAATTAATAACAGGAATTTTTTCTTAATGTAGTCTTTTTCCCTTCCTTATTTTGAACATTTAAAAAATTTTTATGGCCCACTTATCTCTAAAAAATTAAAGCGTGTAACCAACTTTTTGGGACACCCTGTATAATTCCTGTTCAAAAATGTCTTTGAAGAGAATAAATTATAACGGATTCAAAGAGTTTGCAGTCCATAGCTAAAATTAATTAATTTTTTAAATAAATTTTTCAGTAAAAGGATTGAAAGACAAGTTTTAATTAATTGTCAAAATTTCTCTACATTCGCTTGATTCTTATTTACGATAGTAAAAATTTTGGTGAACCTAATTAGATATTTATAAAATGTTGCATAAAAAGTTCAATATATATATATATAGTTTATAGAATATACAAATAGTTGTAGGTTAAAAATGACTAACATCAGAGTTTTCTTGTAGTGATGTTTCACTTTTTTGCCACACAATCTGAAAAAAAAAAAAAAAAAAAAAAAAATGTACATTAAAAAAAATAATAATAATATTTCAATAAAATATTTTAATGAATATAGAGTTGAAAATAAAAAATAGAGAAAAATCATTTTATAAAGAAAATAGCAAGTAGGTTTACTAAAGACAATTAGGACTGAATTTATACAAAAATACTCACAAGGCCAATCACTCCTAGTATAACAACAATTCCAACTGGTAACACGAGAGTTTTTGTCAGTTCTGAAATCGTCTGTAAAAATATTAAAAAAAGGATAGAAAAATATTTTGGGATATATATATATGTGTGTGTGTGTTGTAATCGTGGGCTGGGGGAAGCGAGGGGTGTTTGAGACCCACTCTCAGCGTTGGCAAGGCTGCTCTGGACTCTAGTGCCACTACTGTGGTATCCTGGCCAGCAAATGCTGGGAACGATCCTTGGACATGCATTACGGCTGCCGATGGATGAAATGAGGAGTACAACTGCGATTACATCATTTTATTGGGTACTTCGATACATCTTTGCTTGGCAGTTGCAGTCACGCGGAAGAGTCCCTGCTGGACTGCATCAGCCCCTTTTATCAACTTTTGAGGTTGTGTCACATGATCCATGCACGTTGCAATTATTGGCCAAACCCAAAATCTGGACAGTGGTTTTTCAAGGTTTATTATGTCTTTTAAGACGCCAGAGTGGCTGAGTGCAGGGCTGTCTACAAAATTACAAAGGAATTGCAAGGGACCATGCAGTAATTGCAGTTTTTGAAAGCGGATTCCTTTGTTCCAACTGAATTAAAACTGCATAGTTCTAGAAATCTGGGATTTTAACGGGCTTATGATTTGTAATGCTATATATATATATACACACACACACACATTATATATATATAATATTAAATATCTTCTCAAAATTCAAATTTCCTATTAACTCACTTCAAAATTCTATACGGGAGTAGCAACTTTCGTGTTCAAACAAAGGCTGTCCCGAAATCTAAATTTAATAAAAAAGCAATAGATACCTTTTCCCTCATTTCCACATCCTAGGGTCACCACAGCTTTCGAAAATTCCCAGGGACTATGAGACCCGGGCATTTTAATAACCAATAAAGGCACTTTTCTCTAGACATGTGATTAGCTTATAATCCATGTGACCCAGGGTAATAAAAATGCAAAGACCGTTCAAAAAGTGGGATTTTGCATGACTTCTGTAGCCATACAAATCTCTGTGAAAAGTCCTAAGAAAAATGTTTTAAAGCAGGAGCATTTGTTTAATACTTCAGCAGCTACAGCTAAGAGGATTGAGGCTGTCTCTATGCCCTGCTTCAGAATATCAGCGAATAGTGCCTTACGGACTTTCTACTGTATCATTGGCCTGACTACTACATGAACACAGGTGGCCGATCATATGTCAACATGCGGCGACTTTACAAAATCAAAAGCGAGCCACCAACTGCCTACCCCTACTCAACCGTCCAATAATTTTCATATATATATATATGTAATATGCAGTGGAAAAAAAGTCTCTGGAAGCCTTGATTTAAGTACAAAATTTCTTTATTATAATAAAACAGCATGATGAGATATGGGAAACAACATCGAGTTTACAAGAAGTTGTAGTTCTAAAATACAAGAGGGCAGGAGAGAGCAAGACAAAATATGTGTAAAAAGTTCCCCCCTATGAAGTGATAGACAATTTAACAACCAAGCCCAAGCTGGGAGTCAAACGCGAGCCCATAATCTCAACTTCATTAAAACTAATAATGTTTTATTTATAGAGCAACCAATTTTTTATTTTAAGAAACAAATGGCAAGTTTTCAAGGTCCCACTGCACTTTAATGACATTTTACTCAATAGAGGAAAAGTACCCAACATTAATCAGTATCATAAAATTTTTAAATAAAAAATTGGTTACTTTAAAAAGAGTAAATTAATATTACTTACTTCAAATGGCAAAAAATCAAATTCAATAGCACATGTGTACAACATAGTATGAAAATCTTTATAAGATGTGAATTTTGATTTCAAAAGATTCAAAATATGAGCCTAAAATTAAACAGAATGCATAAAATAATTACTTCAAAAAATTGAAATACAAAAACAAACAGAAAATAAAGGACTTAAAATATGCAACTACTTACATCATCTTTCACATTTAAACAGAAGGACAGGAACATTTTCATTAAAAAGCATCCACAAACAATAATGAGAGCTTTAAAAACCTATCAAGTAAATTAAAAGTTATAATTTCAAGAAACAAACTACTTTTCATTTATGTATTTCTTTTAGCAAACTTGAGTTCTTCAAAGTTAATATTACTTTAAAACTCATACCATATGCATCTGGTAATGGTAAACAATTCATTACTACAGTACAAGTTCAGTACATAAAATAATTATTAATATGATACACAAGAATATGCAACTGAATTTTGTATTGATATTTAAAAACAATATATGAATAATACTTTTTTACATTGCATAGCTAAAGATTTTTTCTCCAAACATTTTAAAGGTAGAATATAAAAGTAACATTGAATTCAATTTACAGACATAGGGAAAGGTAAATTTTAACAAAGTTCAAAAATAACTTCTTATCATTTTCTTCTACCCCCCCTCCTTTTTTTTTTTTATCTTGCATAAAACCTCCCACGAAGGAAGGGAAAAAAAAAAAAAAGGTGAGTGTGTGTGTGTGTGTGTGTGTGTGGTGGGGGGGGGGGGGGGGGGGGGGATGGACAGCATACCATGATTTGAAAACTAAATTTAATAAAAATACAGAAATTTGGTAATAAAATCAATATCATGTTTGAAAAAAAGTTAGTCTGTAAAAGCTTTTAACATATACTTTTTAAATATTTCATAAATCTAGTGCTAGATACAATTTATTTGGTTATTTGGGTGCTTGAAAATTTCTATTTGGTAAAGTGCCACAAATATACATTAAAAAGTGGAATTTTGATAATTTGAAAAACAAATAAAAATTTTCTAATGCAATATAAGAGAATTTTGAGAGTACAATTACCATTATTCCAAATTGAGGCATTCTCAGCTTTTTAAAAAGTTCTTCATTCAAACACATGATCTACAAATAAAAAATAAATTATGTAGCAACATGCACTCATTTTTATGCAAGTAAGTAACTCTTACAAATTTTTCAATTTACTGTTAATCCTTTGACTCACAAAATTGCCTTAAAAAAAAAAAAAAAAAAAAAAAAAAAAACATATTTTCCTTTTTATGCAGTACATTCAATTTTAACTTTATAAAAATAAGAATTATAAAAACATATTTCCATAATTTAATCTTTAAAGTACTAATTGGAAATCATTCTCAACAGTTAAATACAGTATTCTGAAATTTCTGCAAGTTTGTGTTTTATATAGTTTCAAAATATCATGCAGTGAAGCTAGCTTAGCAATACTGCCAAATTTACAGATCAGTGAGATGGTTAAGATATCTTTTAGAAGCCTGTAAATTTATCATTATAAAAATAGAATATATGTACTTACATAACAAACTATTAGTAAAGAGGTGTAAAATGAAGCAATCAGCATTTTATTCCCAAACAGAAAAACAGTAGAAACAATTAGGCTAATCTGTTAATAAAAGCAATAAATAGGAAATGAAAATTCTTATTTATAAAAAGAAAATGAAAATAAGCAGTCACTTAGAATTGATACATAAGCAAATATACAAACAGGTTCATTTTATATAAACAATGAAATAGGTTTTGTGAACACAAGGCCAGCTTATCCATAAGTATCAGCTTTTAGATATTGATGTGTATGCTTATAAGTTTATAAAAATATGTATGTACACATATGCATTGTTTAATGTATGCTTATAATTTCCACAACAGAAAAAATATATATAAATAAATAAAAATTAACCACAAAAATCAGGAGAGCAGTCATTAAACTTTTACTTATTTTCTGTTTATAAAAGATAACAATGTTTTGTGTTAGGGATTCAATATTCACTAAATATTTACAGTCAATTATTAGTTCAAGTTGAAATTGATATGTGAAAATTTGAAGGTGGATGTATAGCTGAGAAGTTCTGAGTTTTAAGACACAGAGTAATGATACAACAGAACTATATGAACTGCATGCAGTGTTTATATGTATCTTATCAAATATTCTAAAATGACAAATTAAAAATACCAATTATGCATTCGTAGTTCAAAATGTGTACTTCATAAAAAAGCACGAGTTGCTTTATAAAGTAATACAGAACTAGAAATTCTGTTAACCTAAAACCTAGGATAACCCCCAGAGGCCTTTGACGGTAGTATACATGAATACTCTAATCACAATACATAATCAGAGGCATATTTTTGAACTCGTAAAATGAAACTGATTACAGAAAAGGTTTGTTTTATAGATAAAACAATCTCTTCAGTTTTTTATTCAAGTGTCTTTTTACAACTGATAAACTGCCCATACATGTATAATAATTTTTCTAATATAAATTAAAATAGGTAATTTTTATGAAGGGGAAGAATCCAGGAATGTTTCTTCGTTAAAGGCAAGATTTAACTTTGAGAAAAAAAACTAGTTTCACAAAAACTGAAATTAAAAACAATCCCTAAGAATATATATTTAATTAAAAAGCAATAAGTTCACAGGGCATATGTTATGCATTCTTTAAACTAAGCTTCTCTCAGCCTTTGGAGGGGGGGGGGGAGAAAGTTAGTAATTGTTTTTAATTGTAGGTCGTTTGCCAATAAATTATGCACAATTTGAGGGGAAATATAACTGAAAACAAAGCAACAGGAAAGGATGCCAAGAAATTTTAATACGTAATTAAAATACATAAAATGCTTAAAAATAAGATAATTTTTTTCCATACCAGATGTCCTCTTAGTATACATTTTAGAGTACAAGATGTGACAGAATTCAAAAGATACAACCCACATAAAACCAACACCTGAGTGAGCAAAGCAAATTGGGCAAACTATGAAAAAAATTTAAAAACATTTTTTAAAATAAAATAAGTTAGAGAAAAACACATCAGAGAAAGATAAATATTAACAGCAAGATATATACAGCATGAACATTCATACATAGAATTTAATTAGAAAGCTATTATAAAAAAGCTATATTACATCCATTAAAAAATATTGAAGTCATTTCAAATTTAACTGGTACTCTGTGACCCCTCTCCAAATATATAATATAATAATAAATTAAAATAAAAAATAATATAAAAATGACAAAGTAAACTGCAAAAACTTGAAATCTGTTCTTAGGAGTTTTTTTAATATATTAAAAAGAAAGAAAGAAAAAAAAGCTTTGGCAATAATGTATGTATATCCTCTGCTACATACATTATCTTTTTCATGCAACATGTCTTGAATCTAGAAAAAAAGTCATGTGATATATATGTGTGGATGGTAGCCCTAATATGTTTTTTGCCAACAGTAGAGAATTTGAATTTTTTATTGCAGGAATGGGAGATGAACCCTTTAGAAGGAGCTAAAGCCCATTCTAGAAATAGTTAATATGAAAAAGTTCAACTAAACTTTTACTAAATAAATGAAGGTTTTAGACTAAGGCAGCCAGTTTTGCAGGAATAGAGGTTCAAATCAACAGATGCATGTGAAATTTCATTATGCACGGGTTCTAACTGCTTTAAACAGTTTTGGAGCATTTTGGGCCACACAATAGCCTCAAACCTTGAACCTTTACACTTCAGCCATCCATCATGTTCAGTGTCTTTATTCACTTGGTCATGGTGGTTAAAGACTACAATCAGGATGAATGTTGCATGTAGTCTCATTTTTCTTCCTCTCAAATTTTCTCAGAGGAATCAGACTGTATTAATGGATCCAGCTTCAAATCTAACCTGATAAAACAATGTAAAGCGAAGAATCCAAGATTGTGTTTGAGAACCTCTCAGTGTTTTCCTGGATGAACTTTATTAACGTGTGCAAATTAAAAAGATTAAAAAAAAGAGTTCCTGCATTTTTATTGTTTGTTTGCATGGAATAATCTTCAGAACTCTACGGCAATCTTCAGTGTGTGATTTTGCAATTAGCTGCTAACCGTTCTGTTTGTAAAGGCTTATTTTGTACTGTGACTAGTGCCACCGTTTCTGTCATGGGGCTCCTCACCTCTTCTGTGACGTTGATTTTAACCCTTTGAGGAGCAACCCTTTCCCAATGCTGAAAAAAGGGCAGCCGTTGCCATCGCTCGACTTAACTACCAGCAAGATGGCGGACGATCGAAATGTTCATCGCGTGCCACAGATCTAGAGACCCTTTTTTGACGACAGCTGGCTGTGCGCGGATGCTTAAAAAAAGAATATAAATCATATCTGATTTTGAAGTTTAAAGAAGTGATTGCGGAAGTTACATATAATTTTTGGAAGTTTTTAAAGATTCAAATGTGTTTTAGATTAGTGCATTACAATATAGCCTTTGCACACCCTCCAAAAAAAGTATTCGAGCAAGAGAGAAATTTCCTATTTTAGATTCGCGAATAATAATTGTGCCCGCTCACAGCCAGCTGTCGTCAAAAAAGGCTCTCTAGATCTGTGGCACACGATGAACGTTTTGATCGTCCGCCATCTTGCTGGTAGTTAAGTCGAGCGATGGCAACGGCTGCCCTTTTTTCAGCATTGGGCAATCTTTCCAGCTGTTCTCGCGTTCTTCCATTTTTCAGCGATGTCAGTGCTGTTAAAAAGAATCGTGACCAATTTTTTTTACGGGAAATGAACGTGCTAAAAAGTAAAGGATTCTGGTGGAGCTATGTCACCCGCAACTATTTTTGTAGAAATCAAATCTATTCTTCGTGACAGGCAACAGTCAAAACGTCAGAGTTGGGCGATCCCAGAGCGGGATCACTGCACCTTAAAGGGTTAAAGACAGATTAAAGGAGGAGAATCACTTTGTGAAATGCACTTACCAGCTGCTGAGAATTGTGGAGCTGGCAATTTTTGCAGTTGTAATGAGCAAAGTATTTCTTGGAAAGTAGGTTTCGGAGCAGCTTCAGAGCAAAATAAAGAAAAATACATGTATAAAAGTACTGTGCAATGGAGAAGGCCGGAGCAATTAGAGCAGAATTCGCATCCCTGCATTACGATCACCGAATATTGCAATAGTATACAGCAAAATTTTTAAAACTTGTACATATTTTGTTTTTACAAAGAATCTACTGGCTTTGTTTAATGAATAAGGGGGGGAGGGAGAGAACACACAATAACGTTTGAGACAAAACTCTGATCATCCAAACATTGAAAAATATTTGTTTCAATGCAACAATACATATAAGAAGAAAAGGTTTGAGATGAAATACATACCTGCCAACAGAGAATAAATAATGTAGTAGAGATAGAAAGTATAACAGAATGTGATAGTTTTGGCATCTGACATCTATAAAATATTAATAATTAAAACATTACAATAACTATTTTCAAGTTGAATAAAAGTTTATGAAAACTACTAAATAGTTGTTTACAGCTAATTAAAATTGAATATCATACCACAATACATGATAAACAAAGAAGGTTATTTTATTCAGTTACACATAGAAGTAACAACAGCTCTTAGAAATATATTTTAAAATTTCTTTTGCCCTTTAATATTAAACAGCTTAGAAAAAAGAAGGATCAAATACTACACAAACTGATGACAAAAAGAAATAAAATTAGTTCAGCATTTCCAAAACATTTCCTTTAATGGGACATTTTGAGGGTCTTTGACGGAACACCTTGCGAAACACTAGTAAAATTTCCCCTATGCTAACCCTTAAAACTTCTGTTTTCAAGATATGATGCAATGCCCTGAAATGACAACAGTGCCGTTAGGTAATTTTTATCTGAAAAAAGTCTATTCCCCCCCCCCTAAAATTGATGTCACACAACTATTGTATGCGTAAGTGTGCACAGAGTATGCGTAAGTGTGCACAGAGTATGCTTAAGAGTGCACAGAAGTCAATGCAGCAATATTGAGAACCATCAGTCTGAGTTTTCGACCACTTATTAGTAAGTGTGCATGATGTGTGGTGTCAACATGAATATCATAAGCAGGGATTAAGCTGTCATACAATAGTACATATTCATCCACTTTTTTTCAAAAAGGACCCCCCCCCTTTTTTTTTTCAAACTACTGAGCACCCAGGACTTATTTTTATAAGACCCTAGGCATACTTGAGAAATCCATTTTTATGTCTTTGTGTTACAAAGTATTATTCAGTGAGGGACCCCAAATTGTTAATTTTATGACTTCTGGGACCCACAAACTTATATAGCTAGTGTGACTCCGGCACATATGAAATTATCATAGTCAAAATAAAGGGGAAAAAAGCTATGTTATCCACAAAGCACTAGTTACTTTTATATGGAGTATAGTTTGGAAACTTTGTTTTAAATAATCAAGAACATCCCTTCAGCCCCACCCTGAACAGAATTGAAATTAATGCATTTAGGAGATTTTCTTGTAAGTCTGTAATGAATATTAATCCCTCCCCTCCAGAAATCATGAGAAATACTTAATGCAGATCACATGTTTTGCATTTGTGTTTCTATTTTGTAAAAATTTAATTAAGAGAAAGTGAAAATTGTTGTAATAAATACAACACACAATTTTCATTTTCTCTCTCTCTCTCTCTCTCTCTTTTTCAGGGGAGAGCTAAAACATTTTGCATTTAATTATTTCTCGCACAATAATTTCATATTCTACTACTACCCCCCCCCCACCTCCCCCCAACCATTTGTCTTTTAAAATGAACAATACAAATAATCCAACTGCAGCTTTCCTGTAAAGTGGAAAGTAATAAAAAAAAGTTTTCTTTTAAATTTCATAATCATATATGGTCAATGAGTCATTCAACATGAACAAAACTGCATTAATTAGTATTTTTAACACTACTTTAGTATTTTTTTTTCACATAAAATTTAGAATATAGTATTTATTATGGCACTTTTTTTAGAAGGCAGCATATTTCTGGTATTTTTAAAATCATACCAGAAAGAAAATATTAAAAATACCATGTCTAGCAATGATGCTTATTAATAAAATTTCAAATTCATATTCGTCTAAAAGATCCACATGAGTAGTACAATGAAACTACAGATCTTGAGAAATAAAGTTTCCTGATTTTTCTAATTTTTGCGACTGCTGAATTTTCATAACTATTTATATACATACACACAATATTCTTCCATTTATGAATCACCCTCACATAACATGCTTACCCAAAGGATAATTAAAGCAAAACAGGCATCTGCTATGTGCATCTTTTGTTGCAAAAGGGTTCCTATGAATGTCTACTTGTTGAGATTTTATCCTTCCAAGCAAACAATGACATTTATTTAGCAATAAAACGGAAACATTGTCAAGGCGAAAATTGTGAGTTCCCTGATTTTGGGGTATTTTTTCAAAATTTCCTGATCTTACCAGACTGTTAAAGTTCTCTGATCTATAGCCACCCTGAAGTAGTTTTGTTAAAAGACACACTGAGGTTTTATTTTATTTTTTAAATGTATTTGCTTTTATACATCATTCATAAAACACATAACACTGTTAAACAGAAACAACTAAAGTAATTCAAAACAAAACTGAAATCTTACAATAAATAATAGTAATTTAATACCTCAGTGTTAATGTAATGAGCATCATTTGAAGTAGAAAAAGTGGATATCCAAAGCTTTCTCTCAAAGGTGGTGTCCATTGTACTCTAGTACACTAAAAATTAATGATACATAAATGCACATTTCAAACACAGTTTATTACAAATCTGTTGAACAAAATAATATAAAATGGATATTCAAATTTTCATAAGATGATCAGATACAATTACAGTAATGTATATTTTGTAAATTGAAATCTTTTTACATTATGAAGACAGTGTTTGTACGATTCAATTTTTCTGTTGGTGTTGTAAAATTGCATTATGGCAAAGCTGCGCAATGGCTATCTGCCAAGGATGGGGGTGCCTTGATCAGAGGATTTTTAAAGGGGTTTTAATGCATTTTCATGTTACATCTGGAGAAAAGAGGCCAAAACTCCAGATTGTTGGATCAAGAGACACGCAATAGGCCAGAACTTAGGAACTGCAGACTTTAGCCATCTGCCATTTTGAGTGTCTCATCCACTTGACCATGGTGGGGCCATTTTTTTTGTTTTTGTTTTGTTTGTTTGTTTGAATAAGCACATTTATACATAGATGATATAAAGCAGTAACAGAAAGAATCTCTACATTTTTCTGTTTAACAAATTACATAATTATTAGTATTTTAGGTTTAAAGGTATTAGGTTTCATGAAATAAAGGTTCATATTACCTCTCCATGGTTGAAGAAGAAGCAAAGAGCAGATAATATTCCCCCGCATAATGAATGACTGAAACAAGTTAAATAACCACATATTAGACAAGACATAATTGCATGATGTCTTGTCTAAAATTATATCACAAAACTTTAGACAAGACATAAGTTGTTATACAAATTACTACATTTTTTAAACCAAAGAAATACAATGTACAAGGACAGATTTAGGTACACATGCCCACAGAATTTTTTTTAATTTGCACCTTGCAGTATACTTTTTTTACTTTTATATCTCCATGCACCATACATGCTATTAGTGCAATGTCAGTTAAAAAAGCATGGGGAAATATAAAAAACCCAGAAAAAAAAGAGAAAATAGTAAAAGATCTATAGCTAGGAAAT
Organism: Cheiracanthium punctorium; assembly: GCA_038373885.1. NCBI lineage: Eukaryota > Metazoa > Arthropoda > Arachnida > Araneae > Cheiracanthiidae > Cheiracanthium > Cheiracanthium punctorium. The sequence goes on from JAWZYV010002449.1 coordinate 385,518, forward strand.
GTTTTTGGAAGTAGTTTAATATTTCTACGATCTAGATTCTTGAACACTTATATTTCATATTCATGCTACATAGCAGGAGGTGGCATCAATAGTCACATCACAATACATACACCATTCTTTATTATCAGTCTTTAGTAAATTCAAGATCGTTTCTGTTATTCATTGTTTAATGGTGTTTTGCCTTCCTGTATATGTCTACTTTTTATAAAATTATATGTCTGTATGTACCTTACAGTGCCCCAAAAATACAATGTAATTTTTTTTTAAGGTGGGTCTCATTCAAAGTTTCTTGTACTCCTGTTATCAAAATATATATGAAGTTTGAGCTCATTCAAAAAAGATTGAGAGATTCCTCAAGGTCACAACAATTATACTGATTTATGAAAAAAACATGGAATTTTGATGAAATGCATCAGTGTTCCTCCATTATATAATTTAATTATTAATATTTTTTGTATATTACAGCAAAATAATAACAGACATAATCAAATTAAGTATAAAATTTTTTAGGAGCAGGCATAAAAATAGCTCCACCAATAAAAGAGGAATTAAAGTGCCAACTAAACCAAATATGGTGTCACATGGTGTTTGGCAAAAGATATCGGCAGTGACAACAAAGGAACAGAGAGCAGAGCGGTGATTGAAAGGCATTTCCACCCTTTCCAATACTTTTTTGATGGTATTTGTTTTTAAATTTAAGTACTTTAGAATCAATAATCTTTTATCATTATTAGCCTATTCAGCCAATTGAGTAATCTGGCCCTGATAATAAGTATGTATGTAGTTTCCCTTTAGCTCGCAACATTTAACAGTGTTTTCAGGTCATTCAGTTTAATTTATCGGGAAAAGTGACCAGCAGTAAATTTTTGCCATCATTTTCAAAAGATTTTTAGAATTTTAAGTCATTAACATTCTTTTCAATACGTATTTTACATAAACTTCTTTTTTACGTATATGTAAAATATTTTAAGGTAATTGTAAGAAAACTAAAAAAAACTGGTGTTTAAAGATTAAAACAGTAACTATGCATTAAACTGTTGACCGCATTAGCTTATTTTGGTGATTTACAGTTTGGCACACGATAGTAATAATGCATTTCCAATAACAATGCTACAGTAAAAGGAAGAACTTGGATATTTGGCTACTTATATATTGCACTGTCGATTGCACCAAATGGAGAATTAAAGATTTAGGCTGTCAAAACTTGAGATTAAAAGAGACGATGTATTAAAAAAGAAAATAGCTATACAATATAATGAAATATTATATAGCCCTATTATTAATAACACTATAATATTAAATTGTGTTATTGTTTTCCACTATTAATGTTAAACTGCACAAATTAGGGGGGGGAAATGTATTGGCAAATATAGTTGACAATATAATATGCAAGTACTGTTAGAACTAATAAAGAACTAAGTAAGTAACACACATATATATATATGATATTCTCTGACTTTCTGCATGTGTGGAAATAAGAATAATTTACAGCTGAAAACGGATGAACCCTCTGTACAAACAAAAACATACTGTACTACTTTTTTTTATAGATGTGTGTTCATTACAAAGTTCTTTACAAATTTTAAGCAGCTTGATCATACATTGAAGGTTTGCATAAAAACCGAACAAGCCTATTTTCAATTTTACATAGATTAAATATTGTTGAACCTCATTAAGACAAAGTATAAGGGTAGCAAAAATCATCTTTTCATATTAATTAATAAAACAAACAAAGACAAGATAAGATTGGAAAACTGTTTCTTTTGTCTAAAGTGGAATTTTCGTGTTAAGCATTTTCATCTTAACAGAGTTCAACTGCATAATGAAGTGCTAAATATAATAAAGCTTACCTTAAAACTGATCCATATAAAAACACTAGAGATCCAACAAGACCATTCAAAAGAAATACACTCGTAACATAAAAATATGTAGGATCTCCTATGCCTAAATTTAAAATTATAGAGTTAAATAAAATTTAATTTTTATGGCAGCATATTTTAATTTTAATTTGATCTAACTTTAATTGGTACACTACAATTAAATAACACAAACATTTTTGATACAACAATGACTAAAAATTAAATATCACAAAACATTTTAGTTGTTTAACATAAAATTATATTAAAATCTCTTTACAAAGAATTTCACTTTAAAAAATATTTCTATTACAAGAAATTTTTTAGTAATGATTGTCAAAATGAAATTTCCATTTAATGAATTTTTCAAAATAACAAACTTGATAATTCAGTCCTTCAATGTTCATTATACTGAGATTTTAGTGTATATAGATGTGATATTTGAATTAGAAGCAAATCTTTTCACAATTAATTAAAAAATGAGCACAGTAGCTGTAATACAGCTCTTCAATATAGAGTGGCACATTCTGCATCTGCACTTTTAAGTAGCTTTCTAAAGTGATTTTATGTGAATTATTTCCAGAAACCTTTATACAGAATGCCCCAAAATATTGTTTGCAAACAGTAGGATGTATCACAGACAAGGGCATAACCAGGAAAATATTTCAAGAGAGGAATATACTCTGACCCCCCCCCCCCTCTTCCCCTGGCTATATGTCTGACCATAGAATCCTTTGACAATGTGTGGTTGTCACCCAGGTGATGTAGTGCTAAAGAACTATTCTGTCACGCCTTGGGTCTAGGGAATGCAATCCTGCACTATTTTTCGTTCTGCGGGATTTTGGGATTGAGATTTGTTGATCCCGCGAGATTGAGATTTCATTCAACTAAACATTAATATCAATAGAGAAAAACAGGAAAAAGTAAGGTTTTTAAGCACTAACAAGTTTAACTTTAAAAAAATAATTCATCTTATTTGATAATTAATACAACACCTTACATAAATATGAAAATTATAGTCAGGATGTTTATAATAATATACTAGTTTCCCCGTGGCAGAAAGATAGCGACACTGCGACATTGTCACAGAAACAGAATGATCCTCTGCAGACACCTGCTGTTTGAAAAACCAATTTTCATAAACTAATTATTGACAACATAAACTAAAGTGTAATTTTCTATAAACAATGCTTAAATGCACCCACATCTTTATGTGTACATGCATGCATAAATATATTTCATGCTGAAAGATATTTGTATTTCTGCAGCTTGTTGCAGAAAGCATGACAAAATTCTGCCACTGGCGTTAATTGTTAGTTGTTAAAAATGAAGAATGCAAAAAAGATAACGTAGAAGCACTCGTCTTCCTAGTATCGATCTAATTTTGGTAAGAGAATACAAAAGCACGTGACAAAAGGCCTCCCTCCCCCTTTCTTCCTTTTTTTTGTTTTTTCATTGTGTGAAACCTTGAAGGAGCCATACATTTTAGCATGGTTAACTGAAGTTCACTTTTCAAAGACATCACTGGTATGGGCGGCCATATGATTGGGAAGGGAAGAGGACAGCTCAAGGGTCCTGGTCCCAGAAAGATACAATATTTAATGTTGAAACAGTTCTGCCTTATCGTTATACAGTACTACTTAAATTATAACAATATGGGAGCCGGGGGAGGGCTATGTCCCCTCCTTGACAATTGATGTGCCCACACGATTTCTAGTTCTTATTGTTCATCTTATGCAAAAACTTTTGGCCAATTGATAATTGGGAAGATGGCATGAAATTGTGATAAAAATAATTTCTCAGTTTCAATCCCGTGGGATTACGGTCTTAATCCCGCGGAACTAGTCCCACAAAAATTTGTGTGGGATCCTGTTCCTGCGGGATCGGGATTGCATTCCCTACTTGGGTCTGGGTTCAATTCCCAGTTTGGGCATCAACTTGTCTGTCCATTCAGAGGGGGTAACGCTGGCTTCACTAAGTGCCCCTATAATAAAATGGCCGAAAATTCAGGCCGTAGCAGTAGCGAATGCTTGATGAGCAAGTGCTTGCCCTTGAAAAAAAAAAAAAAAAATGTGGTTACAAACATTGTCTTACAATAATCCTTTCAAGAATATTTCTTTTAATTATTTGTAATCCCTAGTAGAAAAGGTGCTGAAATGTCAGTGAATTTCTTTTTAGTTCTCAGAGGCAGTTGATTGCTTCGCTGAAAATGAAACATTCAAATTAAAATATACTATTTTTGAAGTACTCACTTTAGCTGAGTTTTCTTTGTATAAGATTAATTAATTTTTCTATATTACAGTTGGAAAATATCACTAATGCTTTGACACTCTTCAGAGCAGTCATTAAATAGTGCGTGATAACACTTAGCTAACATTAGCACACATACAACATTAAAATGAAAAAGCATAAGCTATGTGTGCTTTTTTTTAAAGCTACAATTTACTATATTTCATCATCATACTTTTTATTTAATAATTCAAAAGTAGTACTGAATTCTAATTGAGAAATGTTCACAAGATTCTCGATATAGAATTTATGACCAGACTTACTTTCATGTTTTAATGTTACCTTTTGAGGATTTTAACTAATTGAATTACCGTATTTACCTACGTATACGTCGATCCCATGTACAAGTCGACCCCTCACTTTCCTGATCAAGAAATTTGAGTCTTTTAAAAACCTATGTATAAGTCGACCCCCCCCACCCCCAATTTCCCGGTCAAGAAATTAAATTTTCTTTTTAAAACAGATTCAGTATTGGACTTGCCAAACAATTCACAAAATTCTTTCGTCGTCATTGGCTCATCATGATACACGTTTTCAATCTCTGTATCGCTACATTCTTCCTGGTATGGAAATCAACGTCACTGTGTTATGGAATCCGGGAACAGAACAATTGTCTTTCAAAGGGACATTTTTGACTTCTGATAAAAAAAAAATATTAAGGACCCTCGTATAAGTTGATCTCCCCACTTTAGAGCCTTTTTTTTGTCCAAAATTTCTCGACTTATACGCAGGTACAGTAAATGTTATTGGTGTTGAAAATATGTATTCACAAATAATTTTTCAAGAGAACAAAGCCTGTTATTTTACTGGCATTTGTTACATTTCACTGGCTAAAAGTGTGTTGCATTTCACTGGCTAACTCATTTGATCATACATGAATAATCTTAAAGAGTTAAATCTTCAAACAAAATTTTTGTAGTTATTAAACAGTTTTATTATCTAATTAATAAAAAGGGCAATTAAAAAATAACTGTAAAATTGACACTTACACTATCAGATTAAAGGCTGAACCTTGTAAAGCCTTTAATCTGGAACAACCGGTATTTTTTAAATGAATTTTTCCCACACCTCAATATATATTTTCATAAAACTTGCATTGTATTTAAAAGCAGTTATTTTATTTAAAACAATAATAGTAATGCATTTTGAAAATTCACAATATTTTTCATAATGTATAACAGTAGTTACAGTGAATGAATGAAAATCTAGTTAGACGATTCATATTTTTAAAAGAATTTAATGCACTTAAGTGTATAATGATTCATATAATACAATACCAGAAATAGATTTTACTAAATGTATAATAGATACATTTAACTATTACCCACCTACACAACTTTCCACGGGAGGAAGATCATCACCCCTAACAACTTGCCAACACTCCTTTAGACTAACATTAAAAAAACTGGCAACATTGATAATTGTTCTAAAGCTAGCAGCTAAAGCAACCTAAATGAAAGTAAATAGCTAAAATAATTCTATGTACAACATTACAAATGAATTAAAAATACATAGTGAAATACTACAATAGCGATTTAAATAAATAGTGAAAATGCTAATAAAAATTAAGTTGAATCAAAATAGACTGCAGAGCTTCAACAACAGAATACAATTCAAGTATCCCTATGTCATTTATTTCTTTTATGGCTGTAATAATGTTAATATACGAAACATCTTCACTAATTCAATAAAAACTAGTTTGTATTAACAATGTTGGTCAATATTACATACTATGTGTACTATATTTTGCTTAAATTTTCTTGAGCACATTATGACACCAAATGTTACTTGCTCCCACCATCACAAAGATGCAGCAGCGAAGATTTCCAGGGTCACATTATGACCAACAGGGGTCCCAGGCATTGATGAATTTGGGGGCCCCCAATCTATGATTTTTGTCTTATTTTTCATGAAATTTTTATATTAAAAAGAATATTTGGGAGCAACATTTTAAAGTGGGGGATCTGGGAAAAGTCCCAATTTTCCCATGCGATAATAAGGCTCTGAAGATTTCCTTTCTGTATCCTGAATTTCCTCTGCATTTTTTGTCCACTGTGGAAATGAATAGCAGTTAGCTATGGAGATGATTCATATACACTGAATTTATTAAAAATTTTAAAAATTACTGTTGTTAGTACAAAAAATTAAAAAAAAATGGTTTACTACGAAACAGGCAAGTGAATCAACTTTTAGTTAGATAATATATATAACAGTCAATTTAATTTGTTTAAGAGCTATGTTTACCTCTGGATACAAAGTAAATCTCTCCAATGTGTTAATGGTAGTAGGATACTCTGTAAGGTTGTCATTCATAATTTGCCACATGCCACTGCTAAATGAATCGGACTCTGTCAACCTTTTATAGTAAAAGTAGTACAAACCCTAAACAAAAGAAAATTTTAAATAAATGATATAAGTAAAATCATATAAAAATTAATGGCAACATAAATAACTCATAAAATTACTACTGAAACAAAAAATATCGTAAATTTGCAAAGTAAAATAAAAACTCGTTACATGTAAGTGCAAATTTCATTCTTTAAATTTAATTCATTTTGTGCATTCCACCTGTAAACTTGAATCCATTTTATCTAAATGAATTAAAAGTACTTTACAACTGTTCAACATGCTAATACATTTATTTTATTAATTATTACTATGACAGTACTATTTATTTTTTATAATACTTTTAAATACTATGCATTTTAAAATGATTTATATGCAGTAAAAATCTCTTTCATAGATTTTGTCAAATTTAATTTCCATACTCACTAGTGAAGTTAAACCATTATTTCAGGGAAGAAAGTTTCTTTAATTCTGCATGAATCAAACAAAATAATAAAAACGACACTAATTCGACGACTAAAACGACATTAATGAAATACGCACTTATGTTTATACATTTATATCCGTATGAGGTGCACACTTGGGTGCTATGGGTGGATAAAGACAAGCCGATCGCAATCGACTTGTTAGACACCCCTGCTCTAAATCAGCAAATAAACTTCTAAAAAAAATCTGGAATGACTCCAGATATTTTTTAGAAGTTTAATCCACTCAATTTTCTGAACACTTGGATCATTTACAATATATCTACTAAATTTTCGCTCAATTGAATGCTTTTACACAGTAAAATCTATACGGTAGTGGGGTTTTCATTACGAGAAAAAAGTGGGTCAGAAATTCTCACTATAGATTTGGGTTGGGTAAATACCCAGTGGGTGAGGTAGTAAAACCTTGCTATAACAATATTCGATGCAATAAATTTCTCTACAATGATAAAATTTTGTGGTGCTGCGGAATTTCCGTATACTATAATCTCTCCTCGATATAACAATACATCCCTCTAGAATGATTTTATGTAGTCCCCTAAATATTGTTGTATTGAGGTTTTATTATATTTATAAATGGGCATCTACCCCTGCCTCAGGTAAATCCCTTATTTTGCTCAAATAATCACTTAATGAAAACGGAAGCATGCACAACTTTTGAAAAAGCGAACAAATCTTTCGAAACGCAAGAATTTTGAGCAGAATGAAAGCAATTTGTAGGGTGCACGAATTTCTTGCAGTAATAATTTTTTAATGTGAGAGAAACAGAAAAAATGTGAGATTCTTGCATTCATACACTCTAGTGAAAACACTGGGCATGTAAGACCTATAATATACATACCTATTTTGAGCTCAATCGAATGTACTATTTGGAAGCAAACACGCTTTCAAGAATTCGTGTACTTGGGCTGTAATACATAATAATTCTTTTTTCTAGCAATGTAAAAAACTGTGTGTCTTATGTACACCAAAATCAATAATAGTCATATGAGGATGGTCCACAATAGCTATATCAAATTTGAGTTCAATTGAACGCACTGTTCAAGAGTTATCATGTTTACCTACATACGCACAGATACTAACCTACATTACCATAAAAGCAGCACAAATGAATTCAGAATACCTTAAAAAGTAGAAATACATCAAAATGTCATAGATTACTTTTTTCCTGAACAGAATACTTTCCTCACATGGCACATGTTCAGAAAGTTAAAAAATAAAACTAACAGCAGTGCCAATTTGGGGAGGGGTAAAAAGCAAAAACTGAAGTAGCTATTTTTTGCTACGCCATTTACTTCTTAAAGGGAAGATAAATTAGGGGAAGGGAGAAATATGTACCATTTCAGTTCTGAATGTCATTTCTCTTTCCAGCGATGAAAGATGTGAAAAATGGCGATCATTTTCAAACATTGTAGCTTGATGATAACTGGAATTAAAAAACATAATTTAAAACAAAACAAAAAGGAGATTATAATATAAATATAAGCTTTCAATATAATAATGTGATGAGAGACAAAAATGTATGAATAATATAAGTTTTATGGGAGTATTCAAGACTCAAAAAGTTGCGATTTTTTAAAAGAATTAAGCACAACAATCCTTTGCCATTCCCAAAATGATTCTGAGAGCTAATTGTCATAGGAAAAAAAGAGAAAAAAATCATTGTTTGAGCTCTCAGAGGGTGGGGTTTTACATATTAATATTTTACAAAACGTTTTTCAATACAAACTATTATTTTTAATTTGCTTTAGTTTGAATTTTAGAATCTTGTTTATTTTAGTTATGAAATAACCTACAGTCAGTAGTGTACACAAACTTCCTTAAAGGAGGTTTTGTTTGTTTGTGTGATTTTGGCAACACTACACTAGGGCAATCTGACAAGGATGGTGGTGCCTTGGTAGGAGGACTTTCAAAGGGGTTCTAACGCGTATTCATGTTACATCTGAAGAAAACCTACCAAAATTCCAGACAGTTAGATCGACAGCCATGCGATGGGACATGAATCCAGGATCTTCACACTTCGAGTATCTACCATTTTCAGTCACATAATCTTTAAAGGAGGAGGGGGGGGCATGCCTAATCTTGCCCCTCATGTTGCCAACTTTATGTAAAAAGGTTGATTCCTTAGGCTAAACATGAAAAATTTATAGACTTTCTGTTAAATTTTTTAATAAGGGGGAAGGGTTGGGGGGTTGAAACCCAAACCCCCCCATGGATACCATTACCAAAAGTAAAAATTTACCAAGTTAGCAACTGAGGACAATATGAATATTTAACTAAAACTATTGGAAAACTAAGTGAGACAATGCAGAAAAGGATAAAATAAAATCTAATGCACGGTCACTTTAAAGTTCAACTTTAACCACAAATAGCTGAATATTTCCAACACTACTGGTCCTGTAAGTGGAATCAAGCATTCACAATACAAAGACAGATGTCAAAAATTACTACTGAACAGAGCTGAAGTGCAGAGAACACTGGTCTGAATGAATTATAAGAGAAATATAAACAGACAAAATCCAGTGTTTACTGCATTGTGCTGCCATGACACAGGTTCGGTGTTTGATTCCCGTGCTGGGCAAGGTTGACTCAGCCTTTTTTCCTTGAGTGGGTTAATAAAATGAGGACTAAGTTTGCTTGGGAACTAAGCACTCAGAACTTTGCATCAGGCTGAGAACCTGGCCGGGGCTTATGCTTCCGCATCCCAGATCACATGGTCATGAAGGCGTGGTTAGGCAATGCAGGCCTTGGCCCCATGTAGGCTGTTGCGCCAATGTTTAGTTTAGACAAACAGTTGGCCAAATGCTTTTCAATAGGGTTGGACGGTATTTAACATCTGATGGTATTTACTTGTTTTTACCGTCTTTGGAAAAACATGTTTTTACCAGGGTTTTTACAACCTTTGAGAAAAACTTATTAGTTTGACTATTTTTTGCCACTTTTTTGAAGATTTATCTCTCCACCAATGGCTGAGAGGTTCTGCTCTCGAAACTGGATGTTGGGAGTTGCCAGGCTCATACCACGGTCGTGCCTGTTGCTCTAGCTCTTCGGAGTTTTCCGTAGGTTTTTTTTTCAGAAACCACACATAAATACTGGCTAGGATCCCTTAGAAATAGGAAAGTATTCTCCTATAGGACTAGGACCCTAGTGCAGTCAATCGGCCTTAATCCACAAGCAAACAATGAAGATTTATCTACTATTTTTTTTATTTTCTCAGGGATAAAAGTTCAGAACATTTAATATCACTATTTCCATTTCCATATAACAATATTCACCTAATTCAGTGTCTGATTTGGTATGTAAAAGAATGCTATACGAAAATAGTTCATTTTAAGGAATATGATAAACACAGAAAACTTTCATCCATGTTGTCATCTTACAAGAATTCAAATTTATAGATAATGTACATTTATCATTATTAAACTTATTAAAGCTATTATTATGAGAAGGCACATTACAATATTTTATTACAATTATGTAATGCAGGCTATTTTAATAATTTTTACTTAAAGGAAAATTGTAAATATACTTTTATTACACTTAACTTATCTTAATAATTTTAATGAAAATCAAATGCTTACAAACATTATTTATTACATAATGTAGTTTGCACGATCACATAATGTAGTTTGCATCATCAGGATGTCCTGATGATGATATATATCCACATATATTACATGAAAATACAGTTTTATAAATAGCATTAATATACAGTTCATGACTCAGGGAGTTTATTGTATCATTAGGTTTTTATCCCTTTTTCCCAGGTTTTTACCGGTAAAAAGCCAACCCTGGGCTGCAATCACTGCAATGTGAGAGAGCTAGATAATGAAGATGACAGGTGAAATGAATGATGGTGTGAGTAAAAAAACTATGCTGTTACAACTTTTGAATGAATATCTACGTTTTGTTATAATTATTTGCCTTCAATATTTCCCATTGCAGAAATTACAGTTTCCCAACACTCTGGCTCATCTGAATCCAAATAAAATAAAAATTTATTTAAGGTCTTTTTTTTTTTTTTTAATTATTGGCAATTTATTTGGCACAGCAAGTTATGGACTCAAATAGAAGCCAGACTTTAAAAAGACTGTCCCTCATTTTAAGTATAAATTTTGGGTTTCTTATATGCAATTGAAAAGCATAATTCATAACAATAAAAGAATACACCCAAGTTCTTTTTTGAATAAGCAGATCATTCAAAGCTAAAATTTCACTGCAGTAAAATTCTAATAAAATAAACAGGAATTTTATAGTTAAATTTTATCTGAAGGAGGCAAAAATGATTTTACAAGAAAAAAAAAAAAAAAAAAACTGCAATTCATTAAAAATACCTTACCTATTAAAAAAGCCACACAAAATTGCTGAAAGGAAAAAAAAAAATTATTAATAAGAAAGAATAAACACATTAGCATTAATAGAAATAGTCTTTGATAAAAAGGATCATATGTAAGTGAGTTGAACATTTAATTTAACTTTGACATTTTTGTGACCTAATAAGATAAATATATTATATATATAAATATATACTAACATTTATTTACATGTTTAAAAAACAAAAAATCTGGAGTGACTCTACTCGACTTTCTGGACACTTACGATTATTACCAAGCATTTGAATAAATTTTAATCAATGAATAATTCAAGCATGTACACTAAATTGAAGTGCAATCGAATGCACCATTTAAACACTTGCACACTTTCAAGAATTTCTCCCCATATGCCATATAATGTAAAAGAAATCTTAGTCGTAGCCCTGTAGAAAAACTATAAGTCCTATACACACCAAAATCAATACCGGTCTTACGATGGTGGTTTATAACTTATATACCCAATTTGAGCTCAATCGAACGTATCGTTTAAACGCTAGTGCACTTTCAAGAATTTCCCCCCCATAGGCCATAATGTAAAAGAAATCTTTGTCGTAGCCCTGTAGAAAAACTATAAGTCCTATTCACACCAAAATCAATACCAGAATTATGATGGTGATTTATAACATATGTACCTAATTTGAGCTCAATCGAATATATCGTTTAAACGCTAGTGCACTTTCAAGTATTCCCCCGCATAGGCCATAATGTAAAAGAAATCTTTGTCATAACCCTGCAGAAAAACTATAAGTCCTATACACATCAAAATCAATACCGGTGTTGCGACAGTGGTTTATAACATATATATCGAATTTGAGCTCAATCGAATGCTCCGTTCAGGAGCTATCGTGTTCACTCACATACACACAAACACACACCCACACACACACACACACACATACACACATACATACATACATCTCATAAAAATAGCATAAATGAATTCAGAAGACCCCAAAACGCGTAAATACATCAAAATCTCGAAGTCGAATTTTTTTCACGATTACAATACTTCCCTTACATGGTACATGTTCGGAAAGTAAAAATGATGGATAAAGAAAATGTTAATTAAATTTAAAAAATATAACAGAAGAAGTAATGCAATTCCTTACACAAAAAGGCATTTTTAAACTTCAAACTTGGCGACCGGCACCCGCTTACGGTATTAATCCCGAGAATCGGAGATAAAAAAGAAAAGAGTTAAAGGGATAATCATTTTCCATTATGGTGTCCATTAAAATCGTTCTCAGGATATCTTATGCATAATCTTTAACATGTTGACGTACTTGATGTGCACCGTGAAATATTTCGTCTCGCGTGATGGTAAATATCCCAGATGTAGCTTAAACTTTTATTTTAACGAACGATTTTTTAAATAACAATCAATTTCAAAACCTAACACGTTTAACTTTAACATCTAAAAGAATCGATAACGAACGATGAAAAGATAAAACAATCTATGTTTCATTAGTTTATATTTTGCGACTCCATGTATAAATTTAAGTGATCCTTTTGAAGTATTTCTATCTAACATAATCAAACGAACAAAATTTTCGCAACAAACAGATAATTTTAGGAGAAAGAAGACAATAACTGTGAATTTTCGTTACAGTTTAAGAAATATGAATGCAATTTATTCATTTTATTTAAAATTAGTATTAGTAAATCACGAACCTAGGATAGCAAGTGGAAAAGGACGCATCCCATCAATTAACGAAAATGCATCTGATAACAACGATTTCTTGGCATTGAAATCGTTTTCAGGGGTGATTTTTTTAGACCTAGTTTTATCATTTTGCTTTTCTTTTTTAGCAAAATGTGAATTTTCGTTTTTGACACCGCGTTTGTTTACTTTCTTCGCCATTGGTTCTTCACTTCACTTCACTTCTAGTCGGGTTCATGGCAAGCTAGGGCCCTTATTCAGATAGATTTAGTAGCTACTAACCCTATTGTTTAGTTACTAAATTTAGTAAAGTGGATTCAGATAGAATTTGGAGGCGGAGATACTAAACACGTGACCAAAACAAGCTGCTAAAATCACGTGACCAAACAAGCTGCTAAATCACCGACTAAATAAACACACGCCTGGAACAAGCGCTCTGATTGGTCTGTTAGCTTCCCTGTTAACTTATCCCTACATTTTCCCTGACTTCCCTTGGTGTTGGTCACGTGATTTAGTACTAAATGTATCTGAATCCCGATTTACGAACATTTAGTATCTCCGCCCACTTACTAAGTTAGTAACTGAACAATAGGTTTAGTAGATACTAAATCTATCTGCATAGTAGCCTTAGGCTAGATGCCTGCGATCGTTATTTGGCATTCATTTGGTACCTCTGCTAGGATTCCGGAAGCTTCCTGGGCATTTTGTCAAAAATTTTCAGTGATCGTCGACCAATCAGATTGCATAGATGTGTTTTTAAAAAGAGCTTAACCACTTTTGCGCGTCTTTTATTTTACTTGTGGATTTTTATATTGTTTTTAGAGAATACAATATGTACCTCATTTTCCATTATAATAAGCATTTAACCATTTTTTGTTAAAATAAAACAGAAAGAAGCAAATAATAACAAATACAGTAGAAAAACTCCAAAAATTAAGTATATCAAGGAAATATAAATAAACTTAAATTTTCTACAGCTGATTTTAAAATATTCATTTTTATTTATTTTTCATCTCAATTGTCTTTTTATGTTGTCATTTTAAGATAAACAAATTTGAAGGTTTATTTATTGATTAATACAATTTCTTAGGTGCTAATTTTTCATTAAAACATTGTATAAGATATTTAATTTTAAGCTCTATATTTAGCTGAAAAAGTACATTCAATATGTTTCAATCTCTTAAATCTATCCATTTCAGAGACTCGCACAAAATTTTCTCTTTGAGGTGATCCAGCCCGAACAAGCTGGGACACCAACCACCTGAAAAATGCAGAATATAAAAATCATTTCTCATGACCACTTTTTTTATACACATCCGTACTTCAACATACTAGCATGGTTTTGAATTATTTATTCATCTCAACTCCTAAAATTAAAAATTTCATAGTCTTATAGCATATTTAAAAAAGTCATAACATATTAAAATACCAAAATTACATAATGATTTAACAAATCAGATTAATTCTTTTTAGACAGGTCTGGACCCCATCCATGACTTTGGTACTGATCTATTAATGGATAATTTTCCTATAACAGTTTCACCAGGAAAAATTTTTTTTTGTCCCATAAACTTCTCAAAAAAGCTGCAAAAAAAAAAAAAAAACAACAATTTATAAAGTATTTAAAATTTGTTAACAAGTGATTATGCTGACTGTTATGCACTTCACAAAATGCTGTGCCTTACTACTCTTTGAAATTATGATACACTTTTAATATATAGCACTTTAGTGCATATTTAAAATCTAAAAGTGTTTCAGTATTCGCATAGACATTTTAAATACTGTTTGGAATGGGCATCATAATCCATGAGTGTACCATGTTTTCCGTCCTTGTTCCATAAAACACTAGTTCGGAATAGAAATGTATATTAAAATTGCCTAGCAAAACTGTTTAACAATTTTCGGCAGGCATAGTCAAACTATTCTTCACCTTTATAAATACCATTTGGAAAGTGTATCATAATCTATCTATGAGTGTAGCATATTTGTCTAATTTGTTTATAAAACACTTCTTTAAAATTAAAATCTATATTAAAATCTCCTACTAAAACTATTTTACAATATTCGCCAGGCATTTTCTAACTATACTCGATATATTTATAATAAATTGTTGCATTTTAGCATCAAATATAGCAAAAATTGCAAACCTTGTGCAAATTTCAAGATTTTATTAACGCCCCCCTCTCCACGTTATCTGGCAAAGACATTTGAAAATATCTTCACCGTTCATATCTAAAAAGCTTGTCGGCAAGATCATGTAGACAAAATTCTCGTACTGAGCGAAATAGCACCGTAGTGCTAAAACAAAGAAACCTTTCAAAACTTTTTTGCATTTCATCAGTAAATTAAAAGGAAAATACTGAAAATTTTAGAAGGCTCGGGAAGATTACTAGGTGGAGCTCTGTCACCAGCACCCCCTCTGATTATAGCCCATATCATGACTTGACACAACTGCTACCCTGCAAATTTATACTGCATTTCTACTACAAAATATAAATGTTTCCTAGTAATGTAAAATGCATGATTTATAACTGAACATCCAAAAACTCTTTCTCTCAATCATGCTATGGATATTCAGGGGCATAAAACCATTTGCTTCAAAAAGCTAGGAAAACCGAGAGGGTTTAGTTCCTGTACCTTTTATTTTTGAGTGGAATTTTTCAAATTGAGCAAAACCCAGCAAAGCTCATGAACACTGCACTCCAAAGCCCATCAGTACATTATTTATTTATTGTTTTTTGGAGGCGGGGGGGTCCTTTTCACACACAAACTAATTTGAGTAAACAGGCCAATCGGGACACATTTTGCCTTAAATCGATTCAAATGTCCTGAGACCACTCACCAATGTGGGAAAATTAAAAAGCATTTTAATACTATTGCTTGAAATCTGCAACAGTTCTGCTCCCCACCTATGAAGATTTTTGGTCCTTTATTGTATATATAAATTTCTTCATCGTAATTTATTTAATTTCATTCTTCTCCAAAATAATGAAATATGCAATAGTCAAATACTATTACATGGGAAAAATCGAATTATTTTTCCACAATCTTTGAATTTTCGTTGTTCTAATTGAATATCTACATACTGCAGGGGTTGCAGGAGCTTACGGTATGCTACTGTGCATCAGGGCCACAGCCAGAAAAAAAATTCTGGAGGTCGGGGAGAAGTTTCATGTTTCAGTTCACTTCTAGAAATAGTAATTTATCTGCCTGAAAAGTTTGGGGGAAGGGATGGGATGCTGAAACCCCCAACCCCCTTGGTTTCGGTGCTTTCTGCATATGAACATAAGCTGAAAAATATTAGAGCTACTGCACTTTTTGCGTGCTAGAAATTAAACCTAAAATCCCAGATGCAACAACCAAAAATGTTATTGCTGTTGGAGTCGTATATTTAGAATTTCTGCAGCACTTTCATGCCCACAGAATTTTGAACTTTTTATGTTATTCTTTAAACTTAAGAGTACAGACTTCAGCTCATGGGCACCCATAGTAATTTTCTAGGGAGGGGGGGGCAAACTTCAAAAATTTTTTCTAGAGGGGGGCAAATTTCAAACTTTTAACAAATTTAGTTCTGTTTTTGTCATTTTACATCATGAGACATTAACCTAAAACTTTAGTAGGGGCAAGTGCACTACCTTGTCCCCTCTTATGGGGTGCCCATTCCTCAGCTCAGCTAATCAAAAGAGATTTTTTTTTTTTTACCTTTTTCTCCTTCAAAAGCTCTTAAATTGTAGGTGGCTTTACAACCTACTGAACAAAATGGATAATCTTGCCCTGATGGCAGGACAGAAAAATGAATCAAAAAAATTTCCATACAACATGAATAACAGCACTTGTGCAATCTCTCTCCCCCCTCCCCCCCAAAAAAAATAAAAATAAATAAAAAGCTTATTTTAGAGCCCTGATTGTGCAAGTCAAAGTGAAAAACCTTAAATTAAGGAATTAACCAAATGATCACAAAAAGATTTTTTTTAAAAATGCAACGGATACAATAAATGTATTGTTGAAATTATTGAGGAAGAGTATAATTTCCTTTACTTATTTAACAATTGATGAAAAGAGAATGATTTATTGTGTTTATGAATAAATTTTTCATAAACAAATACAGATATTTCAGGTAATTTGCTCTTAAAAATCAACTCTCAAAATTCAAAAATTGTAAGCACATTTATCATAAATTTGTAAAAAAAAAAAAAAAAAAAATTCAAATGTAAAATATTTTAATCATACTGCATTACATATATAAACAGAGGAATGCTAAAGAAAATAATCATTTCAAAAGATGGGGGAAAGATTGAAATTGGAAAGCTTGTGCTTAATTTTAACTTAAAAAAGATTTCGGCAAAAATCCAGACAAGGCCAAAAAAAGTACTATTTTCAGGAAATTTCAAAAAGTTAGCAGGTATGCAAGAGGGAGAGTAGGGAAAATTTGATAGGAATGTTTGAAAACCAGTTATGATCTGGCCATTACCAAAATCTTCCAGCTGTCTAAAGGTTAGTTGCTGAATTTATTAAAAATAGCTTTAATGAATAGATCCATCTATCATCAAAGTAATTGGCTTTGTATTTTACCCTCACTTTTTCCATTAGGGATGATGAACTTTTCACAGGATGACACATGCATTCTAAGGGTATGCATAAAGTGACCCCTTTTCTGAACCGAAAATCTGGACTTTCTAAACCACAGAGTTGGGAGGGGTAAAAATCGAGCCTGAACACCCCCTCCCAAGATTTTTTTCTTTCTACATAATCAGATTTCCTACTTTTATGAGAAAAAAAGTTGAAAAAATACAACCAATATACGAATAAAATAGGCCTATTATATAAATTTAGTTTTTAATTAATTTTATAGTTTTGGATAGCTTTCAAACATTTAACTATAAAATCGCCCTCCATCGATTATAGGTATATATTATAAAACAATCATTTTCATTGGTAAAAAAAATAAAAAAAAAAACTGGTGTTAAATGCAAATATCAAACTTTGTAAATAACACAATCATTTTTGTGTTAATTTATTTTTCATAAAGCAGGACTTTGGTGGGACAGGAATGGAAAAGCGGGACATTTTCGGGTTTTGTGGGGACGGCAGGACATACAGGTAAAAAAAAGGACTGTCCCAACAAAAGCAGGATGTATGGTCACTTTAGGTGTGCACACATTATTGATAATTTATACAGGAATTACATACAAGTCTTAAGGTCTACTCAAGTGGTTTAAAAGCCTCTATTTGGTCTTCCCCTGTGTTTCACCAGGATAACAAATTTTAATATGGTAAAAACACTTGAGCATTCCTCTCAAAAATAGAAAGACAAAAAGTTCAAATGAAAAAGTAGGGTAACAAGGAAGATGTGAAGCAAAAAATTTCCATGCATCATTTTTTCTCAAAGGTACTCAAAAAAAAAAAAAAAAAAAAAAAAAAAAAAATTTGCTAATATATTTCCCAAGAAATTGCTGAATTTAACTTATTCATTACACAAAACCTAAAAAAA
The DNA here is from genome assembly GCA_038373885.1 of Cheiracanthium punctorium. Lineage (NCBI taxonomy): Eukaryota > Metazoa > Arthropoda > Arachnida > Araneae > Cheiracanthiidae > Cheiracanthium > Cheiracanthium punctorium. The sequence goes on from JAWZYV010002449.1 coordinate 404,018, forward strand.
ATAAAAATTAATGCTTATATTTTACATGCAGTAAACACCAAATTTTAGTACATTACATTGACTGCACCAATTATAGCTACTCTGTCAAAGCAAAAATTTATGTACTATTTTCATAAAATCTATTTAGAAATTTTTTTTGGGAAAAAATCTATATGTGCTGTTGAGGGAATGCAATCCTGCATTGTTTTTCGCCTTGCAGGATTTCGGGATCGAGATTTACTGATCCCGCGGGATTGACATTTCATTTAGCTAGGACTTCATTTCAACAGAGAGAAATTAAAAAAAAGATTTTAAAAGTTAACTTTAATAATAATAATTAATCTTATGAGATAATTAATACAATAACTTACAGAAATATGAAAATTATAATAATGATTTTCAGAATGATATACAGTTGAGAGCCAAAAATCCGCACACCTTCTCTGATGTAAATAATGAAATTGCAAGTCATCCGCCAGTGATGAAATTGTTCAAAAGTGTCTAGATAAATATGATTCTGATGATGAAAACTCGGGTAATAATAATAATAAAATCCATTTGATAAAAGTTTAACGTTAAGAGAAGAATACCTTCAATTTTCAGAACAGCAAAGTTTTGTAACAAAACAAGAATTAATGATAATATACAATTTCCATAAATGAATAAAAAGAAACTGAAAGTAGACAAAAATAAGATTTAAAAATAAATAACCATAGAACATGCTTTCAAAATTAGAAAAAGGAAATTTTGAAACGATTTGCTTTGCTAGTCTTCATGTAATTTTCTTCTTTTTTCACCTATGCTTTTGTATTTAATGTGAAAATATAAGTGAAATACTTTTGACTGTTTTTGCTACATTGTAATTGTATTCTACTTTTTTAAAATCAGAAATATAATGATTTATCTTTTATGGCCCGAAATCTGCAAAATCCTAAAATCCGCACAAGCCATGGTCCCAAGCTGTGCAGATTTCTGGCTCTCTACTGTACATGCTACGTCTCAATATATTAGTATTAGTTATGTTAGTTGCTAAAAATCAGGAATTTATAGAAAAATACAATTTATAAATACATTCACACACTTAGGTTATTTTCTTAGTTGCTGAAAAAAAACATACAAAATCGAACAAATCCAATAAATCATTTTCTGGTCTAGATTTAAGTAAAATAATTAAATGTGTCAATTAAAAACTGAATTAAATTTTTTATAATTAATTCGTGACTGCTCGCTAAGAGATAAATTAGTATGAAATATTTCAGTTCATTTGGGATTGGAAGTTCGCGAAAAATTTAGATTTAGATGTTTGATCCAGACGCCCATTGGAAGATATATAAAAAAATAAAGCTTTAAGTTAAAATTGTAATTATTGATTCGTACTGTTAGATAAGAGACATGAATATTCAAAATTTTTCATTCTATTTATTGGGAAAGTGGCGCAAAATTGTAATGAAAAATAATTATCATCACGATTTACGATCATAATCCCGCGAGAGTAGTCCCGCAAATATTTGTGCGGGATCCCGTTCCCGTGGATCGGGATTGCATTCACTAGTGCTGTTCCATTTTTAAATACCTACTACATGCCAAATTCATTCATTATCATATTTTAGCATAATATCTGCCTATTGAGGGGAGAAAAAAAAAAAAACACGGTCAGAATGATTTTGGGGCACTTTTATAAAAGGTCTGTTTTAGGCTTGAAACTGGTAAAAATTACAAAAATTTTAATTTCAAACAATGAAGAGAAGTCTTATTGCACATTTTCGATGGAATCAAGCATACTGCTCAAAACAACTAATTTATGCAAATTTTTATTCTTGACATTACTTTACTGAAGGAAAAATGTACATGTACACATATTGCTCCTTCACTCGCAAATGAAAGTAAACAATGATTTGAAGAAAAATCATTGTCAATTTCTGCATTTAGTAACCAGGGATCAATATTGATGCAAACAAAATTAAAATTGATTAAAGCAAACCCTTTACAAAACACCATTGAATAAAACTGGCTAACAAAAATTTGTATGAAAATTCATAAAAATATTATTGAACCCGTAGATAAAACCTCTTATAACAGGAACCGCCATCTCGACTCTTTTAAACAATGAGCCGATGAACATTTTGAGGTAAGACAAAGTGTTACTCAAGTTTTTGATTTTCAGTGGCCAGTATAACACACAAGTATCATAGATTGAAAATTATAAAATGTTTATCACCACTTTCAAAGAGATTAAGCTTTCATTCTGGAAGTTTTCCAGTTACAAAGCTGATAAAATCCATCATTTAGAGAAGTTTGTGTTTTAAATTTTATGAGTAAGAGAAGCAAAACACTGCACTGATCAAATATATCAAAATAGCTTTTAATACTTTTACATAGTATTACAAATACAAATGCGGAAAAAAATCTTACTAATATTTTAAACCTTTTAATATTTGTATAATGTTATACATTAAGAAAGCAAAATGAAGATAGGTATTTAATTTATGAGGTATAATAATTTGCAATACTTAAAAACAAATACAATGAATCGGATATCGCAAATTTTAATTAAAAACCATACAATAAATATAAAATATCAATTTTTAAATAAACATCCTATAGAATAAATGTACGATTACATTTTTATTTTATAAATGTGATATTAAATTGCATTTATTTCCAATTTTACAGTCAGTAACAATAAGCTTTTCCAATACTCAAATTGAGTAAATTGTAGCATGGTCCATTCAAACATAAAATTAATCAACAAAAAGTAGTACCAGAGTACCTCATCCATTTACAATTAATTTGACTAAAATAATCAACGTTAATCTTCCAAAAAGAAATAATTGCCGCCTCTCTTCTGTTCTGTATCCTTGACAGAATTTAGCTTATTTATTCGAGGCCGAAAATTGTTGGGATCTCTCCTAAAGGTTATGTTCAGAAGCTCCAGAAATTTGTTCATGCCAGCCAAAAGCGTCTGGGGTGAATTAGCATTGGTCTCGACAGACGGTTTACCTTCAAACACAATGACCCTGTCTGCCAGATAAGTAGCCATTATGAAGTCGTGCTCAACGACGAATCCCGTTTTCTTGGCGTGCAAGATGAAGCGTTTGATGACCTTCGCAGCGACCAGACGCTGCTCAGAATCCAGGTAGGCGGAAGGCTCGTCGATGAGGTAGACATCTGCCGGCTTCCCCAGACAAAGAACGAGGGCCACCCTCTGAAGCTCACCCCCAGACAAATTGCGAACCTCCTGGTCGATGATATTGTCTATCTGCAGGGGCTTCATAACATCTGCGATAAACTGTGGATGAACATAGGCATCCCTGACTTTTTCGTGCAGCAGTTGCCTCACGGTGCCCTGCGACTTGGGAGAAATCTTCTGTGGTTTGTAGCTGATGTTCAGAGGCGGGACCGTCCCACCGCCATCGGGCTTTAGCTTGCCGGCCATCATTCGGATGAAAGTCGTCTTCCCTGTACCGTTTTCTCCCAGCATGACGATGATTTCGGAATCCGTGAAGGTTCCTGCATCGACAGACATTTTGAAGTTGCCCAGGGTTTTCTCCATCTTGGGATACTCGTATCGGCACATCCGCTTGATCTCTTCTTCCGATGCAGTTTCGGAAACTTTGAACACCAAAGACACATCGCGAAATCGAAGATTTTCTGTCGGGACAAAACCATCGAGGAAAATATTGATTCCTTCCCGCACGGAGAATGGCATAGTAACAACTCCATAGGCTCCAGGCACTCCATATAGGCAGCATATAAAATCGGACAAATAATCTAAAACTGACAGATCATGTTCGACAACAATAATATATTTATCGGGATGAATGAGGTATCGAATGGCTTCAGCTGCTTTCAGACGCTGTTTCACATCTAAGTAGCTAGAGGGTTCATCGAACATGAAAATGTCAGCTTTCTGAATGCAGACGATAGCACAAGCAAAGCGTTGCAATTCTCCACCGGAAAGATCTTGAACCTGTCTTTCTCTGACATTGCCCAAGTCGAGCATTTCACAGACTAAATCCTGATTTTTCAACTCATCTTTTTTATCCAGCAACTGTTGAACAGAGCCTTGAACAGCTTTGGGTATCTGATCCACATATTGAGGCTTTATGATCGCTTTCAGATCATCTTCCAAAATTTTTGTGAAATAATTTTGTAACTCAGAGCCTCTGAAGTGAGCCAAGATTTCGGTCCAGTCGGGTGGGTCTGAAAAACGCCCTAAATTAGGTTTTAGCTTACCAGCGAGAATTTTGAGGGCAGTAGATTTACCTATTCCATTAGTACCAACTAATCCCAAAACCTCACCAGGTCTTGGAGTTGGAAGTCTGTGGAGTTTAAATGAATTTTGACTGTACCTGTGAGTGGTATCTTTTTCAAGATTACTAGGTAAATTTATAATAGATATAGCTTCAAATGGACATTTTTTGACACATATGCCACATCCAATACACAGCTCTTCAGAAATTTTTGCGATCTTGTCATTGGGTGTAACTTCAATACATAGCTTTCCCATTCGAACAACAGGACAAGACTTTTTACATTCTTGTTTACATCTTTTTGGTTTACACTTATCACTGTTGACAATTGCTATTCGAGTAAGCTTATCCTGAGTTGCCATATTGAAGAGTACACGTGCAACGTTTTAGAAAGATGGAGATAACCGGATTTCGGATTTTTAACAACCTTTTCCAAGCCGGTTTCAGATTGTTGTTGCCATATCTTCAAAATACATTTTTACTCTTTGGAACGGAAACTAATACCTTTAAATATTTTGTAACATTTTTTAAAAGAAAAAAAATAAAATAAGTTGAAGAAAAATGAAGTTGAATGGCGCTACTGAAATAATCTATCCTAAATTTCTTTTTTTTGATACCATTTGGTCCTAAGGTAATTATTCGTTCCGGAGCAGACCGCATTTACCAGACCAAAAAATCTGTATTGTATTTGTTTGGTTTTCAATGTCCCTGATGTAGGTGTTTGTTGCCTTGCGCACTGTTAATCGATGAAACAGTTGAGCTGAGATTTGATTGGTGTTGAAAGGGGTTTATCAGCAATTTGTGATTTGAATCAATTAAATTGTAGAAAATCTAGTGATATTTGTATTAAAAACATATTATTATTAATGACATTATATTTAATTTCAAGACATGACTGGAACTTTACAATTATAGTTTACCTGCTTTAATTTGTTTTTCGTTGATACTAGTGTTTCTTCATGTAATTGCAAGAAAATCCGAATGCTGTAACAATAATAATTTATAATGTCTATCCTATATGTATTTATTGTTGTTTTTCTGGAGTTTTTAAAATTGGTAAATATTTTTTTTCTTTTCGTCCAGAGACAAAATTATTACTTTTACTGCGTATTAAAAACTGGTATTCCAGAAATTTCTATGCTTTCTCTTTTTTTTTTTTGTATATTTTATATATGCAGATGTACATTTCTATCATTTTCGATTTTCGAAATTTTGCATTGCGTTCAACGATTCCAGAATTCTGCCCAGGAAAAATATTTATTTCTTATTTTTTAGGTGGATGCCAAAACATGCCTGCGAAGCGACAATATTTATGAAACATTTACGTAAGAGACAGTTTTATTAAACCTTTTAAATTTTAATGCTTAATTTATTTGAAAAATATATGGTTACTTCTGTTTAAATTATGTGATTCTTATACTGAATTTCCTTTGCTTTGATCGTAGTATAGGTTAATAAGAGGGGAATAATACCGTAAGTGGGGGCTGGTTTAGTTGGCGACATTTTCTTGTCACCGACATTTAACCTTGCCTACTTTGTTTTCTCGCAAACAAAGTCGGCCCAACATAAGCATCCGTAGTTATATAAGAAAAAATAAAACCAAAACTACAATACACTTATCTAAATGCCTTATTAAAACATTTGTAGATATACTTAAATGCAATTACAAACAAAATAAACATAAACAAATCATTACCTCTGGGCTATCGGTATGTTCAAATATAAATAAAATAAAACCTACAAAAGACACAAAATACTAAAATATGTTTCTGCAGAAAAATATACAACAAAATTACCCCTTAAAATGTTAAAATCACAGTTTAAAATTAATATTTAAACACTCCAATAAACCGACTGGTAAAATCATACAAGCCGGTGCGCACCCCATGTAAACACGGCAACCGCCAAGCTCCAGCAACTGTTGCCAATCATTTTGCACGATCAGCAAAGTATTTTAACACATTAAAATTGCACATATATTCCACTTACAAAAACATTAAAACAAAATACAACGTCCATATTTAACCAAAAGAACGTCTGCAAATTCAGTAACAGGCAATTTAAAATCAGCAAACAGTGGACCGTTTTTAACTAAAAAAAATACAGTGGATTAAGCAACTTAGTTGTAGAGTTATGTAAACTATGCAACCAATGGATCGTTTTTAACTAAAAAAACCTCAGTGGATTCAGCTGTACAACATTGTGTTCAGCAACCTAGTTGTACAGCTATGTAAACTATGCAACCAGTGGACCGTTTTTAACTAAAAAAACTTCAGTGGATTCAGCAACCTAGTTGTACAGCTAATGTAAACTGGGCAAACACTGCCCCGTTTTCAACTCAAGAAAACATCGGTGGATTCAACAACGTAGTTGTACACCTCTTATGAAGTCAGTATTTTTAGAATAGCACGTAAATAGCACTTATGAAAACATAAACACATCAAATATCCATTTAAAATTCACATTAAAAACCTTAAACATTGCAAAGATTCGTTAAAAGAGCACTTACCTATATATTTTTTAAAATAACCGCTCAGAAATGTCCCCAACACCCACCGGCTTATAACGTAACACCAGCATGCTTTCTTTTATTTAGCTTTATATCACACTATATTTCTAACAAACACGCACAAATTCGTTTCATATATTAACATAACACATTTCATTCCCTTCCATCAATAACAGAGACAATTTCAAATTCCCAAACCTGACGAAACACGTATTCTTTATGGTTGCCAGTCACAACTACCCCCGGCAGGTAACTTCACTTTGGCGGTGCATCGCTCACTCTAGCGTCAGATTGTTCGCCAATGATTTGTAAACAAAAACATTGATATGTAAACAAGCACCGTATACGGAATATAGTCCAACCGACTACCTCCGCCCCCCCCCCTCCCAAATTCATTCAATTTTAATATCTTCAAAGCACAAAATTTACAGCACTAAAAACAGAATAAAATCAAATCTCACCACAAACAACCCAAATATCCTTATACATTGATTCATATCAAACGTAAGTATTATACTTGATTTCTGCAAATAATCCGTGTAACTAAACCCATATCGAATAAAATTATCCATCTTTCTTAAACCACTAAAAGTCTCCATTTTCATCACAAATCATTATTCAGCAATTCACATAAAATTAAAATAACACTACATACGATAACCTTTATATAAATATGCAACAATAATATTAAATCTCAACTGTAAACCAATACAGTAAATCATACAATGAATATTTAAATAAACAAAAGCACATACCTCAAATCTTCTATTTAATTCCTTATTTAATGGCCTTGATGAATGAAAAAGCACCCAAATAAGCAGAATTCAAACCTACCCTGGATACGTTAAATATTTGCCCAACAAACATTTTCAAATTTTCACCTCAATTCACATACAACACATCTTAACATAAAGCAAATTCATTACAGTTTTAGGCAACTTATCCTCATTTAATATTAAAAAAAAAAAAAAAAAAATTAAATTTTACTTCTTGAACACCACTATTATATAACTGCACACTTTTAACTTCACCAAGGAATCATAACAAACATTCATTAATGACAATTTTCAATGCTTTCATGATCTAACTCTCCAGCTTTATGGTGCTTCAGTCCCCATAGCCCCCTCTGTGGGTGCAGTTATGGCCGGAAGAAAGGCTTCATTTAACTAGTCTGTTAACAGGACATATTCCAGTATTCATGAATGAACTGTTGATAGTTTTTGGAGTGAAATAATTAAGGTATGCATTAGATGACATATTTCATATATGGTGATGGTTTTTCCTGGATTAGAAGCCATCCATTAAAAGCTATTTTTAGTTTACCTTTGAAACAAGAATAAACCCCAACATCTAGCGACTGCATTACTACATGAACAGTGAAGTGGAAATGATAAAACAGTTCCGTTTTCTTTTGTATAAATGATAGCTTCTAATGATCCTAATAAGTTGTGAATAAAATTTTAGAATTAAGCTTAACTACAATAGCAGTGTGTTTTATGTTAAGGCAAGCCTTGGACAAAGGACTTTTTAGCAGATTCTAATGCGTATTCATGTTACATCTGGAGAAAACTTTCCCAAAACTCCAAACTATTAGATTGACAGCCTCATATAGACCCAAACCCAGGAATTTCATACTTCGGCCATTTACCACATTCAGTACCTTATCCACTCGTCCATGGTAGGGTCTGGCAGAGATATAAAGCTATAGTCTTTATTTAAAAAATTATTTGAAACATGTTATTGGTTTAATTTTGTGTCATACCTTTTAAATATGAAAATTAGGGGCACCTTTGGACTGTCCACATGTGTCCCCAAAACAGTGTCCAAATGTGCACCATAGTCACATGTTTAGAATTTTGCCAAGCCTAGCTTAGCAGAATTTTTTTTTTTTTTTTGGACAAATATGGTTAATAAATCATTATGTTCACCAAACAAAGGTATTTAGAAAAAACACTTCAGAAAAAACACTCAAAATACTGGTGTTAAACGATAAAGTAATTAAAAAACTTTGTAAAAAACACACATAAGAAGTAAAAGGATATTTAGTTGCATATAATTAATTTTCATAATGCAATATGAATATGTATTTAATTAGGATTGAAACAAATCCAGTATAACTTACTTTTAAGCTTCAAAACTGCTTGATTGACATAACTGGAAAAATTTCACTACTAATTGCTTCAAATTTTCCTGGAAAATGGATCATAGTGTTCCCAACTAAACATAATTATTTCAAATTTTCATATTTTTTTTAAGTTAGGGAAAATTGAGTTGTCCAAATGTACCCCCCTCTCCCCTACGTTATAACCGACAGTATGTTATATCCCAGGTTCATTATAACCAGTGCGCACTGTATTTTTTTTTTTTTTTTTTTAACATAATTTAAGAAATATTTCAAGTCAATAGTACCAACGGTGTAGATTTTTTTTTTTTTTTTTTGAGCAACTTTTTAATCTTTTTTGAGTAGGGCCGTGGTAGCCCAGTGGTTAAGGCATTGGACTCGTAACCGGAAGGTTGTGGGTTTGATACCGGCTTACCACTAAAGACCACCGTGTACATGCGGTGTACAGGCACGTTAAATCCGTGGCTCCGAAAGTCCTCTCGGCGGTCGCTAGTAGTTTCCGAGGGGTGCCAATATTCAGAAGTCTCCCCCACCTTCTGATGAGGTTCCAAATTGTGGCGGGAAATTCCGGGAAGGACGTATATGTAGCTCTAAGCGACACATTCAGTGACACGAGCTGTCCTCTCCTGGCAAATAAATAAATCTTTTTTGAGTAATGACACTAACAGTTTTGTTTTCAAGCTGTATAACTTTTGTAGCATTTAGACCTGAATTTGGACCTGATTAAGGTTGCTATTAAAACCATATGCATTCCTATGATGGGTAATCCTTGCTAAAAGGCGCACTTAGGACCTATGAAATATTTCGTCTCTCTTTAGTAGAAATTAGAATTTTCCCTTTCAAAGAAAACCCATGTTAGTGCCCATATGAGTTCTTTTAGGGGGTGCTCATCTTGAACTTTCAAACACTTTAATACTAAAATAATATAAATATGTTCACTTGGCTGACGGGCTCAAATACAGACGGTCTTAAGTACAGGCTCAAATCTGTACCTCCCCCTCTATATGAGTTCCTATGTCTGGCGATGAATTTCTTTCACTGTAAGGTTATTAACATTTACAGGTGACCAATATGATTGTTTTATTTCCTCTAGCTGTTTTGGAATGCAGAGGAGTTATAGAATATCTTTAAAACATGCTTTTTGGAACAGGAGTAAGACATTCACTTTCATCTGTCAGAGTTATGATGGTTGATTATCAAATTTATGTATCTTAAATTTCTTGTGATCTACGCAACTTTTTATGCCCTTGCATTCTCTCTTTCTTCTTCTTTTTTTTTTAAAAAAAATATCTGTATCTTTGATATTTATATGTTTCAGATGTGGGATGTATGAGTATTGCTGTGGAACAAGATGTTGTCGGTCGCCTATCATAACGTTTTACCAGATGTGGTACTTTTGGTAATTCTTTTAAATACTATTTTCTGTAGTAATTCAGTTTTATACCAGTCTTATAAATATTTAATGTTTTTTCTTTGTTTCATTTTCCTGTAGAATACTAAACATATAAGCATGCATATAAATTACTTTATTTTTTTTTTTTGGGGGGGGGGGGCAAATTCCAAATATTTTTTCTAGAGTGGGTCCGATTTTGTTTACATAAGACAGTATACTAAATCTTTAGGGGAAAATGGAAGTGCCATACCCAGCCTTCCCTTATGTACCCCATACATTTGAATTATTATAACTACAATTTTAATTTATTTAATCATTTTGCATTAATTTTACTTTTAATTATTTTAGTGTTGTATTATTTATGTTATTGCTTCAAAGTTATTTTTCATAGGAAAATATTTTAAAGCAAAATTATTATCATTTAAACGAAATGCTAAAATTGCTTGAATATAAACTTTTGAACTGTTTAATAGATTTTGTTAGATTTAGTGTACATTTTTCATGTGTCATTTAGTGTGTGAAAAAATTAGCTAATGTTATCGTTCTGTCAGATTTGGACTGCACTATAAATTGTGAAATATTGATTTTATTAAATCACCAATCTGATTTATACATTTTAAAATATAGTATCATTCTTTGAAAAATTGATCTCTTAGTTTTTGATTTTACCATTTGCTGGTGTGTTCAGATGACTTTCGTGGCAAATCTTCCAGCATGTGTTACGCTACAGTCTAGTGGCACTCTAAACACATGTAAGACAGTCTACAAACAGAGTGATGTCCAGAGGAATAAAAATACATGAAGCTACATTCATAAGCGTAGCTAGGGACGACTGAAGATTTTGCCCCTTTCTGTTTGTCAAAATGCAATTGTGTCAGCTTTTATATACAATTTAGTACCCCTTGGGGGTGCTGTACCCCGTGACAAATGCCCCTCCTTGCTCTCCCCGAGCTACGCCACTGGCTACATTGTTGAATATTGCTGCTATGCAAACAAGCTAGTTTGTACACTTCCAAAAAAAAAAAAAAAAAAAAAAAAAAAGACTTTTTACATTTACTTTTTTCTAACTACTGATTCTACGGATTTTTCCTAAATGTATAGTTATCAAAGTTTCTTTCTTTCCTCTCCTTCAATTCCGTTATTGATTTTACCATTTGCTCACACAAAAAAGATCATATATATGAGCTACCCCTTTTTTTTTTGTGACAAGGATTTAACGAATCTCATGTTGCAGATTGCACTTGATACATTTCAGGAAATTGAGAGTTCTTAGAAAAAAAAAAAAATTATCTCTATTTAAGCCAGTTCTTTTAAAAAAGCATGTTATTTTTGAGCTGCTATTTAAAGATTAAGACACTCTACAGATTCAATGCTGAATGTCTCTTCACAAGCTGAACTAAACCTTTTTAAAAATGATCAACCTTATGGGACATTCAGGGAAAAGGTTTGATCAAATATTATGCAATACTTCTCTACAATTAGAATATCTTTGCTCATTTTTTCAAGGCAAATTTTGTGCATGATTGTTATTATATTGAAAGTTACACAAGGCATACATGTTTGCTGTTAATTAAAGGAGCAAAGAACAATTTGCAAAGAAACAAATTGTAACAATATATATATATATATAGTTGAATGTTTAATTCCATTGGTTTGTTTTTAAAGCTGTTGAAAGGTCACCTGCATATTTTTAAAAGGAAAGCCTTAAAACAGTTATTTTGAGCCTTTATAAGCATACAAAGGGCAGTATGATGATTTGGGTGATCAGTCTCTCCCAGCAAAAGGAGTTTTAATGACCAAAAGTTGTTGATGAATAAGATCTGATAGTGTTGGTAGATTGAAATGGCTTTTAACATTCACATAAATAAAAATATCAGTGTTTTGCCAATTATTAACTTTACTAAGCATATTCATCTATTTTTCCCCAGAACATTTTTAATCAGGTGCTGAATATAGAAACACGTTAGCAGAAACCATGCAGCATGGCAGCAGGCACTGCAGATTATTTTACCGCTTGTAGAATAATCTAGCCCCATTTACATTATGGTTGTGATGTGAATAAATTTTGATTTACGATCTTGATGCTGCAGATATATATTGATAATTCTGCTACTGGGATACAAAAAAGGTATAAAAATACCCCCCAAAAAAAAACCCTTAAAAGATATAAAAACACATCTAATGTTGAATCATAATACCTTCTGTATTCATCAGATGGACAAAATAGACAACCAGAAACAATGGAATTTGCAAAAGCAGCTTAACTCTTAAAAATCAGGAAATAAATTAAGCTAGATCAGTGTCACTTAAAGGAAAATAAATGACGAAAGAATGAATGTGTAGATAGAGTATAATAAATTAAGACCATTGCCTTATCAAGATTATATGAAAACTTCGTATTCATGCTTTCAATCAAGATTTTTTTTCGTACACTGAATGGGAGATCATTCCTTTTCTTCACATTTTTCTTGAAAACTATGGGTTGTAGATAGGTTTGCCAACCATTTCTAGGGCTTTAGAAGGCACATCCTACAAAAAGTGTGAGCAGGATGCCCAATGTCCCATTTTTTAAATAGAATAAGTAATTTAATAATTTGATAAATTATAGCAATCTCAGAAGTGATGGTATACTTTAAATTTCTTTTCTAAATAGGTAATATTATAATTTTGTAAAAGTGGTTTAATATATTTGTTGTTTTTTCAAATAAAAATTTTATCATAATCTTAGTAGAAGATGTGATTTAGTCTAATTTTAATCCTGAAAATCCTGTGGATTCGTGAATAAAAGTTGGCAAGCCTACTTGTAGAAGTATAGTTCTTTGGAAAATTTTTTATGTACTCCAAGCAAGGAAGGATTATAAAGAGTTTGTCCGATCTTGTTGGGATGTTCTGTGTATTTGATTGTAGCACACTCCAGACCAAACTGTGTTCATGTTATGCTCTTAAATGAACTGAAAATATCTAGTTCTTTTAGTTACTTGTAAGTGAAATGACCTTTCCAAAATTATAACTAAAGCTGTCTCTGATCAAAGTTTGCTATATATGGGGGACTTTCATGTTCGTTCTAATATTAAAAAAGAGAATTTATGTTACATTTATGCATTTGAAAAAAAAAAAAAAAAAAAAAGTTTTATTTTTTCTTTTAGGCTTATGATATTTCTCACAATATTGTTCTGTTCTGGAGGTGGTTGGTGGTATAGGCTAAGGAATCAAGATGCGTATATAACTCCTTCGATGATGACACAAACAAGACCTGTTATTCACCCAGGTAACTAAACTGCTTAAAATTTTATGCTGTAAATATTAATTTGAAAATAAAATTCGATTTGTTAATGTATCAGTATGTGACAGTTCAATTTAGTAATGTGTGCTTCTTCGCAATTTTTCGGAAAATAATTGTTAATGCACATTTGTTATTTGTGATAAAGGTGTATATATTCAATCATTTTTTTTGGTTTTCTAATTAATTTTGTGCTTCATTTGTTTTTAACAGTCTGTAAACTTTCCTGATAGAAAGGTGATAATTTTTAATGAAAAAGAAAATATAGAAACCACATAATATTATTTTTGAAATAATAGAGTAGTACTTATAACTTTAGAATATTAGAGCAGCATGTGTGATGCTCTACGATGAATGTAGGGATCACTGATTCTGCTCAAAAATAAAGACTAGTGGAAATACTAATTTTTACCTTTCATTTATTCAGGTGATGAGTATGCATATTATATATGAATGTATGAATCATGAATATATAATAAGATAGTAGATGTGTTTTATAAACTTGCAAAAAGGATCCACTGGCTCACACTAGGGATGCAAGAAATATTTGGCCTCTATTTGGTATTCGGCTGTTGTTCGACCCAACTGAATATTCGGTAGGCTGAATATTCAGTTGGGCGAATATACCGTAAGCCAAATATTGAACAGATGTTTGGCTGAAAATTGCTACATATTAAGCTGAATAATATCAGAAAAAAGGAAAACATACTTTTTAACTACTGTGACATTAACTACTGCATTTTTAAATGCATTTACAAATAATATTGCTTAGTTATATTTCAATATGTTAATTTCAAATTATAAAATATTCTAAGTCATTGAATTTTAAGCTGAATGAAACATAATCTAATGTATTTAATAATATTACAGAAGTGCAGACTTTTTTCTTCTTGGTGACATTATTTGGCTTGTTTTTCTACTTTTCTTTATGATATGGGGTTGGTGGAATATTTACAGATCGTCAATTACAAACATAATTTTCAAAAGCTGCTAAATATGTTTTGCCCAGGGCCTGTAAAATCCAAAGCATGGCCTGATTATTCATAATTACCAGATTAATCACATTTATTGTAGCATATTTATTAAATTATGAATATCTCAAAATATAATTATGCTGCTATTAGTGTTTATCTAACTTAGTGTTTATCTAATTAGTGTTATCAAGATATCTTTTCATAACAAAGATTTTTTTAGTTTTACAGATAATATACTGTTGTGTGTTTATTATTTAATTACAAATTTCAAGGATGTTTTATTTACAACAAAATGACATTTTAGAAAAATTAATATTCGTCTACCAAATATTCAGTATTTGGCCTAAGCTATATGCTGAATACTTGGTATTTGGCCTAGGTATTGGCTAAATATTCGGTATTCGGCCAAATTACTATTCGTTACATCTCTAGCTCACACTAGTCTTTCCAAGTAAATTCACGCAGTAGGGCAGATAATACATCAGCTGTGGCTTGGACTTGACTTGACTGTCAGAACAGCTGAATAAGATGTCATTCCCACCTCTCATCATCAAATAAACAAATGGCTGGGCAGCAGAGGAAATACCTGGTTTCAATTTTTGCCCTGGAACAACTTCAGCATTATGTGCGGGCAGCCGGTATCTTGCTTCAAATCTACCGACTGAAAAGAACTGTTACTTATATGTGCTATCTATGCCATAAACGTTCACAGCAAGTGTGAAGCTATTAAGTGTCATTTCTAAAAGAAAAAATAAGTACGCATTCATGGGTGATGGAGCAGTGCTGTGAAGCACCGAAAGTATAAGCTCAGAAGCCATGCTGGCTAGATGATTGCTAAACAGATTTTAAATATTTTATAAACTTAGAATGCTTAAGGTTTTGCTTTTAAAAGAAGCATTTAAATCTCTCTCTCTCTCTCTTTCTCTTAAACAGTTTCAAATAAAGGAAATGAAGATTATTTTTCAGTAACAAAACTATTTATTATTTTCTCTCAAATATTTTTACTTTTGTATCAGCGAATTCCATTTTGTCATTTATGTCATCACTGTATATATTTTATTGTATCTTGGATCTCTGTACATGGTTCAAATTTTTAGCTCATTTTACAGGTTGTCAGTTTTATGTATTTACTTATTCTGTCTGATTTTGTTATAGCGCATGGTACAAGAATATACACTTCTTCTGTGCCTATGTCAGCACCTCAACCATATCCAGCTCAGTGCCCACCTCCCCCACCTTATTATGGACCTCCTCCAAGCTATGATACTGTCGTGTATCAAAATGCAAACCAGCCCCACAGTCAGAACCAAAATCAGAATCAGATGCCATGTCAAAACCCAGCTCAAAACCAAAATCAGAACCAAATGCCACGTCAGAACTGATTTTAAAAGACTGAGAACTCTTGTACAAAATGTTTCTTTTTTTGTTAACTTGCATTTAACACTGTTTTTTACTTGTTGCTAAATGTTTATCTAGTTTGCTATAATAAAGAAAAGTATATATATACATGTATTAATTTTTCCTTTGTTTTTTGTGTTTACTATTGAATAATCATTTTGGATATTTTATTATCGTTTTATTTGAATTACTAAGAAAAATGAAACATAATAACATTGTATTTAACTTTTCAGTTAACTAGGAAGGTAACCATAGTGAGATGAGCCTAGGCCAGATATATTTAATATTATTAACTGTGTCGTGGTTGTGCCCTTTCTAGAAATATTTCAATCCCTTCTACAAAAATTAGCTTTTCTGTTACAAGAATAGGAGTTGGAGCAAGTAAAAAAGGCTAAAGCTCCCTTAGAAAACCAGTTCCTAAGAATATAAATTCCTAGTTTGGGGATAGGTTTGAGAAACCCTGTCCCAAAAAAATTGGATCGATTTTTAGAGGTTAAAGCTTCCTGAAGAACTTTCCAGTTATACCAGTGTTCAACTTAATAAGTTGGTACAATTTCATGTAAAGGGGGTTTAATTTTTATAAAATTTTCAAGAAGTCCTTATACCCCCCACCTTGGATGCTGTTTACCAAACTATCACAAAATTTCTCGCTGTTAACCAGTATTAACATTTGAGTTATAAATTACAGGGTGATCCATTTAAAAGAGTACTCGTTGGATGTGGCAACTATTCTAATGGCAAAGTATAATTTTTTGAACCTTATTTAAATGCTTGAGACAATTCCCAGCACTGTTGGACTGTTACAACTTTAATTGCAAAGTAAAATATAAACAGAGACACACAATTTTACGTAATCCTGTGATAATTTTATTTTTGAAAAACATAATTTAATTCAAATTTTCTATATTATCATTTTCAATCCAGCAAATGTTGAAAATGTTCACCACAATTTTGAATGCAAAATGAACACATCGAACCAAATTTTTTGACACACTTTGCAACATCGTTGGTGTTATTGACAAGACTTCTTCAGTTAGGATTTTTTTTTTTTTTTTTAATTTGTGTTTGCAGGAATACTCTTTAAAACCCTACCTATGTGCGAGCACATTCAACATTCGCTATAAGGAATGATATTGTAAAAAAATCGAATTAAATTATTTTTTTCTAAAATAAAATGATCACAGGATTTAGTAACATGGTGCGTCTCCATTTCTCTTCTAACACTCCAACAGTGCTTGAAATTGTCCCCCACAATTAAACGATGTTCAAGCAATTATATTTTACTGTTGGAATAGTTTTTCCACATCTGACAGATTTAAGGGGGTAAACTGAAAAACCAGCAGGTACTCTTTTAAATGGATCACCCTGTATCATATGCATTTTCAAATACGCTTCTGATCACTTGAGGGTTTTCCCAAATGCATTGCATTTTTGGTTTGGGGCATGAATTATTTTATTCTTCTTTCCAAGCAAAGGAATCAAAGTTTAAAATTTTTGTATTTTGCTAAATAAATTGTGGGATTCTTATGTTACAGCACGTCACTATGGAATTACAGTGACTGTAACAATATCAGAGCACTACTAATTATATTGGCAGCAGTTACATGGTTTTTTTTCTTTTTTAATAGTGGCTGTTGAAATAAAAATAAAGTATTAGTATGTTTATTTTCCTTTTTCGAATCTACTGTAAAAAAGTTAAAATTCAGCCTACCAAATTCAGATAATATTCAAAAAGTGTTTTTGTAGCTCTGTGTTGTATGATTAATTTTATTTAGAGGCTTTTGCCACTGTGTAGTATCTTCCTCTAAAACAGAATGTTTATGGGCTGAACTTTAGTAATAAAGATTCTTTTTTGCATCTTGTTTATAAGCATTTTCCAAAAAAAAAAAAAAAAAGGCCGGGGGGGGGGGGGGGCGGTGACAAACTACATGACCATCACAGATAGTTTAAATTGAATCTAATGTCATTATTCTATTTAAAGTATTATACTTACAAATAATTTAAATTCAGTGCAAATTTTCTTAGCTCAAGAGAATGATGCAGAATATATTATACATGAGCACTCACTGCATATTTATTTTTGCCTGAAAATAAATTATATTTTTAATTAAACATGTAAACACTTTTTTCAAAATTTCCAAGTTCGATGCAATGTCAATAGGTATTCTAAAACAAGCATACTTTTATTATGTATGATTATATTTTATTACCTGTGCAATCACCAAATTTAGAGCAAACTCCCTGTCCAAATTATTAGACATACTGTGCATTTTCTTTTAATTAAATATTTAATACTTAGTCTGGTGCGAATCTCTTTACATCAGGTTTTATACTTTGTACATTTTTGTCTCATAATGTAAACTAGTACAAACCTGCTTTAGTGGAGTTTTCACATGCTACAGGTGTGGACATGTTTTTGTGATCTTTATTTATTTAGTAACTAGCTGAAGTACCCGTTCTTCGCACGGGAATGAATAGACTTTTTGATATTACGATTTGTGGTGATTACTATTCATTGTAATAAACAGATATAGCAAAGTATATATCGCGTTATATTGTGTCCAATAATCATGCATACCGAATTGCAAGGCAATCGTTTGTACGGTGCAGAAGGTCATGCGGCGTAGCGCAATCTAGTGGCGAGTTTTAGCAAAACGGATACGGCGAAAATATTTTTCGCATTCAGATATCGATGTATACGAATTTTCATGACTATCGGCTGGACAGTCCTGAAGTTCATGTGTTGACGCGACATTTAGTGGCAAGTTATAAGAAAATGGATAGCGCCAAACTCTTCCCCGTGTTCAAATATCTATGTATACCTATTTTCATAGCGATCATTTGCACAGTCAAGAAGTGATACACTGCAGGGCCATCTAGTGGTTAATTAAAGTAATGATTTGCTACAGCGCCGTCAAGTGGCGAGTTATAGGAAAATGGATAACGCCAAAATATTCTCATTGTTCAAATAGCTATGTATACTGATTTTCATAGCTACCGTGTTCAAATATCTATGTATACCAATTTTCATAACGATCATTTGCACAGTCAAGAAGTGATACACTGCAGGGCCATCTAGTGGTTAATTAAAGTAATGATTTGCTACAGCGCCGTCAAGTGGCGAGTTATAGCAAAATGGATAACGCCAAAATATTCTCATTGTTCAAATAGCTATGTATATACTGATTTTCATAGCGACCGTTGGAATGGTCAAGAATTTGGCCTGCTGCAGCGTCATCTAGTGGCGAGTTAAAATAATAATGCATTGCAGTGTCATCTAGTGGTGAGTAACATCAAAAGGAACGCAGTTAGAATATATTCTTCGTGCTCAAATGTGTAAGTATAAAAAATTTTATGCCGATCGGTCGAACGGTATAGAAGTTGATGCTTTTCAGCGCCATTTAGCGGCAAGTTACAGCAAAATGGATAGTGAAAAATATTCTCCGTGTTCTAATATTCGCGTGTACCAAATTTCATCGAAATCGGTTGGACGATATTCGCATAGCAAACGGCTAAACGGAATAGAATTCAACGTTCTGCTGCGCCACCTTGTAGCAAGTTAGAGGAAAACGGATAGCATAAAAAGCTTCTCGATGATAAAAGACTTAGGTGAACCAGATTTCATGGTGCAACGGTCCTCAACGGTGCTGGAGTTTTTCAACCTCATACACTCATACCAACATTCATTTTTATCTATAACCAGTGTCATTATATATCCCAGTCTCAAATAAAATCCAGTTTCAAATCTAAGCCTCGCCAAAGTGCCAACATACGCCATTTTGCAAGCGTTTTTTCAGGAAATCATTCGAAGCATTGACTTAGCAGCAATAATATATGGGAAATGGTTCGACCGCGAAAAAGTAAAGCAAGCCTTTATTTGAAAAGTTGAATCCCTTAATACAGCCGAATTTTTTAAAATTATCAACTATAACGTGTTTTATTCATCATTACTCCGATGTACTAAATGAGAAGATTTCAATTTTCTGAAATTTGGCGGAATTCCCTCTACTTAAATCAATGTACTCATTTGGCGAGAATTCTGGAGATAGATCAATTGAAATCCCTTAATAACTGCATTATTTCTTCACGGATCATTAAAATTTAACGCTGTATTCTAATAAAACCTTTGCACTTGTTTTCAAAAATCTATTTCCTTAAGCTCTCAATAAATTGCGCTAAGCCGAAATCTGTGCAAACCGCTAGAACTCACTTTCACAAAATCGGCATTTGAGCCATTTTATTTTTTCGCCAAACTAAAATAATTTACCTATTAGCCTCGGAAATCTTCAATTCTTATTGTTTTGCGTGTAAAGCATTACATTCCTGCTCTGATTTCCCATGCACACGATATTATAATTAAAAAAAAAAATAACCTTACGAATATAAACTAACAAAAAAAATCATTATTATTCTTTTATTTTTACTTTGAGAATTTAAAACATTTTATTCGGCAAAATCGCCACACATGGCAACCATGATCCGTATTTCACACTTTTTTCACTACAGGGGTTACAATTACGGAAAGCTTTTTGCGTGAATAGCATAAAAAATCTCTTAAATTCCGGGAACGGGTGGACTTTCAAAGTTTTAAAGTGGACTACGATTTATTCTATATTATTTTACATATCTGTGCTAAATTTCAGGCCGATAGGTTCATTTTTGTGGATTTGTATATGAACGACATTTTATTCGGCAAAATCGCCACACATGGCAACTACGATCCTTATTTCACACTTTTTTCACTACAGGGGTTACAATTACGGAAAGATTTTTGCGTGAAGAACATAAAAAATCTCTTAAATTCCGGGAACGGGTGGACTTTCAAAGTTTTAAAGTGGACTATGAGTTATTCTGTATTATTTTACATATCTGTGCTAAATTTCAGGCCGATAGGTCCATTTTTGTGGATTTGTATACGAATCAAATCCACAAACAAACAAACAAACAGAATTTCATTTTTATTTATAAGATTTCACAGAAGATAGAGGGCTGCCGTACGTACTGCAAAAAGTGGCTTAACAAAATGTTATAAATTTTAAGACACATTTTCTCCAACAGCAATACATAAATATTTCTCAATGAATTTAATGTTTATATTTATGATAGCACCTACTTAATGAAGTAAATTGTACATACATAATACATTATTGTTAATTATGTATTTGCAAACCAAATTTTAGTACCTGCTAATTAGGATGTTGCATAAAAACTATAGTGTGTCTAATAATTTGGACAGGGACTGTAAATACTATTTACTTATTATCTCACTGAAAATAATGCTAGTGTTGTAAGTTTAAATGTAGATACAGCTATGATTTTAATTTCACTTCCAAACATTAATTGTTTTAAAGTTTAATGTGAAATCTCCAGTAAAAATTTAACAATAAATTTCCCTATACCACAAAGACCATATTATTACATGAGCAAATTCAGACTTTATCCAGTTTCTTTGGCTTAAAAGATCCCAGAAATCTATGTCCCTCTGAAATATACTGTTATTTTCTATCAAAATTTAAAAATGATTTTTAAAATACAACAAATTTCGTAGATGTGGCTCGCCCAAATGTATCATTGCCTAGGTACATTGCCTGCCTACCTCATGTATATAATCACCTTTAAAAAATGATACCAAAGCAATGAACCACGGTGGTATTTTTACTAAAAAAACTTAATACCTCAGTGCTCCCAAACTGTACACCACAGCACCCTGGAGGGCCATGAGCTCATGTCAGGGGTTCTGCAGAAATAATCGAGAACAGTCCATCTTTTGGTGGAGTATAATAATTAAACATTTCTACTGGGACTGATATTCCACAGAAAATTTGCTAAACTGATGACTAAAATGGTTTAAAGACTAAAATATTTCTGTCAACCTTGAGAGAGTCCAGTGCCAAGGAACCCTGCAAGAACTTAGAGGGAGGGTGGGGGGGGGGGGAGATAAAATATTTTATCCCTTTTCTAAGAGGGTACTTTCTTGATAGTCAACACTAGAGTAATACTAAAAGGGAGCTTTTCATTGTTCATTCAGGTTTCATCATGTAGCCTGACAAGGATGCCACAAAAAAAATACAAAAACAAATATACTCTAATAATTTAATTATGCATACTTTCATGCTCAGTATTTTAAATAACATTTAACACATATTTACTGTTTTAATTGAACCACATGTCAATAATTATAAACATGCCACACCACATATCAGAAGAGTCCTAAAATTGCTGAAGATGAAAATGCTGTTTGCTCTTTTAAATTTCTGTAATACTATTCAGTTGTGGAAGATACATAAAAGGATCTGAAAGAATTTTAATATCTGATAAATGCGGCATAAATGAGATTTAAAAAACCCCACTAAGCTAGATATTTTTTGCCAGTTAATTGCAGTATAGTTTCTTTTCCCATTTTTAATTTTTATGCCTGTTTTTTGTTTTCTATTCTTTGAACCTCTAATTTTACGACTCTGAAAAAATTAAATTCATTCCTCCAAAATGAATGGAGGAGTATTTTCCCTGCTTGAAAAAATTCTTAGCAATATCTCTGGGCTGGAGTCATAAAATAGTAGTATGTTTCTATTTAAAACTTTCATTCATAATGACAAGTGCATCCTTGTGTGAAGGGACATTGTTTGTAAGAGTGTCTGGTCTTCTCACTGTTCACCTTGAAGTAGCCATTTTAAGATCATTAAGAGGGTATAAATTTGACTCCTGCCTGCAAAAACAACTGCCTCTTATGTGTGCTAAATCAGTTTTATTCCATCAGCTATATGATTATGCTTTTGTGCACATTTTGCCATCGTTTAACATTTTAGGAACATGGCGAGTAATGTATTCTATCATGGGTGCCCATAGTTATTTTTCTAGAGTGGGCAAACCCCAAAAAGTTTTCTAAGGGGGGACAAATTTCAAACTTTTAACAAATTTAGTTCTGGTTTTGCCATTTGCATACATCATGAGACATTAAACCTAAAACTCGGGGGGGGGGCAAGTGCCCTACCTTGCCCCCCTTATGGACACCCATGTACGCTGTCATCATTGGAAAGGTGCCGCAGTAAAATTTCCAGCATGGATCTTCAAATGCTAGATTGTGGCCCAGCATTGCACTCGTTTCAGCAGAACATTCAAAGACCACTCTTCAAAGAACATTCACTAGGAAGCAAGCAACACTTGTGACAGAATAGGAATCTCAAAGTTCGTGCTGATTCTTTGCAAGCACACTATAGTTGTAGCCAAGGGCAGATTACGGGGGGGGGGGGGGGTGACTACCTCCTCTGTGTAAAAAGAAATTTGTGTAAAATATGCTGTTTTACTTCCATAAAATAGATGTAAATGTTTGTTTGTTTGCCAGATTATGGCCGATTAGCTCAGCATTCGCTCTAACCGAAGGGTGGGGGTCTTTCTAAAGGGTCCTAACCGGTATTTACGCTAAGTTTCGGAGAAAACCATGGAAAACTCTGAACGGTTAGGTCAACAGACACGCGATGGACCCGAACACAGGACCTTCACACTTCGCCCGTCTACCATCTCCAGTGATATAACCACTGTGTCATGGTGAGGCCGAGATGTAAATGAGTCATTCCACATCAAATCAAACAGAAAACTGGAAAAATGTTCACCATGCTATTTTAGATTTTATTCAAATTTTGTGTAAATGATTTATAGAATAGGAAAACTACAAATCTCATTTTTGAAGGTTCTACGATAGTTAATTACCGAGAAATTAACTATGCAAATTTTTAAGTTTCCTGCAAGATACGCCATTTTTCTCTGAATTTCATAAATAATGCCTTACTTGTAGAAGTTACTGCAGTGAAAATTTCTTTCTATGGGTAACTTTTTAAGCTGATTCCAAAAATGTTATGGAAAACCGATCAAGGACACGTTAGTGAAGTTCTGCTGGGAAGTTTTGGAGCACCCGCTGTATAACCCTGACATAGCCCCTTTGGACTATCATTTATTTCGATCAGTGGACAATACCTTGTCTTCTGTACACTTCCCCACAGTGGACGAAGTACGAAAATTCATTGATGACTTCATCGCATCAAGAGATGAGTCCTATGCTGCTGGCGTCTGTGCACTACCTGTCAGTTGGCGTTGGGTGCTGGAAAATAATGGAGATTACTTTGAGGAATAAAGTATTATTGCATATTCATTTCTTTCATACGCTCTTTAAAACTTATTACTAGACCCAATATAAGAAAAGTCACATGAAAATTTATTAAATTTCTTGCTCAGCTTGTGAGCAGAAAGCTAAGATGACATTTTGTTGGGATGCAGTGGCATATGCCATCTAAACAGCAAATAAAAATTTAAAACTAAACATGTATTTCTGATCAAACATGCCAAAAAAAATTCATGATGTCTTTTAACAAACTCAATGCTCTTGCATAAACTATAAAAGATATGCAAATTTTGATAACATTTTTGGAATCGGCTTAAAAAGTTACCTCCAGAAACAATTTTCACTTCGGTAACTTCCACAGTTAAGGAGTTATTGAAGAAATTGAGAAAAAATGGCGAAAACTTAAAAGTTTGCATAATTAATTTCTCGGTAATTCATTATCGTAAAATCTAGAACCTTCAAAATTGAGATTTGTAGTTATCTTAGCCTATAAATGAAAATTTGAGGAAAATCTAAGTTGGTGTGGTGAACTGCTCTGGGTACTGGCGTTTGATCTGACGTGGAATGACCTAAATGTGAATCTTCCCACTAGCCGCTTACACCCATAAAATTGCATTATCAGTCATTGGCCGAAGCTAACAGTTTAAACAGGAGCACAAGCCAAAAGCACCTGCCTGGTCTTCTGACTCGGAAGTGAAACAACACCTGATCAGGGCCCCTCGACACGTGAGTTTCACGTGGTCCCCCGCATTGACCAACACACTTTTCCCCCTTGTACCGGTGAAGACGATTCAAACATCTGCATTTTATTAATAACAAATATTTTATCTAATACATCTGTAAACAGCTTCAGATTTCAGAAGGGGTTCCAGAGCTTGGGCACATTTACAGGGTATATTTTTTTTTCTCCATCGAAAAAGTTCCTTGTAGTATGGTAAGAAGGTACATATTAGAAGACTGATAATAAATGTGGTGTTGTAACTCAGAAACACCGAATAAAAAAAGTGCCGGCAATTGCTAAGATTTTATGAGGTCGCTAGTCATAGCAGATAATAACCATCTTTGAGTAATAACCAGTGGCAGTGGCAGATCCAGAAAAGTTTCCAAGGGAAGGGGCATTTTATCAGAGATGGGTCACTTTTTTCTTCCTTTAAAAAAAAAAAAAAAATCATTCCATTTTCAACCTCGAAGCCATGTTTAGCTTGTTCGCTCTCGTCGTTTAAAAAGACACGACGGAGACTCTCTTTGACCAATGTTGCTTCCCAGAATAGTTCTTCGGAAGTTCCACATGAGTTCAACATAAGCGCAAAGCTGGGTCCAGAGAACCAAATTGGGAAGCAATGACGGTCGAAGAAGGAGAGTCCTCTTCGCAGAGCCTGGTTATGACCAACGGGGCCCCGGGCATTGATGAATTTTGGGGCCCACATTTACGAAATTTGTTTTATTTTTCATAAAATTTTGATATAAAAAATATATTTCAGAACAATATTTGAAATTGGGGGCCCTGGGCAAAGTCCCGATTTGCCCATACGATAATAAGGCTCTGCCTCTTCGTTGCGTCTTTTTAAATAATATGAGCTAACAGTAAAAACAGGGGTTATACAGTGCATTTAAGTGCTGTCAGGAGAGGGCGATTGTTCCCC
>JAWZYV010002450.1:0-11349 GCA_038373885.1 Cheiracanthium punctorium
CTTAAACTAAAAAATACAAGGTTTTTACTTACGTGAAGCCACAATCTTCGAGTCTCTGGACAAAGTACCAACATCTATACGGCTAGCAAGACCGGAAAATCGAATAATGATTTAAAATACATTATCCCTAATTCCCGGTCCAACTAGCACATTTTCATTCATTCTTAATACCATCATATGCTGAAATAGGTATATTATTTTGACACTAAAAACAAAAACACATTTGAAGATATTAAACGCTTTAAAAGTAATTTTTTTTTCTTATAACAATTTACCAGATTCACAATGCTATTTTATGTAGGATAAAATTAGTTAGCAAGCGAAAATTTAATCTTAGTTAGAATTTACTGAAATACAATACCGTGCATGCCTTATTTTCTATTAGGAGAAAGCCCTCAAACCCCAGTTTTTGTATACAAACGGCATAAAGTACTTCTACCGATAATGCTATTAATATTAATTACACTGGATTACCCACTAAAAATTTCGCAAAACACCAAAATACAGAAAAACATACATTAACAAAAAAAATCATACTTAAAATTACAACACATCAAAAGTGCAAACTATAAGAACCGCATAATTATTTTCAATTAGAATTACGGTATCAACTTATATGTAACTAAAATAATAGAAAATATTACACTTACCCTGTACTTGTACACGCGAGAGGTGAAAATAATAAAAATATTCGCAAATATATCCACAGCATAAGTAAAATCCACGTGCTGGCCATATTGCTGATAACAGAAATTGAGATAAAAAAGTGCCTTGAGACTCTACAGAGCCGGTACAATAAGAGTTGGCCAGTTTGCCGATAAGATAAAACCAGGGAGGGTGCTAGGGGAATACCGAATTGTGGGGACACGTGTTTCATTCTACGTTCAAAAATGGGGACTTATGGATGAAGATGTTCACTACATAAAAACATGATCTAATTTTTACAAACGCATCGGAACTTTGTATAGGATATCTATTGAACATGTATTAAATACATTATGATTATTCTTCTGATCGACATTATATCCTAAATTCAAATATCAAAGTTAAGCTACAACGATTAATATATTTTACGTAGTTTAGGAAAATAATGAATCATTAAATTAATTTCTGTGAAACAATTAGCAAAGATCATTGTACTAAAGCAAATTATTTTTGTTAAGTTTTGATCAATAACAGTAATAAATTATAGGCATTGCAGATGAATGAGTATTCACGTATAAAATAGGTATTAAAATTATTGTTTAAAAACAATTTTTAGAATAATAAACTAAAATTTTTATTTAATAAAGCCATAAACTAAAATTATTAATTAAAACTTGTTAATAAATTAAACATATCAAAATTTTTTTTTATAGACTTAAATTTTACATAGACATCCTTTTAATAAATGCATAAACTAAACTTATTGTTTAAAACAATTTTTTACAATAATAAACTAAAATTTTTATTTAATAAATTCATAAACTAAAAACAATTTTTACAATAATAAACTAAAATTTTTTTAATAAAGTCATAAACTGAAATTATTAATGAAAACCTGTTAATAAATTAAACTGATTACTCTAAAAGATAGCTAATCACAACATATATCAGAAAAAATATAAGCAATTATAATACCTGAAAAAATACCGGACAACACTCTTGTTACATGCGGACAAAACATCTGTTTGCACGGCTAAAGAATTCTTGGGTACCCGTTGCAGGAGAACTTACCTACGCCCAACCTACAAACTCTACAAATTTAACGGCAACTGATTTTCTCTTATCAGGTATCACAGATCAGATAAGAGATAAGGAAGTGACATGCGCAGAAGACACGTGATAGTGACGTGAGCAAATCTGTGTTGATTGAATATCCGGTAGGTTTTCTGGCAGGATGTACATTGAGTGGCAACTCTCTGTAACAGGCTAAGACAAGTTAGATGATGCAATATCTACAGGGTTGAGGAAGGTAGAGGGCGCTTGGGTAATCACGTGATTTTTTTAAAGAATCCGTATAGAGACATTTTAGTTAGATAAAGTGGCCAGGTGTGTGTTGCGAGACTCCTCTTTACACTGTGTGCGCCTATACTTAAGACGTGTGTTTTTAATTGATTTTTTCACCGAGTTTCAAAAAATGTCTTTGCTTGAATCGATCGAAAATAACTTTAACATTGAATACACTCCCGAGTTTTATACTCAAAGTGATGCCGATGTGTTGCTGCAAGAAATAATACAATTGCCTTTAGATGTAAAGCCTCTGCAAAGTATTGAAAAGAAAATTTCCCCCGAGTTTTTATACTGAAAGTGATGTTGACGTGCTACAGCAAGAATTGTTTCAGTTACCCCTGCAAAGTAGTGAAAAGAAAATTTCCTCGACCCGTAAAGTAATTACTTTTGCTGATGAAGGAATCAATTACAGTTTACCTGGAGCAACAGTCTATGTTTTACTCTTGGATACCCATTTTGCAAAAAATACGTGAAGATCTACAGAAAGTGACAAATTATGAATTTAATATGGTGCAAGTGAACTTTGGCTCTGAAGAACAACCTAAAAATTGAAGACGGCAACTACGAAGATTTTTAATCTAGACCTATCATCAGGTGTATGCATTCTAAGTTTTGGATCTAAACGAACTTTGGATTTTTAAACCAGCGAACTGTGAAACCGCTACCATTAAATTAGAACATGGCTCAATGTGTAAGATATATCCCCCAACCAACAAACTTTTAACGCATGGTATTCCTTCTGAACCTTATGTGACAGACCCACACATTAACCTAACATTTGCCAAAATGTACATTTATGAGCCTTCCCCGAAAAAGGGCAAAGTTGGAAAATTGGACGGACGATCTTTACCATAGCTTATATGCTTCTGTAAATAGTACATGGCACTTGGAAAGACTTATCTACGTTTCACTTCACGATGAAAGAACTGACTTGAAGATTTATATTAGACAATTTATTCAGAATACCCAATTAGACTATATACCAACCGGTCAGGGAGTCGTGATGAACCCTTCCACATGGATCGAATTTATTGTAAAACTATTAGATTTTAATATAGGTCATAGCAATAGCTCTTTTATTTGTAATAATCAATTATCTGTATTTAATGATGATGGAAAATGCATCTTACAACAAATTTACAAAACCGGAGATTCATTCTCGTTAAAATCCAATTTCCTTAACACTTTTAAATGATCAAGTAAAAAAACTTTGCGAAATGAGAAATGAAATATTGGAATGCATTTTAAAAACGCTATATACGACGACCCTACCCCATTTAATTTTAAAATTAAAGCCGCAAAAATGTAACCGCGAACCCCATTGTAATTACGATGAAGCTAAACAACAATTAATGGATATAGTACATCAGGAAATTTTTAAAAACATAGGCCGGGTTCAAGATCATTCTTCGCATAGGATACATGCCTGTTCGAATAGATCACATATTGATGAGCGAGAGGGTCTTATAAGTAGTAAAGCATGGTTTACGGTTGACATGCCGTATATTGCAAGAGAGATATGCGAGAACAAATGCACTTGTCATTATGACGGAGAATTTTTTTTCAAACATTTTTCATTGAAGACTATATGAAGTATCTTCAAAATGAGCTATTTAATTCATTTTTTTCAACCGTTTTCAGATTTTTGCGAATTCCAAGGATGACAAAACATGTGTAAATTATGTGATGTTATTGGTGTATAACTAGTATTTGCGATTGTAAAAAAAAATATATTAAAACCATTGTGATTATGTAGAAAAAGTTATGCTTGCTTCTACAACAGTAAGATTTTTACTGATTTGTGCATGCTTAGTTAAAGAATACTCATTGAAAAGTTATTATTTTCTTAATTGTGTAAATAGTTTGTGTAATTTAAAATATATTTTTTGTAAATAAATAAGTTTTAAATATGAAAAACTTTTCTGTGTTTTTCTTTATGTGTATGTGTGTGTTGATTACTTGCAAAATAAAAATCTATAAAATTTTACTGAAGCAAAAAAGTGGTAAAGTTAACATACTTGGTCAAGATTTAAGGTTCTCGTGTTGTGTTTTATACTTATCTTTTTATACACTACAGGGTAAAAAAGTTACAAATTTAACAAAATTTTATTGAAGCATGTACTATGGAAACATTAATCTACTACATAGAAATAAAATGTTTCTGATTAAAATCATAAACTTAAGTGTGAATAGGTAAATTGGGTTTACATGAGAATTCACAAAGTATTAATTTTTTTATAAAAATGAACTTGGCTAAAAAAAGTAAGTTTCCATAATTTTATAACTTAATCGATTTTACAGGGTTTTTCAAAAATAAAGTTAAGTGAGATAAAAGAAACTTAGTATTTTTAAATAAAGATTTTTTGAGGTATTCTTTAATGTAAAAGATCTTACCACATTTTACTTGAAGTAACAGAATATTTTAAATCAGACACTATGTTTTTAAAAACATCAGAGTATTAACTTAGCATATTTTTATAATTTTTATTAAGTAATGGGCTTGAATATTTTTATAAGAAATATCAACTAAGTGCACATATTACACAATTTTACTGATTAAGATGGTTATGCTTACAAATTTTTAAATAAATATGCTCTTACTTTTATACATGTTACTTGTTCAAACTAAGTGTACTTTTGATTTGTATACGTTTATGAGTTCTCATAAGTTATGAAAATTATTTCTCGAAAGGAAACTTAGCTATTAGAACTTTGTAAATTTTGGTAGAAGTAGTATGCTTAACATGTTTTTGATGAAATGGATTTAAATTTGGTATAGAAATAATCAGTTATTTTAGCATAGATGTATAAACTTATCTTTATGTAAACCATAACTAATTAAAAGTAATACAATTTTATGTCTAAACAAAGTGAGGGACTTAAAACTATTTTTTCAGAATTATCAAGTAAAGGATTTTTACAAAATACTTAGTAAAACTGCATTAATAGATTGTAAGTTGTAATTTTTTTTTTCTTTTAGAAGTTTTGCACATTGGTATATTTTTATGTTCTGATAAGTCCTTGAATATGTTTCTTTAAATAAACTAACAGATCTGTACTTTGAAAATTTTATTGAAGTGTTGAACTTTGGTATTTTTTCGAATGTTTACGAACTTGATACATTTTTTTCTGAAGTGCTAGATATGTGAAATTGTCTTTTTAGAAATATTGAATTATTCAACTTAGTACATTTCGGTTACTCTTTCAAGCTAACGGACTTAGAATTTTTTTACAAATAGCAAGCTAGTAACTTGCTAAAACGTGCTTCTTGCAAATATTTTTTAAATACTTAATTTTAAATTATATTATAATTTGTAATTCTATTTATAATCTTTTAAGTAAGTTAAACAACTTTGATAATTTTTAAGAACAGTATTTAAAAATATTTGCAAGAAGCACGTTTTAGCAAGTTTACTAGCTTGCTATTTGTAAAAAAAATTCTAAGTCCGTTAGCTTGAAAGAGTAACCGAAATGTACTAAGTTGAATAATTCAATATTTCTAAAAAGACAATTTCACATATCTAGCACTTCAGAAAAAAATGTATCAAGTTCGTAACATTCGAAAAAATACCAAAGTTCAACACTTCAATAAAATTTTCAAAGTACAGATCTGTTAGTTTTATTTAAAGAACATATTCAAGGACTTATCAGAACATAAAAATATACCAATGTGCAAAACTTCTAAAAGAAAAAAAAATTACAACTTACAATCTATTAATGCAGTTTACTAAGTATTTTGTAAAATCCTTTACTTGATAATTCTGAAAAATAGTTTAAGTCCCTCACTTTGTTATAGACATAAATTGTATTACTTTTAATTAGTTATGGTTTACATAAAGATAAGTTTATACATCTATGCTAAAAATAACTGATTATTTCTATACCAAATTTAAATCCATTTCATCAAAAACATGTTAAGCATACTACTTCTACCAAAATTTACAAAGTTCTAATAGCTAAGTTCCTTTCGAGAAATAATTTCATAACTTATGAGAACTCATAAACGTATACAAATCAAAAGTACACTTAGTTTTGAACAAGTAACATGTATAAAAGTAAGAGCATATTTTATTTAAAATTTTGTAAGCATAACCATCTTAATCAGTAAAATGTGTAATATGTGCACTTAGTTGATATTTCTTATAAAAATATTCAAGCCCATTACTTAATAAAAATTATAAAAATATGCTAAGTTTAATACTCTGATGTTTTTAAAAAACATAGTGTCTGATTTTAAAAATATTCTGTTACTTCAAGTAAAATGTGGTAAGATCTTTTACATTAAAGAATACCTCAAAAAAATCTTTATTTAAAAATACTAAGTTTTCTTTATCTCACTTAACTTTATTTTTGAAAAAACCTGTAAAATCGATTAAGTTATAAAAATTATGGAAAACTTACTTTTTTTAGCCAAGTTTCATTTTTATAAAAAAATTAATACTTTTGTGAATTCTCATGTAACCCAATTTACCTATTACACTTAAGTTTATGATTTTAATCAGAACATTTTATTTCTATGTAGTAGATTAATGTTTTCCATAGTACATGCTTCAATAAATTTTGTTTAAATTTGTAACTTTTTTACCCTGTAGTGTATAAAAAGATAAGTATAAAACACAACACGAGAACCCTAAATCTTGACCAAGTATGTTAACTTTACCACTTTTTGCTTCAGTAAAATTTTATAGATTTTTTATTTTGCAAGTAATCAACACACACATACACATAAAGAAAACACAGAAAAGTTTTCATATTTAAAACTTATTTTATTTACAAAAATATATTTTTAAATTACACAAACTATTTACACAATTAAGAAAAATAATAACTTTTCAATGAGTATTCTTTAACTAAGCATGCACAAATCAGTAAAAATCTTACTGTTGTAGAAGCAAGCAAACTTTTTCTACATAATCACAATGGTTTTTAATATATTTTTTTTACAATCGCAATACTAGTTATACACCAATAACATCACATAATTACACATGTTTTGTCATCCTTGGAATTCGCAAAATCTGAAAAACGGTTGAAAAAAATGAATTAAATAGCTCATTTTTGAAGATACTTCATATAGTCCTTCAATGAAAATGTTTTGAAAAAAAATTCTCCGTCATAATGACAAGTGCATTTGTTTCTCGCATATCTCTCTTGCAATATACGGCATGTCAACCGTAAACCATGCTTTTACTACTTATAAGACCCTCTCGCTCATCAATATGTGATCTATTCGAACAGGCATGTATCCTATGCGAAGAATGATCTTGAACCCGGCCTATGTTTTTTAAAAATTTCCTGATGTACTATATCCATTAATTGTTGTTTAGCTTCATCGTAATTACAATGGGGTTCGCGGTTACATTTTTGCGGCTTTTAATTTTTAAAATTAAATGGGGTAGGGTCGTCCGTATATAGCGTTTTTAAAAATGCATTCCAATATTTCATTTCTCATTTCGCAAAGTTTTTTTTACTTGATCATTTAAAAGTGTTTAAGGAAATTGGATTTAACGAGAATGAATCTCCGGTTTTGTAAATTTTGTTGTAAGATGCATTTTCCATCATCATTAAATACAGATAATTGATTATTACAAATAAAAGAGCTATTGCTATGACCTATATTAAAAATCTAATAGTTTTACAATAAATTCGATCCATGTGGAAAGGGTTCATCACGACTCCCTGACCGGTTTGGTATATATAGTCTAATTGGGTATTCTGAATAAATTGTCTAATATAAATCTTCAAGTCAGTTTCTTTCATCGTGAAGTGAAAACGTAGATAAGTCTTTTCCAAGTGCCATGTACTATTTACAGAAGCATATAAGCTATGGTAAAGATCGTCCCGTCCAATTTTCCAACT
The DNA here is from genome assembly GCA_038373885.1 of Cheiracanthium punctorium. Classification (NCBI taxonomy): domain Eukaryota; kingdom Metazoa; phylum Arthropoda; class Arachnida; order Araneae; family Cheiracanthiidae; genus Cheiracanthium; species Cheiracanthium punctorium. The sequence goes on from JAWZYV010002450.1 coordinate 7,852, forward strand.
TTGCCCTTTTTCGGGGAAGGCTCATAAATGTACATTTTGGCAAATGTTAGGTTAATGTGTGGGTCTGTCACATAAGGTTCAGAAGGAATACCATGCGTTTAAAAGTTTGTTGGTTGGGGGATATATCTTACACATTGAGCCATGTTCTAATTTAATGGTAGCGGTTTCACAGTTCGCTGGTTTTAAAATCCAAAGTTCGTTTAGATCCAAAACTTAGAATGCATACACCTGATGATAGGTCCTAGATTAAAAATCTTCGTAGTTGCCGTCTTCAATTTTTAGGTTGTTTCTTCAGAGCCAAAGTTCACTTGCACCATATTAAATTCATAATTTTGTCACTTTCTGTAGATCTTCACGTATTTTTTTGCAAAATGGGTATCCAAGAGTAAACATAGACTGTTGCTCCAGGTAAACTGTAATTGATTCCTTCATCAGCAAAAAGTAATTACTTTACGGGTCGAGGAAATTTTTCTTTTCACTACTTTGCAGGGGTAACTGAAACAATTCTTGCTGTAGCACGTCAACATCACTTTCAGTATAAAAACTCGGGGGAAATTTTTCTTTTCAATACTTTGCAGAGGCTTTACATCTAAAGGCAATTGTATTATTTTCTTGCAGCAACACATCGGCATCACTTTGAGTATAAAACTCGGGAGTGTATTCAATGTTAAAGTTATTTTCGATCGATTCAAGCAAAGACATTTTTTGAAACTCGGCGAAAAATCAATTAAAAACACACGTCTTAAGTATAGGCGCACACAGTGTAAAGGAGAGTCTCGCAACACACACCTGGCCACTTTATCTAACTAAAATGTCTCTATACGGATTCTTTAAAAAAATCACGTGATTACCCAAGCGCCCTCTACCTTCCTCAAACCCTGTAGATATTGCATCATCTAACTTGTCTTAGCCTGTTACAGAGAGTTGCCCACTCAATGTACATCCTGCCAGAAAACCTACCGGATATTCAATCAACACAGATTTGCTCACGTCACTATCACGTGTCTTCTGCGCATGTCACTTCCTTATCTCTTATCTGATCTGTGATACCTGATAAGAGAAAATCAGTTGCCGTTAAATTTGTAGAGTTTTGTAGGTTGGGCGTAGGTAAGTTCTCCTGCAACGGGATACCCAAGAATACTTTAGCCGTGCAAACAGATGTTTTTGTCCGCATGTAACAAGAGTGCTGTCCGGTATTTTTTCAGGTATTATAATTGCTTATATTTTTTTCTGATATATGTTTGTGATTAGCTATCTTTTAGAGTAATCAGTTTAATTTATTAACAGTGTTTTCATTAATAATTTCAGTTTATGACTTTATTAAAAAAAATTTTAGTTTATTATTGTAAAAAAATTGTTTTAGTTTATGAATTTATTAAATAAAAATTTTTAGTTTATTATTGTAAAAAAATTGTTTTTAAACAATAAGTTTAGTTTATGCATTTATTAAAAGGATGTCTATGTAAAATTTAAGTCTATAAAAAAAAAATTTTTGATATGTTTAATTTATTAAACAAGTTTTAATTAATAATTTTAGTTTATGGCTTTTATTAAATAAAAATTTTAGTTTATTATTCTAAAAATTGTTTTTAAACAATAATTTTAATACCTATTTTATACGTGAATACTCATTCATCTGCAATGCCTATAATTTTATTACTGTTATTGATCAAAACTTAACAAAAATAATTTGCTTTAGTACAATGATCTTTGCTAATTGTTTCACAGAAATTAATTTTAATGATTCATTATTTTCCTAAACTACGTAAAAATATATTAATCGTTTGTAGCTTAACTTTGATATTTTTGAATTTTAGGATATAATGTCGATCAGAAGAATAATCATAATGTATTTAATACATGTTCAATAGATATCCTATACAAAGTTCCGATGCGTTTGTAAAAATTAGATCATGTTTTTTATGTAGTGAACATCTTCATCCATAAGTCCCCATTTTTGAACGTAGAATGAAACACGTGTCCCCACAATTCGGTATTCCCCCTAGCACCCTCCCTGGTTTTATCTTATCGGCAAACTGGCCAACTCTTATTGTACCGGCTCTGTAGAGTCCTCAAGGCACTTTTCTTATCTCAAATTTCTGTTATCAGCAATATGGCCAGCACGTGGATTTTTACTTATGCTGTGGATATATTTGCGAATATTTATTATTTTATTATTTTCACCTCTCGCGTGTACAAGTACAGGGTAAAGTGTAATATTTTTCTATTATTTTTAGTTACATATAAGTTGATACCGTAATTCTAATTGAAAATAATTATGCGGTTTCTTATAGTTTGCACTTTTGATGTGTTGTAATTTTAAGTATGATTTTTTTTTTGTTAATGTATGTTTTTTCTGTATTTTGGTGTTTTTGCGAAATTTTTTAGTGGGTAATCCAGTGTAATTAATATTAATAGCATTATCGGTAGAAGTACTTTATGCCGTTTGTATACAAAAACTGGGGTTTTGAGGGCTTTCTCCTAATAGAAAAATAAGGCATGCACGGTATTTATTTCAGTAAATTCTAACTAAGATTAAAATTTTCGCTTGCTAACTAATTTTTTATCCTACATAAAATAGCATTGTGAATCTGGTAAATTGTTATAAGAAAAAAAAAAATTACTTTTTAAAGCGTTTAATATCTTCAAATGTGTTTTTGTTTTTAGTGTCAAAATAATATACCTATTTCAGCATATGATGGTATTAAGAATGAATGAAAATGTGCTAGTTGGACCGGGAATTAGGGATAATGTATTTTAAATCATTATTCGATTTTCCGGTCCTTGCTAGCCGTAATAGATGTTGGTACTTTGTCCAGAGACTCGAAGATTGTGGCCCTTCACGTAAGTAAAAACCTTGTATTTTTTTAGTTTAAGTAATGATTTGTGATTTAAACTATCTAAGTATTGAAAAGATATTTTATGTAACATGCAACAATTGTGCTAAAACGGATCTTCAATTTTTTTATTTCCAATAGTTCAACTTTCTAACAATAGTACTATCTAGTCTAAAAGTTTGTGCTAGTTTATGCTCACCTTTTCTATAAAATAGGTTAAGTGCAATACCACTCAAAAGGTTGATTCATGCATAAAATTATGCTTTCATAGTCAAACTGCAATGAGTGTTGCACATAAACAATCTAACTCGTATCGTATTGAAATTCTATAAATCATGTTACTCTACTTGGGATATACAGTAAAAAAAAATGTTTTTTGTAGGATTAATAAAAATGCCATTTTTTCCCTCTAATTGATCTATAGAAAAATATAAACTAGTATAATCGCTGCCTAAGATTTTATCAAAAATGTGTGGGTAAGAAAAAATGTTTAGATAAATACTTTGTTTGTTTTGTGCTTTTAAGGTAAACCTGCACGCGGGGGTATCTGCTTAGGATGAGGGGTGCCTTGGTAGGAAGACTTTCTAAGGGGGATCTAACGCGTATTCATGCATTTTCGTATACCAAAAACTTGAGTTTTTGGGGGATATATGGGCAAAAG